>CM059806.1:40711752-41221752 GCA_030435695.1 Brachymystax lenok tsinlingensis
ATTCTAGTCATGGTTCATCCTATATAACTACTGCTGTCCACTTCATATGTATATACTGTATTCTAGTCTCATCCTATATAACTACTGCTGTCCACTTCATATGTATATACTGTATTCTAGTCATGGTTCATCCTATATAACTACTGCTGTCCACTTCATATGTATATACTGTATTCTAGTCTCATCCTATATAACTACTGCTGTCCACTTCATATGTATATACTGTATTCTAGTCTCATCCTATATAACTACTGCTGTCCAATTCATATGTATATACTGTATTCTAGTCATGGTTCATCCTATATAACTACTACTGTCCACTTCATATGTATATACTGTATTCTAGTCTCATCCTATATAACTACTGCTGTCCACTTCATATGTATATACTGTATTCTAGTCTCATCCTATATAACTACTGCTGTCCACTTCATATGTATATACTGTATTCTAGTCTCATCCTATATAACTACTGCTGTCCACTTCATATGTATATACTGTATTCTAGTCATGGTTCATCCTATATAACTACTGCTGTCCACTTCATATGTATATACTGTATTCTAGTCATGGTTCATCCTATATAACTACTACTGTCCACTTCATATGTATATACTGTATTCTAGTCATGGTTCATCCTATATATCTACTGCTGTCCACTTCATATGTATATACTGTATTCTAGTCATGGTTCATCCTATATATCTACTGCTGTCCACTTCATATGTATATACTGTATTCTAGTCTCATCCTATATAACTACTGCTGTCCACTTCATATGTATATACTGTATTCTAGTCTCATCCTATATAACTACTGCTGTCCACTTCATATGTATATACTGTATTCTAGTCATGGTTCATCCTATATAACTACTGCTGTCCACTTCATATGTATATACTGTATTCTAGTCATGGTTCATCCTATATAACTACTGCTGTCCACTTCATATGTATATACTGTATTCTAGTCTCATCCTATATAACTACTGCTGTCCACTTCATATGTATATACTGTATTCTAGTCATGGTTCATCCTATATAACTACTGCTGTCCACTTCATATGTATATACTGTATTCTAGTCTCATCCTATATAACTACTGCTGTCCACTTCATATGTATATACTGTATTCTAGTCATGGTTCATCCTATATAACTACTGCTGTCCACTTCATATGTATATACTGTATTCTAGTCATGGTTCATCCTATATAACTACTGCTGTCCACTTCATATGTATATACTGTATTATAGTCATGGTTCATCCTATATAACTACTGCTGTCCACTTCATATGTATATACTGTATTCTAGTCATGGTTCATCCTATATAACTACTGCTGTCCACTTCATATGTATATACTGTATTCTAGTCTCATCCTATATAACTACTGCTGTCCACTTCATATGTATATACTGTATTCTAGTCATGGTTCATCCTATATAACTACTGCTGTCCACTTCATATGTATATACTGTATTCTAGTCCTGGTTCATCCTATATAACTACTGCTGTCCACTTCATATGTATATACTGTATTCTAGTCATGGTTCATCCTATATAACTACTGCTGTCCACTTCATATGTATATACTGTATTCTAGTCATGGTTCATCCTATATAACTACTGCTGTCCACTTCATATGTATATACTGTATTCTAGTCATGGTTCATCCTATATAACTACTGCTGTCCACTTCATATGTATATACTGTATTCTAGTCATGGTTCATCCTATATAACTACTGCTGTCCACTTCATATGTATATACTGTATTCTAGTCATGGTTCATCCTATATAACTACTACTGTCCACTTCATATGTATATACTGTATTCTAGTCATGGTTCATCCTATATAACTACTGCTGTCCACTTCATATGTATATACTGTATTCTAGTCATGGTTCATCCTATATAACTACTGTTGTCCACTTCATATGTATATACTGTATTCTAGTCTCATCCTATATAACTACTGCTGTCCACTTCATATGTATATACTGTATTCTAGTCATGGTTCATCCTATATAACTACTGCTGTCCACTTCATATGTATATACTGTATTCTAGTCATGGTTCATCCTATATAACTACTACTGTCCACTTCATATGTATATACTGTATTCTAGTCTCATCCTATATAACTACTGCTGTCCACACCTGCTCTATCTATATACTGTCCATACACACCATTATATATATAAAGTGCATTCGGAAAGTATTCAGACCCCTTGACTTTTTCCACTTTGTTACATTACAGCCTTATTCAAAAAAATGTAATGTTTTTATTCCCTCATCAATTTACACACAATTCCCCATAATGACAAAGCAAAAAAAGGTTTTTATAAATCTTTGCTAAGTTATTAAAAATAAAAAACAGAAATATCACATTTACATAAGTATTAAGTCCCTTTACACAGTACTGTGTTGAAGCACCTTTGGCAGCGATTACAGCCTCAAGTTTTCTTAGGTATGACGCTACAAGCTTGGCACAGTCTTTGAACGTCATTGAGTGGCCCAGCCAGACCACAGACTTGAACCCGATCGAACATCTCTGGAGAGACCTGAAAATAGCTGTGCAGCGTCGCTTCTCATCCAACCTGACAGAGCTTGAGAGAATCTGGAGAGAAGAATGGGAGAAACTCCCCAAATACAGGTGTGCCAAGCTTTGTACCCAAGAAGACTCGAGGCTGTAATCGCTGCCAAAGGTGCTTCAACAAAGTACTGAGTAAAGGGTCTGAATACTTATGTAAATGTAAGTTAAGTTTTTTTATTTTATACAGAAGCAAAAATGTCTAAAACTGTTTTTACTTTGTCATTATGTGGTATTGTGATGTCATTATGGGGTATTGTGATGTCATTATGGGCTATTGTGATGTCATTATGGGGTATTGTGATGTCATTATGGGGTATTGTGTAGGTTTATTGATGGGGGGAAAAAACTATTTAATGATTTTTAGAATAAGGCTGTAACTTTGGAAAAAGTCAGGGGTCTGAATACTTTCCGAATGCACTGGACTTGTTTATATTCCTGTCTCTGACAATGCTTGTTATATTTCTTAATTTTTTTTTTTTTTTTATATATATATTCTGGATTATGTGTGTATTGATTTTTTGTTATTGCTAGGTATTACTGCACTGTTGCAGCTATATACACAAGAATAAAATTTTCAAAACTGTGTACGCGACCAATAAACTTGATTTGATTTGAGGCCTGGGTCTATGGACGGTTAGTATTGGCCTACCAGACAATAACAGATTATTTCAGATACATGTCAACGTAATAATGCATTTATACCGAGCAATAAATGATTTATGATTCATTATAATTGAATGGATATAAGTGTATGGGATATGAGCCCTGAAAAATGGGGTGGATATTGTAACCTACAGCATTGTTATTCTGACAAGCCTGAGATTCCCGTGCTGACTCCACCCGTGCTGACTCCACCCGTGCTGACTCCACCCGTGCTGACTCCACCCGTGCTGACTCACCTAGGTTATTGCGAAACCTTAGCTGGTTGCGGATACTGTACAGCTGCACATGTTTCTCATATTCACGCTGCGAGTTCCCAACACTCTGTAAATGAAAACAGGACATTGAGATGAATTAATATACAGTAAATCAGTAAGCATGAATGCAAACAGTAAGTATTATGCCACAGATGTCTCAAGTTTTGAGGGAGCGTTCGGTTGGCATGCTGACTGCAGGAACCAGAGCTGTTGCCAGAGAAAGTCATGTTAATTTCTCTACCATAAGCCACCTGTTGTTTTACAGAACTTGGCATTACCAACTGGCCTCACAACCGCAGACCACGTGTAACCACGCCAGCCCAGGACCTCATCATGTTGATTTATATTTTTGTTTAGCAGTTACTCCACACCATTTATAGGATTAACGTTCCCACATGGCCATATTTCCATGCTACAGCGCGTTTAACAGAAGAAACAGACGGAAGACAGTCAACTACCTGTGTTAATTAGCAGGGTTGGGGAGTAACGGATTACAACAAAAACGGTAACTGTAATCCGTTACCAGCAAAAATATTGTAATCAGATTACAGATACTTTTGAAAAACGACATGATTACTTCGAGGATTATTATATATATATATATATATATATATATATATATATTTAACCAGTGGACAAACAGTGAAAAATGTGCTCTTGCAACACCTGCATAATACTGATCCCAGCCTATAGAATAACAGCTGCATAGTGCAGATCCCAGCCTACAGAATAACAGCTGCATAGTGCGGATCCCAGCCTATAGAATAAAAGCTACATAGTGAGGATCCCAGCCTATAGAATAACAGCTGCATAGTGCAGATCCCAGCCTATAGAATAACAGCTGCATAGTGAGGATCCCAGCCTATAGAATAACAGCTGCTTAGTGTGGATCCCAGCCTATAGAATAACAGCTGCTTAGTGTGGATCCCAGCCTATAGAATAACAGCTGCATAGTGTGGATCCCAGCCTATAGAATAACAGCTGCTTAGTGTGGATCCCAGCCTATAGAATAACAGCTGCATAGTGTGGATCCCAGCCTATAGAATAACAGCTGCATAGTGCGGATCCCAGTCTATAGAATAACAGCTGCATAGTGAGGATCCCAGCATATAGAATAACAGCTGCATAGTGAGGATCCCAGCATATAAAATAACAGCTGCATAGTGAGGATCCCAGCCTATAGAATAACAGCTGCATAGTGCGGATCCCAGCCTATAGAATAACAGCTGCATAGTGCGGATCCCAGTCTATAGAATAACAGCTGCATAGTGTGGATCCCAGTCTATAGAATAACAGCTGCATAGTGTGGATCCCAGTCTATAGAATAACAGCTGTATAGTGCGGATCCCAGCCTATAGAATAACAGCTGTATAGTGTGGATCCCAGCAAATAGAATAACAGCTGCATAGTGCGGATCCCAGCCTATGGAATAACAGCTGCATAGTGAGGATCCCAGCCTATAGAATAACAGCTGCATAGTGAGGATCCCAGCCTATAGAATAACAGCTGTATAGTACTGATCCCAGCAAATAGAATAACAGCTGCATAGTGTAGATCCCAGCCTATAGAATAACAGCTGTATAGTACTGATCCCAGCAAATAGAATAACAGCTGCATAGTGCGGATCCCAGCCTATGGAATAACAGCTGCATAGTGAGGATCCCAGCCTATAGAATAACAGCTGCATAGTGAGGATCCCAGCCTATAGAATAACAGCTGTATAGTACTGATCCCAGCAAATAGAATAACAGCTGCATAGTGAGGATCCAGCCTATAGAATAACAGCTGCATAGTGTGGATTCCAGCCTATGGAATAACAGCTGCATATTGAGGATCCCAGCCTATGGAACAACACCTGCATAGTGCGGATCCCAGCCTATGGAACAACACCTGCATAGTGCGGATCCCAGCCTATAGAATAACAGCTGCATAGCTCGGATCCCAGCCTATAGAATAACAGCTGCATAGCGCGGATCCCAGCCTATAGAATAACACCTGCATAGTGTGGATCCCAGTCTATAGAATAACAGCTGCATAGTGCGGATCCCAGCCTATAGAATAACAGCTGCATAGCGCGGATCCCAGCCTATAGAATAACAGCTGCATAGCGCGGATCCCAGCCTATAGAATAACAGCTGCATAGTGCGGATCCCAGCCTATAGAATAACACCTGCATAGTGTGGATCCCAGTCTATAGAATAACAGCTGCATAGTGCGGATCCCAGCCTATAGAATAACAGCTGCATAGTGTGGATCCCAGCCTATAGAATAACAGCTGCATAGTGCGGATCCCAGCCTATAGAATAACAGCTGCATAGTGCTGATCCCAGCCTATAGAATAACAGCTGCATAGTGTGGATCCCAGCCTATAGAATAACAGCTGCATAGTGCGGATCCCAGCCTATAGAATAACAGCTGCATAGTGAGGATCCCAGCCTATAGAATAACAGCTGCATAGTGAGGATCCCAGCCTATAGAATAACAGTTGCATAGTGTGGATCCCAGCCTATAGAATAACAGCTGCATAGTGTGGATCCCAGTCTATAGAATAACAGCTGCATAGTGTGGATCCCAGTCTATAGAATAACAGCTGCATAGTGAGGATCCCAGCATATAGAATAACAGCTGCATAGTGAGGATCCCAGCCTATAGAATAACAGCTGCATAGTGAGGATCCCAGCCTATAGAATAACAGCTGCATAGTGTGGATCCCAGTCTATAGAATAACAGCTGCATAGTGTGGATCCCAGCCTATAGAATAACACTTGCATAGTGTGGATCCCAGTCTATAGAATAACAGCTGCATAGTGTGGATCCCAGTCTATAAAATAACAGCTGCATAGTGAGGATCCCAGTCTATAGAATAACAGCTGCATAGTGTGGATCCCAGTCTATAGAATAACAGCTGCATAGTGTGGATCCCAGTCTATAGAATAACAGCTGCATAGTGTGGATCCCAGCATATAGAATAACACTTGCATAGTGTGGATCCCAGTCTATAGAATAACAGCTGCATAGTGTGGATCCCAGTCTATAGAATAACAGCTGCATAGTGTAGATCCCAGCCTATAGAATAACAGCTGTATAGTGCGGATCCCAGCAAATAGAATAACAGCTGCATAGTGCGGATCCCAGCCTATGGAATAACAGCTGCATAGTGAGGATCCCAGCCTATAGAATAACAGCTGCATAGTGAGGATCCCAGCCTATAGAATAACAGCTGTATAGTACTGATCCCAGCAAATAGAATAACAGCTGCATAGTGAGGATCCAGCCTATAGAATAACAGCTGCATAGTGTGGATTCCAGCCTATGGAATAACAGCTGCATATTGAGGATCCCAGCCTATGGAACAACACCTGCATAGTGCGGATCCCAGCCTATGGAACAACACCTGCATAGTGCGGATCCCAGCCTATAGAATAACAGCTGCATAGCGCGGATCCCAGCCTATAGAATAACAGCTGCATAGCGCGGATCCCAGCCTATAGAATAACAGCTGCATAGCGGATCCCAGCCTATAGAATAACAGCTGCATAGCGGATCCCAGCCTATAGAATAACAGCTGCATAGTGCGGATCCCAGCCTATAGAATAACAGCTGCATAGTGCGGATCCCAGCCTATAGAATAACAGCTGCATAGTGCGGATCCCAGCCTATAGAATAACAGCTGCATAGTGCGGATCCCAGCCTATAGAATAACAGCTGCATAGTGCGGATCCCAGCCTATAGAATAACAGCTGCATAGTGCGGATCCCAGCCTATAGAATAACAGCTGCATAGTGCGGATCCCAGCCTATAGAATAACAGCTGCATAGTGTGGATCCCAGCCTATAGAATAACAGCTGCATAGTGAGGATCCCAGCCTATAGAATAACAGCTGCATAGTGTGGATCCCAGCCTATAGAATAACAGCTGCATAGTGTGGATCCCAGCCTATAGAATAACAGCTGCATAGTGTGGATCCCAGTCTATAGAATAACAGCTGCATAGTGTGGATCCCAGCCTATAGAATAACAGCTGCATAGTGTGGATCCCAGTCTATAGAATAACAGCTGCATAGTGTGGATCCCAGCATATAGAATAACAGCTGCATAGTGTGGATCCCAGCCTATAGAATAACAGCTGCATAGTACTGATCCCAGCCTATAGAATAACAGCTGCATAGTGTGGATCCCAGCCTATGGAATAACAGCTGCATAGTGAGGATCCCAGCCTATAGAATAACAGCTGCATAGTGAGGATCCCAGCCTATAGAATAACAGCTGCATAGTACTGATCCCAGCAATAGAATAACAGCTGCATAGTGAGGATCCAGCCTATAGAATAACAGCTGCATAGTGTGGATCCCAGCCTATGGAATAACAGCTGCATATTGAGGATCCCAGCCTATAGGAATAACAGCTGCATAGTGTGGATCCCAGCCTATGGAATAACAGCTGCATAGTGCGGATCCCAGCCTATAGAATAACAGCTGCATAGTGCGGATCCCAGCCTATAGAATAACAGCTGCATAGCTGGATCCCAGCCTATAGAATAACAGCTGCATAGTGTGGATCCCAGCCTATAGAATAACAGCTGCATAGCGGATCCCAGCCTATAGAATAACAGCTGCATAGCGGATCCCAGCCTATAGAATAACAGCTTGCATAGTGTGGATCCCAGCCTATAGAATAACAGCTGCATAGTGTGGATCCCAGTCTATAGAATAACAGCTGCATAGTGTGGATCCCAGCCTATAGAATTATAGAATAACAGCTGCATAGTGTAGATCCCAGCCTATAGAATAACAGCTGCATAGTACTGATCCCAGCCTATAGAATAACAGCTGCATAGTGCGGATCCCAGCCTATGGAATAACAGCTGCATAGTGAGGATCCCAGCCTATAGAATAACAGCTGCATAGTGAGGATCCCAGCCTATAGAATAACAGCTGCATAGTGAGGATCCAGCCTATAGAATAACAGCTGCATAGTGTGGATCCCAGCCTATAGAATAACAGCTGCATAGTGAGGATCCCAGCCTATAGAATAACAGCTGCATAGTGAGGATCCCAGCCTATAGAATAACAGCTGCATAGTGAGGATCCCAGCCTATGGAATAACAGCTGCATAGTGGATCCCAGCCTATAGAATAACAGCTGCATAGTGAGGATCCCAGCCTATAGAATAACAGCTGCATAGTGGGATCCCAGCCTATAGAATAACAGCTGCATAGCGAGGATCCCAGCCTATAGAATAACAGCTGCATAGTAGGATCCCAGCCTATAGAATAACAGCTGCATAGTGCGGATCCCAGCCTATAGAATAACAGCTGCATAGTGTGGATCCCAGCCTATAGAATAACAGCTGCATAGTGCGGATCCCAGCCTATAGAATAACAGCTGCATAGTGCGGATCCCAGCCTATAGAATAACAGCTGCATAGTGCGGATCCCAGCCTATAGAATAACAGCTGCATAGTGCGGATCCCAGCCTATAGAATAACAGCTGCATAGTGCGGATCCCAGCCTATAGAATAACAGCTGCATAGTGCGGATCCCAGCCTATAGAATAACAGCTGCATAGTGAGGATCCCAGCCTATAGAATAACAGCTGCATAGTGCGGATCCCAGCCTATAGAATAACAGCTGCATAGTGCGGATCCCAGCCTATAGAATAACAGCTGCATAGTGAGGATCCCAGCCTATAGAATAACAGCTGCTTAGTGTGGATCCCAGCCTATAGAATAACAGCTGCATAGTGCGGATCCCAGCCTATAGAATAACAGCTGCATAGTGAGGATCCCAGCCTATAGAATAACAGCTGCATAGTGAGGATCCCAGCCTATAGAATAACAGTTGCATAGTGTGGATCCCAGCCTATAGAATAACAGCTGCATAGTGTGGATCCCAGTCTATAGAATAACAGCTGCATAGTGTGGAACCCAGTCTATAGAATAACAGCTGCATAGTGAGGATCCCAGCATATAGAATAACAGCTGCATAGTGAGGATCCCAGCCTATAGAATAACAGCTGCATAGTGAGGATCCCAGCCTATAGAATAACAGCTGCATAGTGTGGATCCCAGTCTATAGAATAACAGCTGCATAGTGTGGATCCCAGCCTATAGAATAACAGCTGCATAGTGTGGATCCCAGTCTATAGAATAACAGCTGCATAGTGTGGATCCCAGTCTATAGAATAACAGCTGCATAGTGTGGATCCCAGCCTATAGAATTATAGAATAACAGCTGCATAGTGTAGATCCCAGCCTATAGAATAACAGCTGCATAGTGAGGATCCCAGCCTATAGAATAACAGCTGCATAGTGAGGATCCCAGCCTATAGAATAACAGCTGCATAGTGAGGATCCCAGCCTATAGAATAACAGCTGTATAGTACTGATCCCAGCAAATAGAATAACAGCTGCATAGTGAGGATCCAGCCTATAGAATAACAGCTGCATAGTGTGGATTCCAGCCTATGGAATAACAGCTGCATATTGAGGATCCCAGCCTATGGAACAACACCTGCATAGTGCAGATCCCAGCCTATGGAACAACACCTGCATAGTGCGGATCCCAGCCTATAGAATAACAGCTGCATAGCGCGGATCCCAGCCTATAGAATAACAGCTGCATAGCGCGGATCCCAGCCTATAGAATAACAGCTGCATAGCGCGGATCCCAGCCTATAGAATAACAGCTGCATAGCGCGGATCCCAGCCTATAGAATAACAGCTGCATAGCGCGGATCCCAGCCTATAGAATAACAGCTGCATAGCGCGGATCCCAGCCTATAGAATAACAGCTGCATAGTGCGGATCCCAGCCTATAGAATAACAGCTGCATAGTGCGGATCCCAGCCTATAAAATAACAGCTGCATAGTGCGGATCCCAGCCTATAGAATAACAGCTGCATAGTGCGGATCCCAGCCTATAGAATAACACCTGCATAGTGAGGATCCCAGCCTATAGAATAACACCTGCATAGTGTGGATCCCAGCCTATAGAATAACACCTGCATAGTGTGGATCCCAGTCTATAGAATAACAGCTGCATAGTGCGGATCCCAGCCTATAGAATAACAGCTGCATAGTGAGGATCCCAGCCTATAGAATAACAGCTGCTTAGTGTGGATCCCAGCCTATAGAATAACAGCTGCATAGTGCGGATCCCAGCCTATAGAATAACAGCTGCATAGTGAGGATCCCAGCCTATAGAATAACAGCTGCATAGTGAGGATCCCAGCCTATAGAATAACAGTTGCATAGTGTGGATCCCAGCCTATAGAATAACAGCTGCATAGTGTGGATCCCAGTCTATAGAATAACAGCTGCATAGTGTGGATCCCAGTCTATAGAATAACAGCTGCATAGTGAGGATCCCAGCATATAGAATAACAGCTGCATAGTGAGGATCCCAGCCTATAGAATAACAGCTGCATAGTGAGGATCCCAGCCTATAGAATAACAGCTGCATAGTGTGGATCCCAGTCTATAGAATAACAGCTGCATAGTGTGGATCCCAGCCTATAGAATAACACTTGCATAGTGTGGATCCCAGTCTATAGAATAACAGCTGCATAGTGTGGATCCCAGTCTATAGAATAACAGCTGCATAGTGTGGATCCCAGCCTATAGAATTATAGAATAACAGCTGCATAGTGTAGATCCCAGCCTATAGAATTATAGAATAACAGCTGCATAGTGTAGATCCCAGCCTATAGAATAACAGCTGTATAGTACTGATCCCAGCAAATAGAATAACAGCTGCATAGTGCGGATCCCAGCCTATGGAATAACAGCTGCATAGTGAGGATCCCAGCCTATAGAATAACAGCTGTATAGTACTGATCCCAGCAAATAGAATAACAGCTGCATAGTGAGGATCCAGCCTATAGAATAACAGCTGCATAGTGTGGATTCCAGCCTATGGAATAACAGCTGCATATTGAGGATCCCAGCCTATGGAACAACACCTGCATAGTGCGGATCCCAGCCTATGGAACAACACCTGCATAGTGCGGATCCCAGCCTATAGAATAACAGCTGCAAAGCGCGGATCCCAGCCTATAGAATAACAGCTGCATAGCGCGGATCCCAGCCTATAGAATAACAGCTGCATAGCGCGGATCCCAGCCTATAGAATAACAGCTGCATAGCGCGGATCCCAGCCTATAGAATAACAGCTGCATAGCGCGGATCCCAGCCTATAGAATAACAGCTGCATAGCGCGGATCCCAGCCTATAGAATAACAGCTGCATAGTGCGGATCCCAGCCTATAGAATAACAGCTGCATAGTGCGGATCCCAGCCTATAGAATAACAGCTGCATAGTGCGGATCCCAGCCTATAGAATAACAGCTGCATAGTGCGGATCCCAGCCTATAGAATAACAGCTGCATAGTGCGGATCCCAGCCTATAGAATAACAGCTGCATAGTGCGGATCCCAGCCTATAGAATAACAGCTGCATAGTGCGGATCCCAGCCTATAGAATAACAGCTGCATAGTGCGGATCCCAGCCTATAGAATAACAGCTGCATAGTGCGGATCCCAGCCTATAGAATAACAGCTGCATAGTCACGGATCCCAGCCTATAGAATAACAGCTGCATAGTGTGGATCCCAGTCTATAGAATAACAGCTGCATAGTGTGGATCCCAGCCTATAGAATAACACTTGCATAGCGCGGATCCCAGCCTATAGAATAACAGCTGCATAGTGCGGATCCCAGCCTATAGAATAACAGCTGCATAGTGCGGATCCCAGCCTATAGAATAACAGCTGCATAGTGCGGAACCCAGCCTATAGAATAACAGCTGCATAGTGCGGATCCCAGCCTATAGAATAACAGCTGCATAGTGAGGATCCCAGCCTATAGAATAACAGCTGCATAGTGAGGATCCCAGCCTATGGAATAACAGCTACATAGTGCGGATCCCAGCCTATAGAATAACAGCTGCATAGTGCGGATCCCAGCCTATAGAATAACAGCTGCATAGTGCGGATCCCAGCCTATAAAATAACAGCTGCATAGTGCGGATCCCAGCCTATAGAATAACAGCTGCATAGTGCGGATCCCAGCCTATAGAATAACAGCTGCATAGTGTGGATCCCAGTCTATAGAATAACAGCTGCATAGTGTGGATCCCAGCCTATAGAATAACACTTGCATAGTGTGGATCCCAGTCTATAGAATAACAGCTGCATAGTGTGGATCCCAGTCTATAGAATAACAGCTGCATAGTGTGGATCCCAGCCTATAGAATTATAGAATAACAGCTGCATAGTGTAGATCCCAGCCTATAGAATAACAGCTGTATAGTACTGATCCCAGCAAATAGAATAACAGCTGCATAGTGCGGATCCCAGCCTATGGAATAACAGCTGCATAGTGAGGATCCCAGCCTATAGAATAACAGCTGCATAGTGAGGATCCCAGCCTATAGAATAACAGCTGTATAGTACTGATCCCAGCAAATAGAATAACAGCTGCATAGTGAGGATCCAGCCTATAGAATAACAGCTGCATAGTGTGGATTCCAGCCTATGGAATAACAGCTGCATAGTGTGGATTCCAGCCTGTGGAATAACAGCTGCATATTGAGGATCCCAGCCTATGGAACAACACCTGCATAGTGCGGATCCCAGCCTATGGAACAACACCTGCATAGCGCGGATCCCAGCCTATAGAATAACAGCTGCATAGCGCGGATCCCAGCCTATAGAATAACAGCTGCATAGCGCGGATCCCAGCCTATAGGATAACAGCTGCATAGGGCGGATCCCAGCCTATAGAATAACAGCTGCATAGCGCGGATCCCAGCCTATAGAATAACAGCTGCATAGCGCGGATCCCAGCCTATAGAATAACAGCTGCATAGTGCGGATCCCAGCCTATAGAATAACAGCTGCATAGTGCGGATCCCAGCCTATAGAATAACAGCTGCATAGTGCGGATCCCAGCCTATAGAATAACAGCTGCATAGTGCGGATCCCAGCCTATAGAATAACAGCTGCATAGTGAGGATCCCAGCCTATAGAATAACAGCTGCATAGTGAGGATCCCAGCCTATGGAATAACAGCTACATAGTGCGGATCCCAGCCTATCTAATAAAAGTGGGGTTTTTATTGCTCAGTATAATTCATGCTGATAAATAAATCCATAGACCTAATGGACACACGCTCAAACTCACCCACTTCTGATAGATTTAAAAGGGCAATATGTAGTTGCTACATCCATTTTTGGACTTGTAAATGATATATATTAATGCAAAGATATCATTTAATCATATTATTATATGTAGTAGAAAGCGATGGGTTAGAAGAAGCCTACATAACCAACCCATAAAGTAACACTTAACATCCATATATGGCCAGCTATGTAAACTTTAACACTGATTTATCCTGCAATAGATGTCCTTCCATTGGTAACACAAGTTTCTGTCTTCTTCTAATGCCTTTTATGGGGAAAGTAATCTAAAAGTAACTGAATGTAATCAGATTACGTCACTGAGTTTGGGTAATCCAAAAGTTACGTTACCGATTACAATTTTGGACAAGTAACTAGTAACTGTAATGGATTACATTTAGAAAGTAACCTACCCAACCCTTTTAGCTCAATCAATGAAATGTATTTATGAAGCCCTTCTTCCATCAGCTGATGTCAGAGTGCTGTACAGAAACCCAGACTAAAACCCCAAACAGCAAGCAATGCAGGTGTAGAAGCACCCCCGAACGCCTGTGTGGAACCGGAGACATAGGCTATAAACATGGTGTCACTGAAAATACTGTATGCCTCAATGGAGTTAAAACAGTGTACAGTAAGTGTATTATTTTACATTTGTGAAATTATTTTTGATGTGATATGAAAGTAGAGGGATTTATGTTTTTAGAACTATGCCGCAATTGAATATCGATTCACTTTTAGATGTGAGTAGGTGTCTGTTTTGGGCTTCCAGAACCAATGATCCCTTTAGACAGTAAGGTGTAAGGTGCTTGGACTAAGGAGTAACGTTGTGGGGCTCGCCAGCTACCTGACTAATGGAGCTGTGCTTTAGTGATGCTCTCAGGCTATTGACAAAACCACTGATCAGCCGGTTTCTAAACGCACGGGAGACCGTTAACGGGAGGCATAACTCGTTAACTAGATGACATAACATTACCTGTTTGACATTTGCTGGTAGCTTGTTCCACGGATAATTCTGCCTAATGTGAAATTCAACGTCTGTGTTCATTGCTTGATTGAATATGGATCCACGATACGATAACTATAGTCCAAGATGACTATATCTCCGAAACGTCCGAGAAAATCGATAAATGAACTTGATAATGCAAACGTTTCCTATCTGAAGATAACTAATTTGCCTTTTTAATAAATATCCACTTCCTTGTTGTATTTTCGTCACGCTTTTGGATAAATTCGTCACTTCCGTCCAAGACGTGACCAACGGATGTTGAATGGTCGATGAGGGACGGCCGTTCCAGTGAACACTGATAAAAATGATTATTGCATCAAACTCAATGTAAAGGTTTTTGTGTCAATTAAGACAATCATACGGTTGTCTCCCTTCCAGCAATGTGTACTCGACCTTGTAAAGTAAATGTCCATAATTCTTTCTAACGTCGAGCATAATGGTTGTATAAACGGCCTGGCTGGTGACTACTAATGTCAAACTGTCACATGTCCACATGAAACTGGTCCGACAAGGTCTAATTGAGAAATGTTTCAATGTTATCAAACTTAGATATAAAGAAATAACCTCCAGTTGGTCTGATATGGCAATGCTTTTTGCATTTGACCACATAGATATTCCAACTTTCATTCTGTAAAAATTCATGTCATAAATCAATGGTCTAATGGTGGACTGGCAGTCAACCTCGACACAGGCTCGTAGATCAGTATAAGCACCGCAACTCACTTAGGCTGCATCCCAATGGCTCCCTCTAGTGCACTACTTTTGACCAGATCCCTATGGGCGCTGGTCAACAGTAGTTCACTATATAGGGAATAGGGTGCCATAGGCCTCAAGTCACTTGGTAACCAACCAGTATAAACAGTGTTGGGGTGCAGCTCTTGGTAACCAACCAGTATAAACAGTGTTGGGGTGCAGCTCTTGGTAACCAACCAGTATAAACAGTGTTGGGGTACAGCTCTTGGTAACCAACCAGTATAAACAGTGTTGGGGTACAGCTCTTGGTAACCAACCAGTATAAACAGTGTTGGGGTGCAGCTCTTGGTAACCAACCAGTATAAACAGTGTTGGGGTACAGCTCTTGGTAACCAACCAGTATAAACAGTGTTGGGGTGCAGCTCTTGGTAACCAACCAGTATAAACAGTGTTGGGGTACAGCTCTTGGTAACCAACCAGTATAAACAGTGTTGGGGTACAGCTCTTGGTAACCAACCAGTATAAACAGTGTTGGGGTACAGCTCTTGGTAACCAACCAGTATAAACAGTGTTGGGGTGCAGCTCTTGGTAACCAACCAGTATAAACAGTGTTGGGGTGCAGCTCTTGGTAACCAACCAGTATAAACAGTGTTGGGGTGCAGCTCTTGGTAACCAACCAGTATAAACAGTGTTGGGGTACAGCTCTTGGTAACCAACCAGTATAAACAGTGTTGGGGTACAGCTCTTGGTAACCAACCAGTATAAACAGTGTTGGGGTGCAGCTCTTGGTAACCAACCAGTATAAACAGTGTTGGGGTGCAGCTCTTGGTAACCAACCAGTATAAACAGTGTTGGGGTGCAGCTCTTGGTAACCAACCAGTATAAACAGTGTTGGGGTGCAGCTCTTGGTAACCAACCAGTATAAACAGTGTTGGGGTGCAGCTCTTGGTAACCAACCAGTATAAACAGTGTTGGGGTGCAGCTCTTGGTAACCAACCAGTATAAACAGTGTTGGGGTACAGCTCTTGGTAACCAACCAGTATAAACAGTGTTGGGGTACAGCTCTTGGTAACCAACCAGTATAAACAGTGTTGGGGTACAGCTCTTGGTAACCAACCAGTATAAACAGTGTTGGGGTGCAGCTCTTGGTAACCAACCAGTATAAACAGTGTTGGGGTGCAGCTCTTGGTAACCAACCAGTATAAACAGTGTTGGGGTGCAGCTCTTGGTAACCAACCAGTATAAACAGTGTTGGGGTGCAGCTCTTGGTAACCAAACAGTATAAACAGTGTTGGGGTGCAGCT
This sequence comes from Brachymystax lenok tsinlingensis, assembly GCA_030435695.1. Lineage (NCBI taxonomy): Eukaryota > Metazoa > Chordata > Actinopteri > Salmoniformes > Salmonidae > Brachymystax > Brachymystax lenok. The sequence continues at coordinate 40,728,445 of CM059806.1, forward strand.
CTTGGTAACCAACCAGTATAAACAGTGTTGGGGTGCAGCTCTTGGTAACCAACCAGTATAAACAGTGTTGGGGTGCAGCTCTTGGTAACCAACCAGTATAAACAGTGTTGGGGTACAGCTCTTGGTAACCAACCAGTATAAACAGTGTTGGGGTGCAGCTCTTGGTAACCAACCAGTATAAACAGTGTTGGGGTACAGCTCTTGGTAACCAACCAGTATAAACAGTGTTGGGGTGCAGCTCTTGGTAACCAACCAGTATAAACAGTGTTGGGGTGCAGCTCTTGGTAACCAACCAGTATAAACAGTGTTGGGGTGCAGCTCTTGGTAACCAACCAGTATAAACAGTGTTGGGGTGCAGCTCTTGGTAACCAACCAGTATAAACAGTGTTGGGGTGCAGCTCTTGGTAACCAACCAGTATAAACAGTGTTGGGGTGCAGCTCTTGGTAGTTCTGACTATAGTTGTAGATCTGACTATAGTTGTAGTTCTGACTACAGTTGGAGATCTGACTACAGTTGTAGATCTGACTACAGTTGTAGATCTGACTACAGTTGTAGTTCTGACTATATTTGGAGATCTGACTACAGTTGTAGTTCTGACTATATTTGGAGATCTGACTACAGTTGTAGTTCTGACTACAGTTGTAGTTCTGACTACAGTTGTAGATCTTACTAGACAATGCTGAAACGTCTATCCATGGGTGAGTCAGTGCCACATTTTCATTTGTGCCGAAATCAAAATATAATTAACGTTTTCTTTCTAATTCAGCAGGCTATGTTGTGAAATAGGCTTTTAGAACCACATAATGAATTTAATGGTGCTCTGTGGGATGTTCTAAGTTTTAATAATAACCCAACCCTGATCTGTACTTCTCCACAACTTTGTCCCTGACCTGTTTGGAGAGCTCCTTGGTCTTCATGGTGCCGCTTGCTTGGTGGTGCCCCTTGCCTAGTGGTGTTGCAGACTCTGGGGCCTTTCAGAACAGGTGTAAATATATTGAGATCATGTGACGCTTAAATAAAGTCCACCTGTGTGCAATCTAACTAATGATGTGACTTCTGAAGGTGATTGGTTGCACCAGATCTTGTTTATTGGCTTCATAGCAGAGGGGGTAAATACACATGCACACACCACTTTTCCCTATTTTATTTTTTTGAATTTTTTAAAGCAAGTTTTTTTTTTTTTTTTTTACTTCACCAATGTGGACTATTTTGTGTATGTCCATTACATGAAATCCAAACAAAAATCCATTTAAATTACAGGTTGTAATGCAATAAATTAGGAAAAACGCCAAGGGGGATGAATACTTTTGCAAGGCACTGTATGGCACCACATCAAACTTGCCAAGAGAGGGCCGCCCACCAAAACTCATGGACCAGGCAAGGAGGGCATTAACCAGAGGCAACAAAGAGACCAAAGATAATCCTGAAGGAGCTGCAAAGCTCCATAGTGCAGATTGGAGTATCTGTCCATAGGACCACTTTAAGCCGTATACTCCACAGAGTTGGGCTTTACGGAAGAGTGGCCAGAAAAAAGACATTGCTTGAAGAAAAAAATAAGCAAACACGTTTGGTGTTCGCCAAAAGGCATGTGGGAGACTCCCCAAACATATATGGAAGAAGGTACTCTGGTCACATGAGACTAAAATTGGGCTTTTTGGCCATCAAGAAAAACGCTATGTCTGGCGCAAACCCAACACCTCTCATCACCCCGAGAACACCATCCCCACAGTGAAGCGTAGTGGCAGTAACATGCTGTGGGTTTTTCATCGGCAGGGACTGGGAAACTGGTCAGAATTGAAGGAATGATAGATGGTGCTAAATACAGGTAAATTCTTGAGGGAAACCTGCTTCAGTCTTCCAGAGATTTGAGACTGGGGTGGAGGTTCACCTTCCAGTAGGACAATGACCCTAAGCATACTGCTAAAGCAACACTCTAGTGGTTTATTGGGAAACATTTAAATGTCTTGGAATGGCCGAGTCAAAGCCCAGCCCTCAATCCAATTTAGAGTCTGTGGTATGACTTAAAGATTGCTGTACACCAGCGGAACCCATCCAACTTGAAGGAGCTGGAGCAGTTTTGCCTTGAAGAATGGGCAAAAATCCCAGTGGCTAGATGTGCCAAGCTTAACGAGACATACCCCAAGAGACTTGCAGCTGTAATTGCTGCAAAAGGTGGCTCTACAAAGTATTGACTTTGGGGGGGTGAATAGTTATGCACGCTCACGTTTGATGTTTTTTTGTCTTATTTCTTGTTTGTTTCACAATAAAAAAAGATTTTGCATCTTCAAAGTGGTAGGCATGTTGTTGGCGGGATGGATGGGTGGTGTCGTGGAAGATGGTTCCTCAAAAATATGAAACTCTTACAAGAACTTGTGAATTCAAAAAGACTTTAATACACGTAACAAAGTCTTGAGCCGGTCCATGGAACGACTGACTCTACTCATCACAGGGCTCTGTTTATATACCTTTGTAGTACACGGGTACATTCCCATATATGAATAGGATTTCTCCTTGCCACTATTATCCTCCAATCAGAGCTCTTGCTTGTTTACGCCCAGTAACGCCCACCTCTGTTCCAAGTTTAGATTAGTTTAGTGGCAAGGCCCTTAATGTAATACAAAAAAGAATACATTTATCGTGAACATATATTTCCTGTGTTGGCCATTCTGTTGTCATCTTCTAGACCTTAATGTATTAAATCAATGGATTAAATCAGCATTATATCTTTCCCTGATATGTCTATGATCTCAATGCCCTGTTCTCTGCATATGGAAAAATAGCTTGTCCTTGTCTCTCTTCACCACATTCTTTGTCTTCACACTTGCTTGCTGTCACTCACACTTGACATTTGGTTGGGCTGTATTATTAGTCCTGCAAGCACTTGACCTTTATCTTATAGTTTCTGTCTTTCCTAAGTCCTTATGCTTCCACTGTTCACCTGTCTGATTATACAGACCCTGTTACTTGACTCTATATCTGACTTTTTAACATATGTATTTACGGGTCTCAGCTTTATACCCTTGTCACCTAGCCGAGACAACCTTTGGCATGTGTTCTGCTGAACAGTGACAAGCCTACTAGTGTCATCCTGCTTTCTATATGTCCTGTGTAATTAGTGATATGCATGTTTGTTAAAGGAAAGGAGAAAAGACAATTAATGTCATCAAATTATCCCCTACAGTGGGCGTATAAAGCAAATCTAACAACCCATGTGCTATATAAATACAGCTTGATGACGTTACAGCTGTGGAATATTTCATAAACAGATTTGAAAACGAGGACAAATTTTTCCATAAACTTTGAAATGATAACGTGGAAAGGATCCTATAAATCAAGACTGTGTGAATGCATGTACCACTCTGAATAAATAAATACTGTGCCTTTGAAAATGTGTCTCTGGTCATGCAACTACAATACAGGCTGGACGTCTAAAAGTCCATTCTGAATGTCAATAGATTTTTAGATTCATTCTCATCAATGAATTCTAGAACTGAGTTATCCCTCATCTAAGTCTGGTATCCTGGATAATCTGGTTAATGATTCTACAATTAATTAAGTGGCTCTTTCCTTGTAGAATAGCGACAGCTGTATAGAACACATTGTATTTCTAAGATGCTCAAAACATTTTTTACTAGTTCTCTGCTAACTAGCTAGCTAAAGTGTAGTCAGTGGCTAGCTAAGACTGAGAAAGGGGATGGAAGAAGTTCAACACTTTATTAATCAATTAATTTTCCATACAGCACATGGATTCATCATGGATTGGGCACAGATCTCTGATCGCGCTGGTGAACGGTGGCTGACTGTCGGCTAGAGATGATGTGCAGGAGCTTCCTGCAGGAAGTTGTAGACTTGCTGAGGTCTTCTCCGTTGCTAATTAGCATTTATACTTTTTTAGAGTAAATTGAGGTGAATATATTCATAAAACTCACCTTGTCCGAGAGAGAATTACATGGTTATCAAAATGTCACTCCAAGGTAAGGCTATACCAAACACATACTTAATTTGTAAAATGTATTATGTGAGAAATGTATGGTGGAAAGGCTATTGGAACCATTTCCGTGTTTGATCGCTAGGTTTTATGGGTATGTGGAGCTCTATTACTTAAGGCTTTATGCAATGTCACATAAAGCCGGACATTTTATGCACTAATGGTATCGTCTTATAATCTTAACTAATTTAAATATGTAACGCCTTAAAGCCGTCAAGATAGCTCAAGCAGAACGATACTGGTAACTAACCCCTTCATCTGTGCTGTGGATTTTAGCTAGCAGGTCTAGCTAAAATTTAAGACCCCAGAAAACTCTTGAAAGCTCACCCACAAGGCCTGAAAACTAGCCCCCAAAACATTTTCACAGCAAGAGAGGAGTTTTAACGACGTAGGCTAAGACGCAAAATTTGGTTTTCCATCAAATTAATAATTCTTGAGAGTTTAAGATTATGTCGCAAGAGAAAATATAAATCACCCTTATTAAACTCTCTAGATCATTTTCCATCAATGGATGTCGATTTAACTTGTTTTGACTGCTATAATTAAGCAAGGAGGTGTGGTATAAGGCGAATATGCCACGGCTAAATCAAATCAAATCAAATCTTTATTGGTCACATACACATGGTTAGCAGATGTTAATGCGAGTGCAGTGAAATGCTTGTACTTCTAGTTCCGACCGTGCAGTAGTATCTAACAAGTACACAACTATTACCTTTTACACACACAATGTAAGGGTATGGAATAGGAATATGTACATATAAATATATGGATGTGCGATGGCCGTGCGGCATAGGCAAGATGCAATAGATGGTATAAAATACAGTATATACATATGAGATGAGTGATGTAGGATATGTAAACATTGTTAAAGTGCCATTATTTAAAGTGACAAGTGATACCATTATAAAATCAATTTATTAAAGTGGCCAGAGATTTGAGTCAGTATGTTGGCAGCAGCCACTCAATGTTAGTGATGGCTGTTTAACAGGCTGATGGCCTTGAGATAGAAGCTGTTTCTCAGTCTCGGTCCCAGCTTTGATGCACCTGTACTGACCTCACCTTCTGGATGATAGCGGGGTGAACAGGCAGTGGCTCGGGTGGTTGTTGTCCTTGATGATCTTTTTGGCCCTCCTGTGACATCAGGTGGTGTAGGTGTCCTGGAGGGCAGGTAGTTTGCCCCCGGTGATGCGTTGTGCAGTCCTCACTACCCTCTGGAGAGCCTTACGGTTGTGGGCGGCGCAGTTGCCGTACCAGGCGGTGATACAGCCCGACAGGATGCTCTCGATTGTGCATTTGTATAAGTTTGTGAGAGTTTTAAGGGACAAGCCTAATTTCTTCAGCCTCCTGAGGTTGAAGAGGCGCTGTTGCTGTTGCGCCTTCTTCACCACGCTGTCTGTGTGGGTGGACCATTTCAGTTTGTCCATGATGTGTACACCGAGGAACTTAACTTTCCACCTTCTCCACTACTGTCGATAGGGCGGTGCTCCCTCTGCTGTTTCCTGAAGTCCACGAGCATCTCCTTTGTTTTGTTGACATTGAGTGAGAGGTTATTTTCCTGACACCACACTCCGAGGGCCCTCACCTCCTCCCTGTAGGCTGTCTCGTTGTTGTTGGTAATGAAGCCTACCACTGTTGTGTCGTCTGCAAACTTGATGATTGAGTTGGAGGCGTGCGTGGCCACGCAGTCATGGGTGAACAGGGAGTACAGGAGAGGGCTGAGAACACACCCTTGTGGAACCCCAGTGTTGAGGATCAGCGGGGTGATGTTTCCTACCTTCACCACCTGGGGGCGGCCCGTCAGAAAGGGGGCGGCCCGTCACCCAGTTGCACAGGGCGGGGTCGAGACCTAGGGTCTCAAGCTTAATGAGTTTGGAGGGTACTATGGTGTTAAATGCTGAGCTGTAGTCGATGAACAGCATTCTTACAAAGGTATTCATCTTGTCCAGATGGGTTAGGGCAGTGTGCAGTGTGGTGGCGATTGCATCGTCTGTGGACCTATTGGGACGGTAAGCAAATTGGAGTGGGTCCAGGGTGTCTGGCAGGATGGAGGTGATATGATCCTTGACTAGTCTCTCAAAGCACTTCATGATGACGGAAGTGAGTGCTATGGGGCAATAGTCATTTAGTTCAGTTACCTTTGATTTCTTGGGTACAATGGTGTCCATCTTGAATGTGGGAACAGCAGACTGGGATAGGGACTAGTTGAATATGTCCGTAAACAGACCAGCCAGCTGGTCTGCGCATGTTCTGGGGATGTGGCTAGGGATGCTGTCTGGGCCGGCAGCGTTGCGAGGGTTAACACGTTAAATGTTGTTATTCAATGGCTGATACTACACTACTTTAATCATGCAGTGATATCAATGGCTGATATACACTACTTTAATCATGCAGTGATATCAATGGCTGATACTACACTACTTTAATCATGCAGTGATATCAATGGCTGATACTACACTACTTTAATCATGCAGTGACATCAATGGCTGATATACAGTACTTTAATCATGCAGTGATATCAATGGCTGATATACACTACTTTAATCATGCAGTGATATCAATGGCTGATACTACACTACTTTAATCATGCAGTGATATCAATGGATGATACTACACTACTTTAATCATGCAGTGATATCAATGGCTGATATACACTACTTTAATCATGCAGTGATATCAATGGCTGATATACACTACTTTAATCATGCAGTGATATCAATGGCTGATATACACTACTTTAATCATGCAGTGATATCAATGGCTGATATACACTACTTTAATCATGCAGTGATATCAATGGCTGATATACAGTACTTTAATCATGCAGTGATATCAATGGCTGATATACAGTACTTTAATCATGCAGTGATATCAATGGCTGATATACAGTACTTTAATCATGCAGTGATATCAATGGCTGATACTACACTACTTTAATCATGCAGTGATATCAATGGCTGATATACAGTACTTTAATCATGCAGTGATATCAATGGCTGATATACAGTACTTTAATCATGCAGTGATATCAATGGCTGATATACAGTACTTTAATCATGCAGTGATATCAATGGCTGATACTACACTACTTTAATCATGCAGTGATATCAATGGCTGATATACAGTACTTTAATCATGCAGTGATATCAATGGCTGATATACAGTACTTTAATCATGCAGTGATATCAATGGCTGATACTACACTACTTTAATCATGCAGTGATATCAATGGCTGATTAATTAAACAGGAAATATTTCGGTTCAATCCTGCAGAGCATGAATACTACAACACAGAATTCAAACAGATCATTTTATTGGCATTTAAAAAAAACTAAAAACAATTCTAGCATGCACACCATTCCTTCCTCACTGGAATCCATATGGTCCAATGGGATATTTTATGGGAGGTTGATATTGACGTCAGTAATGTCAAACGGTCGTGTGTTATAATTCTCATCTTTCTACCGCAGTTAGTTTAAGAGGTCAGAAAATAAATAAATGACAAATTGGGTGTGTGTGTGTGTCTGTGTAATAGGTGTATGAATGACAATGCGTCCATGTATTGTATGTAGGTGGACTATGCATGGATAGTGCGTGTGACAAAATCATTTACAGGGAGCATTAAAATTGTATATATATGTAGATTTACATTGCATGTGAAATAAGATTTAAAAGACATTATACCCTGTACATTCAGAAAGCTGTGTTTTGCTGACACCTGCTACCAAACCCCAAGCTCTAACATACACAATTAACCCCAGGATACCATCTCACCACACTAACGTCACGACGTGGAATAAACAAAAGATTAAGAAATTAAATGAGTAAAGAGAAGGAACTTCAAAACAACAATTCATTGGTCCAGGAAAAGTGCTATTCAGACCTGACTGGTCTCAGAGGTCCATCTATCTGGTCTGACCCAGACCTGACTGGTCTCAGAGGTCCATCTATCTGGTCTGGTCTGATCCAGACCTGACTGGTCTCAGAGGTCCATCTATCTGGTCTGACCCAGACCTGACTGGTCTCAGAGGTCCATCTATCTGGTCTGGTCTGATCCAGACCTGACTGGTCTCAGAGGTCCATCTATCTGGTCTGACCCAGACCTGACTGGTCTCAGAGGTCCATCTATCTGGTCTGGTCTGATCCAGACCTGACTGGTCTCAGAGGTCCATCTATCTGGTCTGACCCAGACCTGACTGGTCTCAGAGGTCCATCTATCTGGTCTGGTCTGATCCAGACCTGACTGGTCTCAGAGGTCCATCTATCTGGTCTGACCCAGACCTGACTGGTCTCAGAGGTCCATCTATCTGGTCTGGTCTGATCCAGACCTGACTGGTCTCAGAGGTCCATCTATCTGGTCTGACCCAGACCTGACTGGTCTCAGAGGTCCATCTATCTGGTCTGGTCTGATCCAGACCTGACTGGTCTCAGAGGTCCATCTATCTGGTCTGATCCAGACCTGACTGGTCTAGGAGGTCCATCTATCTGGTCTGGTCTGATCCAGACCTGACTGGTCTAGGAGGTCCATCTATCTGGTCTGGTATGATCCAGACCTGACTGTTCTAGGAGGCCCATCTACCTGATCTGGTCTGATCCAGACCTGACTGGTGTAGGAGGCCAATCTACCTGGTCTGATCCAGACCTGACTGGTCTCAGAGGTCCATCTATCTGGTCTGGTCTGATCCAGACCTGACTGGTCTCAGAGGTCCATCTATCTGGTCTGACCCAGACCTGACTGGTCTCAGAGGTCCATCTATCTGGTCTGGTCTGATCCAGACCTGACTGGTCTCAGAGGTCCATCTATCTGGTCTGATCCAGACCTGACTGGTCTAGGAGGTCCATCTATCTGGTCTGGTCTGATCCAGACCTGACTGGTCTAGGAGGTCCATCTATCTGGTCTGGTATGATCCAGACCTGACTGTTCTAGGAGGCCCATCTACCTGATCTGGTCTGATCCAGACCTGACTGGTGTAGGAGGCCAATCTACCTGGTCTGATCCAGACCTGATTGGTCTACCTGATCTGGTCTGATCCAGACCTGACTGGTCTAGGAGGCCAATCTACCTGGTCTGATCCAGACCTGACTGGTCTACCTGATCTGATCCAGACCTGACTGGTGTAGGAGGCCAATCTACCTGGTCTGATCCAGACCTGACTGGTCTACCTGATCTGGTCTGATCCAGACCTGACTGGTGTAGGAGGCCAATCTACCTGGTCTGATCCAGGCCTGACTGGTCTACCTGATCTGGTCTGATCCAGACCTGACTGGTGTAGGAGGCCAATCTACCTGGTCTGATCCAGACCTGACTGGTGTAGGAGGCCCATCTACCTGATCTGGTCTGATCCCAACAGGAGATGACAAGCCAATATTACATATCAAATAAAAATACATCTTTAAGATAATATTAATGGAAAAACTTCAGAATAATATATTACAATATAATAGATACATTTTTGGATGATTTTGGATACATCATGTACACCACAGGAGGACGAGCTCGTGGTAACGGCTAGTTTCCATGGTTTCCATGTGGTTGGCTCCGTTCCATCCATTATTATGGGCCGTCCTTCCCTCAGCAGGCTCCACTGATGTACACAATCCTATTCCACCATTCTGAGATCCTATTGGTCAGCTAAAACCTGTAAAAACGACAGATTCTGTTTCTAGAATCCCCATATGACTTCCTCACCAACTTATTTACAATATACTACAGGTCCATAGAATGACATTCAGACAGGAGGGGAATTTAGTTTGGCACCAGGCTCAGAAATGAAAAAAATACATCATAGTAAACCCACCCAATCATTTGACCACTGAACACTTCCTGTTTCTCAGCCAATTAGATCTGCAAATGGGACAAATATTTTTTGGGATAATTTTTTAAATAGTTTTATTGGCTGGGGCATGGAAGTGGCAGAGACTACCATAGGCATGTCATTTGGTTTAATTTTATTGGCTGGGGCTGGGAGTGGCAGAGACTACCATAGGCATGTCCTTTGGTTTAATTTTATTGGCTGGGGCTGGGGAGTGGCAGAGACTACCATAGGCATGTCATTTGGTTTAATTTTATTGGCTGGGGCTGGGGAGTGGCAGAGACTACCATAGGCATGTCATTTGGTTTAATTTTATTGGCTGGGGCTGGGAGTGGCAGAGACTACCATAGGCATGTCATTTGGTTTAATTTTATTGGTTGGGGCTGGGAGTGGCAGAGACTACCATAGGCATGTCATTTGGTTTAATTTTATTGGTTGGGGCTGGGGAGTAGCAGAGACTACCATAGGCATGTCATTTGGTTTAATTTTATTGGTTGGGGCTGGCAGAGACTACCATAGGCATGTCATTTGGTTTAATTTTATTGGCTGGGGCATGGGAGTGGCAGAGACTACCATAGGCATGTCATTTGGTTTAATTTTATTGGTTGGGGCTGGGGAGTGGCAGAGACTACCATAGGCATGTCATTTGGTTTAATTGTATTGGTTGGGGCTGGCAGAGACTACCATAGGCATGTCATTTGGTTTAATTTTATTGGCTGGGGCTGGGAGTGTCAGAGACTACCATAGGCATGTCATTTGGTTTAATTTTATTGGCTGGGGCATGGCAGTGGCAGAGACTACCATAGGCATGTCATTTGGTTTAATTTTATTGGCTGGGGCTGGGAGTGGCATAGACTACCATAGGCATGTCATTTGGTTTAATTTTATTGGTTGGGGCTGGGAGTGGCAGAGACTACCATAGGCATGTCATTTGGTTTAATTTTATTGGCTGGGGCTGGGGAGTGGCAGAGACTACCATAGGCATGTCATTTGGTTTAATTTTATTGGCTGGGGCTGGGGAGTGGCAGAGACTACCATAGGCATGTCATTTGGTTTATTTTTATTGGCTGGGGCTGGGAGTGGCAGAGACTACCATAGGCATGTCATTTGGTTTAATTTTATTGGCTGGGGCATGGGAGTGGCAGAGACTACCATAGGCATGTCATTTGGTTTAATTTTATTGGCTGGGGCATGGGAGTGGCAGAGACTACCATAGGCATGTCATTTGGTTTAATTTTATTGGCTGGGGCTGGGAGTGGCAGAGACTACCATAGGCATGTCATTTGGTTTAATTTTATTGGCTGGGGCTGGGAGTGGCAGAGACTACCATAGGCATGTCATTTGGTTTAATTTTATTGGCTGGGGCTGGGGAGTGGCAGAGACTACCACAGGCATGTCATTTGGTTTAATTTTATTGGCTGGGGCGTGGCAGAGACTACCATAGCCATGTCATTTGGTTTAATTTTATTGGCTGGGGCTGGGAGTGGCAGAGACTACCACAGGCATGTCATTTGGTTTAATTTTATTGGTTGGGGCATGGGAGTGGCAGAGACTACCATAGGCATGTAATTTGGTTAAATGTTATTGGTTGGGGCTGGGGAGTGGCAGAGACTACCATAGGCATGTCATTTGGTTTAATTTTATTGGTTTGGGCTGGGGAGTAGCAGAGACTACCATAGGCATGTCATTTGGTTTAATTGTATTGGTTGGGGCTGGCAGAGACTACCATAGGCATGTCATTTGGTTTAATTTTATTGGCTGGGGCATGGGAGTGGCAGAGACTACCATAGGCATGTCATTTGGTTTAATTTTATTGGTTGGGGCTGGGGAGTGGCAGAGACTACCATAGGCATGTCATTTGGTTTAATTTTATTGGTTTGGGCTGGCAGAGACTACCATAGGCATGTCATTTGGTTTAATTTTATTGGCTGGGGCTGGGAGTGGCAGAGACTACCATAGGCATGTCATTTGGTTTAATTTTATTGGCTGGGGCACGGCAGTGGCAGAGACTACCATAGGCATGTCATTTGGTTTAATTTTATTGGCTGGGGCTGGGAGTGGCATAGACTACCATAGGCATGTCATTTGGTTTAATTTTATTGGTTGGGGCTGGGAGTGGCAGAGACTACCATAGGCATGTCATTTGGTTTAATTTTATTGGCTGGGGCTGGGGAGTGGCAGAGACTACCATAGGCATGTCATTTGGTTTAATTTTATTGGCTGGGGCTGGGAGTGGCAGAGACTACCATAGGCATGTCATTTGGTTTAATTTTATTGGCTGGGGCTGGGAGTGGCAGAGACTACCATAGGCATGTCATTTGGTTTAATTTTATTGGTTGGGGCTGGCAGAGACTACCATAGGCATGTCATTTGGTTTAATTTTATTGGCTGGGGCATGGGAGTGGCAGAGACTACCACAGGCATGTCATTTGGTTTAATTTTATTGGCTGGGGCTGGGGAGTGGCAGAGACTACCATAGGCATGTAATTTGGTTTAATTTTATTGGTTGGGGCTGGCAGAGACTACCATAGGCATGTCATTTGGTTTAATTTTATTGGCTGGGGCTGGGAGTGGCAGAGACTACCATAGGCATGTCATTTGGTTTAATTTTATTGGCTGGGGCTGGGGAGTGGCAGAGACTACCATAGGCATGTCATTTGGTTTAATTTTATTGGCTGGGGCTGGGAGTGGCAGAGACTACCATAGGCATGTCATTTGGTTTAATTTTATTGGCTGGGGCATGGGAGTGGCAGAGACTACCATAGGCATGTCATTTGGTTTAATTTTATTGGCTGGGGCTGGGAGTGGCAGAGCCTACCATAGGCATGTCATTTGGTTTAATTTTATTGGCTGGGGCTGGGAATGGCAGAGACTACCATAGGCATGTCATTTGGTTTAATTTTATTGACTGGGGCTGGGGAGTGGCAGAGACTACCATAGGCATGTCATTTGGTTTAATTTTATTGGCTGGGGCTGGGAGTGGCAGAGACTACCATAGGCATGTCATTTGGTTTAATTTTATTGGCTGGGGCTGGGGCGTGGCAGAGACTACCATAGGCATGTCATTTGGTTTAATTTTATTGGCTGGGGCTGGGAGTGGCAGAAACTACCATAGGCATGTCATTTGGTTTAATTTTATTGGCTGGGGCTGGGAGTGGCAGAGACTACCATAGGCATGTCATTTGGTTTAATTTTATTGGCTGGGGCTGGGAGTGGCAGAGACTACCATAGGCATGTCATTTGGTTTAATTTTATTGGCTGGGGCTGGGAGTGGCAGAGACTACCATAGGCATGTCATTTGGTTTAATTTTATTGGCTGGGGCTGGGAGTGGCAGAGACTACCATAGGCATGTCATTTGGTTTAATTTTATTGGCTGGGGCTGGGAGTGGCAGAGACTACCATAGGCATGTCATTTGGTTTAATTTTATTGGCTGGGGCATGGGAGTGGCAGAGACTACCATAGGCATGTCATTTGGTTTAATTTTATTTGCTGGGGCTTGGGAGTGGCAGAGACTACCATAGGCATGGCCACTCTAGGCATTTTATTTCTATGGAAACTGGAAACTAGCCTGTTAAGACCTGACTCATGGCTCTATAGCGCATTGCCTAGACTAGGTCTGTGTCCCAAATGCTAGTGCACTATGTAGGGAATAGGGTGCCATTTGGGACGCAGACGAAGGGTCTATTCTTCCTGAGTCTGACAGAAACTAGAGGCTTGTTTATGAACATCTCTGAACGGGGACTAGTGGTCTCACCGACTTACCAACCACACTACTGTTAAATATCCACCTCGGTGATCTCAGCTTCTGTCTGATTGTTCCTTCAACTCCTCTAAATATTATTCACATAACATGAGAATAAGTAATGGTTCAATATTGTAGTAGCTCAGTTCTATTGCAGTAGATAGTTCTGTGATGTCCTAATTATACTGTGAGTGAGTTGTCCTGTCAGTGGTTAGCTAGTGGTCCGTCCACAGCTGTAGTAGTATAGTAACCCAATGGTTCCTGAGACTAGGGGTTAGGGGAAGAGAACCCATGCTCAGTTAGTGGCTACACCATTTAGGGTGCATCATCACCACTTCTTCTTAAAGGGAACTACATAACATTACAGGGTAATACAGAGACAGAGGAATTCAGATCATTAAACAAGCAGGTGGAATGAATACAACCTTGTTTAGTTCTGTTGTCAGGCTGGAGACAGTGTGTAGTCAGTAGAATAACAAATCCAAACGGTCTATTCCACAACTCATGGACTGAACATCTGTCTAGAACCATACAGTCGTATATACCAACATCTTCTACAATGGTCACCTCTATCATTATTACACAGTGACGAGCAGCAGAGAGCTGAGACATTATGATTTCGTGTCAAAGGGCACCCTATTCCCTATATAGTGCACTACTTTAGACCAGGGTCCATAGAGTACTGTGACAGCCAGGGTCCGCAGAGTCATGATAAATATGTCACACAGTGACATGGCCACCTATAGCCTGATCCCCTATGAACTCTGATGTAGTGCACACCAGGGTCCATGGTCAAATGTAGTGCACTATCTAGGGAACAGGGTCCCCCAAGGAGCGGACGAGAGGTCTAACCCTAAAACTAAACCTGGTTGATGGTCCTCTCAGAGCGTCTGTAGTCTAAACCTGGTTGATGGTCCTCTCAGAGCGTCTGTAGTCTAAACCTGGTTGATGGTCCTCTCAGAGCGTCTGTAGTCTAAACCTGGTTGATGGTCCTCTCAGAGCGTCTGTAGTCTAAACCTGGTTGATGGTCCTCTCAGAGCGTCTGTAGTCTAAACCTGGTTGATGGTCCTCTCAGAGCGTCTGTAGTCTAAACCTGGTTGATGGTCCTCTCAGAGCGTCTGTAGTCTAAACCTGGTTGATGGTCCTCTCAGAGCGTCTGTAGTCTAATCCTGGTTGATGGTCCTCTCAGAGCGTCTGTAGTCTAATCCTGGTTGATGGTCCTCTCAGAGCGTCTGTAGTCGTCTGTGTTAGGTGAAGACAAGTAGAAGGACTGGGTCTTCCTCTTCAGACGGGCTCGCTTGGTGGCCAGAGAGCGTTTGCTGCTGGAGATTATCTCAGAGATGAACTTCTTACAGTTGACGCAGACCTCCATGGTACACCAGTCGTCGGTCAGCTCTTTGGGAAGATCCAGCTCTGGCTCGTCACCAGACCCCTCACTGCTGTTGTATTCAGATAACCTGGGGGTGAAGAGTACTGTTAGCCAGCCTGCCTGGTGTGTTGGAGGTGTTGCTAACATTTACAACAGCAAATTTCAATTTACCCCTCAAAAATGACTGCGTTTTCATCTTTTGAGGTTCTAGTCATGAGAGAAAAGAAGAAACCCGCACACTGCTCTTCCTAGCATCACTGCTCTTCCCAGCATCACTGCCCTTCCCAGCATCACTGCCCTTCCCAGCATCACTGCCCTTCCCAGCATCACTGCCCTTCCCAGCATCACTGCCCTTCCCAGCATCACTGCCCTTCCCAGCATCACTGCCCTTCCCAGCATCACTGCCCTTCCCAGCATCACTGCCCTTCCCAGCATCACTGCCCTTCCCAGCATCACTGCTCTTCCCAGCATCACTGCTCTTCCTAACATCACCGCTCTTCTGGATCACCGATCCTGGACTTCCTGACGGACCGCCCCAGGTGGTGAGGGTAGGTAACAACACATCTGCCATGCTGATCCTCAACACAGGGGCCCCTCAGGGGTGCGTGCTTAGTCCCCTCCTGTACTCCCTGTTCACCCACGAATGCATGGCAAAGCACAACTCCAACACCAACATTAAGTTTGCTGACGACACTACAGTGGTAGACCTGATCATCGACAATGATGAGACAGCCTATAGGGAGGAGGTCAGATGACTGGCAGTGTGGTGCCAGAACAACAACCTCTCCCTCAACGTGATCAAGACAAAGGGGCTGATCGTAGACTACAGGAAAAGGAGGGCCAAACAGGCACCCATTCTCATCGACAGGGCTGTAGTGGACCGGGTCGAGAGTTTCAAGTTCCTTGGTGTCCACTTCACCAACAAACTAACATGGTCCAAGCACACCAAGACAGACGTGAAGAGGGCACAACAAAACCTATTCCCCCCTCAGGAGACTGAAAAGATCTGGCATAGATCCCCAAAAAGTTCTACAGCTGCACCATCGAGAGCATCCTGGCCGGTTGCATCACCGCCTGGTATGGCAACTGCTCAGCATCCGACCGTAAGGCGCTACAGAGGGTAGTGCGTACGGCCCAGTAGTTCACTGGGCCAAGCTTCCTGCCATCCAGGACCTGCACTACCGTTCAAAAGTTTGGAGTCACTTCGAAAATGTCCTTGTTTTTGAAAGAAAAGCCATTTTTTTGTTTATTAAAATAACATCAAATTGATCAGAAATACAGTGTTGACATTGTTAATGTTGTACATGACTATTGTAGCTGAAAACCACTGAGAACATGGAGGAGAGGAACACAGCAGAGAACCTAAAACGGCATTTTAGGTTGGGTGGGGGACAGCAGCAAGGTGAGCGCTGTCTGGTAGGTACTCAGGACTGCAGTAGATTGAACTGCTCTGTCTGGTAGGTACCCAAGACTGCAGTAGATTGAACGGCTCTGTCTGGTAGGTACCCAGGACTGCAGTAGATTGAACTGCTCTGTCTGGTAGGTACCCAGGACTGCAGTAGATTGAACTGCTCTGTCTGGTAGGTACCCAGGACTGCAGTAGATTGAACTGCTCTGTCTGGTAGGTACCCAAGACTGCAGTAGATTGAACTGCTCTGTCTGGTAGGTACCCAGGACTGCAGTAGATTGAACTGCTCTGTCTGATAGGTACCCAGGACTGCAGTAGATTGAACTGCTCTGTCTGATAGGTACCCAGGACTGTGGTAGATTGAACTGCACTGCCCCCTAGCGGTCAAACGGCAGACAATATCTGAATAGTGAATTCACATGTCATTTTATATATTTTTTTATTATCGTTTAAACTATAAAAAGAATAGCAGTTTAAACATTATAACACTAAGCCCAACGGTAATGATGTTCTGTGTACCTGGAGACAGTCCGGCGCAGGCTGTGGTGCTGGCTGGACGAGGGCTTCTCTGGGGTGTCCAAGGCTGATGTCCCGCCAGCCTCCTCCCTGGGTAGAGCGGCAGTAGGACCCAGAGAGGAGACGGGCAGGTTGGCATACGGCTTAGAGGGAAGTCTCATCTAGAACAACAGGACAGAGTTAGGAGGGTCAGATATATAGGCATTATCTGAACATCTGTCAACAATTAAAGGACTAGTGTGGTCAATGGGTGGACGAGGAGGACTTTGGCTCACCTTTTTACAGCACTGCGAGCACACAGGCCTGGAGAGAGAGAGAAATATTCAGTCACAACGAATTGCATGAATATACAGTGCCTTCGGAAATTATTCAGACACCTTTGAACTTTTCCACATTTTATGTTACAGCCTTATTCTAAAATGTATTAAAAACTCAATCTACACACAATACCCCATAATGACAAAGCGAAAACCGGTTTATAGAAATTGTTGTAAATTTCAATAAGTATTTAAATACAAAAGTATTTAGACCATTTGCTATGAAACTCTAAATTGAGCTCAGGTGCATCCTGTTTCCAATGATCATCCTTGAGATGTTTCTACAAATTGATTGGAGTGCAACTGTGGGGAATTTAATTGATTGGACATGATTTGGAAAGGCACACACCGGTCTATATAAGCCATGAGAAGGAAATGTCCGTAGAGCTCCGAGACAGGATTGTGTGGAGGTACAGATCTGGGGAAGGGTACCAAAATATTCATGCAGCATTGAAGTCCCCAAGAACACAGTGTCGGGGGAGAAGAGGCCTTGGTCAGGGAGGTTACCAAGAACCGGTGGTCACTCTGACAGAGCTCCAGAGGAGATGGGAGAAACCTTCCTGAAGGACAACCATCTCTGCAGAACTCCACCAGTCAGGCCTTTAAAGTAGAGTGGCCTAAAGACTTTCAGACCATGAGAAACAAGATTCTCTGGTCTGAACTCTTTGGCCTGAATGCCAAGCATCACGTCTGGAGGAAACCTGGCACCATCCCTACGGTAAAGCATGGTGGTGGCAGCATCATGCTGTGGGGATGTTTTTCAGCGGCAGGGACTGGGAGACTAGTCAGGATTGAGGGAAAGATGAATGGAGCAAAGCAAAGAGAGATCCTACATGAAAACCTCCTCCAGAGCACTCAGGACCTTAACCCCAGGACCTCACCCCTCACCCCCAGTCAACCAGCCAGAGCCCAGGACTTGAACCCGATCAAACATCTCTGGAGAGACCTGAAAATAGCTGTGCAGCGACGCTCCCCATCCAATCTGACAGTTTGAGAGGATCTGCAGAGAAGAATGGGAGAAACTCCCCAAATACAGGTGTGCCAAGCTTGTAGCGTCATACCCATGAAGACTTGAGGCTGTAATCGCTGCCAAAGTCGCTTTAACAAAGTACTGAGAAAAGGGTCTGAATACTTATGTAAAATAAGGCTGTAACACGTATGGAGAAAGTCAAAGGGTCTGAATACTTTCCAAATGTACTGTACATTTTTTCATTTATACTTTATTTTCCACTTAGAAGGACAATAACAACAACAGTGACTACAAACATCCAAACATGACAATAAACAATAGATGGTTGGAGGGGGAGGGTAGGTAGCCTGGGTCCTTCCAGGAAACAGGACACCCAGTGAGCCCTGCCACAGCAAGCCAGGCATCCTGTGTGACCTGGCAGGAGTCAAGCCTGGGGGAGGCACAGTTCACTAACAAATACAGACAATTAATATATCAGACTATGCTCTTCGATTTACATATGTTCTTATAATGTCCAAGAGAATGTTAAAGAGATTCTCCCGCACCTTGAGTCTATAGTTCTGAAAGTAGTGCGCACGAGTCAAGTGGTCCCTCGAAAATGTTCTACTACATTACACGTGCACCGCGTCATCGCTCTCTCTCGCTTTGGCTGTGTGTGTCTTGCTTGCTGTCGCTCAAATGGCGAGGGGCTGAAGCTCATTGACTGGAACTGCTAGGGGCTTGCCCTCGTGGGGTGAAATGGCTCCACACAGCTTCCAGAAAACAGTCACTTTTAGACTAGAGATTTCGTGGCTAATGGAGGTAAAACAGTAATGTGAACTACACATTGAGACATCCAGCCCAAAGCCAGAGGTTTTAAAAATACTTAGTAGTCACCCAAGTGACAGCCATAATAGAGAACTATATTCTAATATAAATACAGCTATCGTATAAATGTACCTTTTGCAGAACTGGCAGGTGTAGGACCAGGTGAAGAAGGAGAACCTTTTAGTCTGACAGGAGAAACACAGCTACAGGAGAGAGAACGGTTATTTCAGAGATCAAGTAAATATCAAGTCAAAGACATTAAGCACTACAAGAATGTTACAAGATGATCCAGTCAGACTACTTTGATAACTGTTTTGAGGTGTCAGCAACAAGGAGCATTGCAGGCCCAGGAGGACACAACACTGTGCAAGGTTCAGATAGTTTTGTAGAACACAGGCCACTCTGATATGTAGAATAAGGAACCATGTCAGCTCTATTCATGCCATTTCTATCTGCAATGGTTTCCTACTGAACACCACCACGCCGGTACAGTATCTCGACAGGCCCCTATCTGGCCCCGCCGGTACAGTATCTCGACAGGCCCCTATCTGGCCCCGCCGGTACAGTATCTCGACAGGCCCCTATCTGGCCCCGCCGGTACAGTATCTCGACAGGCCCCTATCTAGGCCCGCCGGTACAGTATCTCGACAGGCCCCTATCTGGCCCCGCCGGTACAGTATCTCGACAGGCCCCTATCTAGGCCCGCCGGTACAGTATCTCGACAGGCCCCTATCTAGGCCCGCCGGTACAGTATCTCGACAGGCCCCTATCTAGGCCCGCCGGTACAGTATCTCGACAGGCCCCTATCTGGCCCGGCTGCAGTATCTCGACAGGCCCCTATCTAGGCCGCCCGGTACAGTATCTCGACAGGCCCCTATCTGGCCCGCCCGGTACAGTATCTCGACAGGCCCCTATCTAGGCCCGCCCGGTACAGTATCTCGACAGGCCCCTATCTAGGCCCGCTGGTACAGTATCTCGACAGGCCCGGTCTGGCCTCGCCGATACAGTATCTCGACAGGCCCGGTCTGGCCCGCCCGGTACAGTATCTCGACAGGCCCCGGTCTGGCCCCGCCGGTACAGTATCTCGACAGGCCCCGGTCTGGCCCCGCCGGTACAGTATCTCGACAGGCCCCGGTCTGGCCCCGCCGGTACAGTATCTCGACAGGCCCGGTCTGGCCCGCGGTACAGTATCTCGACAGGCCCCGGTCTGGCCCCGCCGGTACAGTATCTCGACAGGCCCCGGTCTGGCCCCGCCGGTACAGTATCTCGACAGGCCCCGGTCTGGCCCCGCCGGTACAGTATCTCGACAGGCCCCTATCTAGGCCCGCCGGTACAGTATCTCGACAGGCTATCGCCGCCCGGTACAGTATCTCGACAGGCCCGCGGTACAGTATCTCGACAGGCCCGCCGGTACAGTATCTCGACAGGCCCCGGTCTGGCCCCGCCGGTACAGTATCTCGACAGGCCCCGGTCTGGCCCCGCCGGTACAGTATCTCGACAGGCCCCGGTCTGGCCCGCCCGGTACAGTATCTCGACAGGCCCGGTCTGGCCCGCCCGGGTACAGTATCTCGACAGGCCCGGTCTGGCCCGCCGGTACAGTATCTCGACAGGCCCCTATCTGGCCCCCGCTGCAGTATCTCGACAGGCCCCTATCTAGGCCCGCCGGTACAGTATCTCGACAGGCCTACTGGGTACAGTATCTCGACAGGCCCGCCGGTACAGTATCTCGACAGGCCCGCCGGTACAGTATCTCGACAGGCCCCTATCTAGGCCCGCCCGGTAAAGTATCTCGACAGGCCCCTATCTGGCCCCGCCGGTACAGTATCTCGACAGGCCCCTATCTAGGCCCGCCGGTACAGTATCTCGACAGGCCCGCCGGTACAGTATCTCGACAGGCCCGCCGGTACAGTATCTCGACAGGCCCCTATCTAGCCCCGCCGGTACAGTATCTCGACAGGCCCATATCTAGGCCCGCCGGTACAGTATCTCGACAGGTCCTGGTCTAGCCCGCCGGTACAGTATCTCGACAGGCCCATATCTAGGCCCGCCGGTACAGTATCTCGACAGGCCCCTATCTAGGCCCGCCGGTACAGTATCTCGACAGGCCCCTATCTAGGCCCGCCGGTACAGTATCTCGACAGGCCCCTATCTGGCCCCGCCGGTACAGTATCTCGACAGGCCCATATCTAGGCCCGCCGGTACAGTATCTCGACAGGCCCTATCTGGCCCGCCCGATGCAGTATCTCGACAGGCCCATATCTAGGCCCGCCGGTACAGTATCTCGACAGGCCCCTATCTGGCCCCGCCGGTACAGTATCTCGACAGGCCCATATCTAGGCCCGCCGGTACAGTTCTCTCGACAGGCCCCTATCTGGCCCCGCCGGTACAGTATCTCGACAGGCCCATATCTAGGCCCGCCGGTACAGTATCTCAACAGGCCCCGGTCTAGCTCCGCCGGTACAGTATCTCGACAGGCCCCGGTCTAGCTCCGCCGGTACAGTATCTCGACAGGCCCAGGTCTGCCCCTGCTAGTCCAGTATCTCGACAGGCCCCTATCTAGCCCCGACGGTACAGTATCTAGACAGGCCCAGGTCGACCCCTGCTAGTCCAGTATCTAGACAGGCCCAGGTCGGCCCCTGCTAGTCCAGTATCTAGACAGGCCCAGGTCGGCCCCTGCTAGTCCAGTATCTAGACAGGCCCAGGTCGGCCCTGCTAGTCCAGTATCTAGACAGGCCCAGGTCGACCCCTGCTAGTCCAGTATCTAGACAGGCCCAGGTCGACCCCTGCTAGTCCAGTATCTAGACAGGCCCAGGTCGGCCCCTGCTAGTCCAGTATCTAGACAGGCCCAGGTCGGCCCCTGCTAGTCCAGTATCTAGACAGGCCCAGGTGGGCCCTGCTAGTCCAGTATCTAGACAGGCCCAGGTCGGCCCTGCTAGTCCAGTATCTAGACAGGCCCAGGTCGGCCCCTGCTAGTCCAGTATCTAGACAGGCCCAGGCCCCCTGCTAGTCCAGCATCTCAGACAGGCCCAGGTGGGCCCTGCTAGTCCAGTATCTAGACAGGCCCAGGCTCTGCCCTGCCAGTCCAGCATCTAGACAGGCCCAGGTGGGCCCTGCTAGTCCAGTATCTAGACAGGCCCAGGTCGGCCCTGCTAGTCCAGTATCTAGAGCAGGCCCAGGTGGGCCCTGCTAGTCCAGTATCTAGACAGGCCCAGGCTCCACCCCTGCTAGTCCAGTATCTAGACAGGCCCAGGTGGCCCTGCTAGTCCAGTATCTAGACAGGCCCAGGTGGGCCCCTGCTAGTCCAGTATCTAGACAGGCCCAGGTCGGCCCTGCTAGTCCAGTATCTAGACAGGCCCAGGTCGGCCCTGCTAGTCCAGTATCTAGACAGGCCCAGGTCGGCCCCCTGCTAGTCCAGTATTCTAGACAGGCCCAGGTCGGCCCTGCCAGTCCAGTATCTAGACAGGCCCAGGTCGGCCCTGCTAGTCCAGCATCTAGACAGGCCCAGGTCGGCCCTGCTAGTCCAGTATCTAGACAGGCCCAGGTCGGCCCTCCCTGCTAGTCCAGTATCTAGACAGGCCCAGGAGTGGCCCTGCTAGTCCAGTATCTAGACAGGCCCAGGTCGGCCCTGCTAGTCCAGTATCTAGACAGGCCCAGGTCGGCCCCCTGCTAGTCCAGTATCTAGACAGGCCCAGGAGTGGCCTGCTGGTCCAGTATCTAGAGCAGGCCCAGGTGGGCCCCTGCCAGTCCAGTATTCAGACAGGCCCAGGTCGGCCCTGCTAGTCCAGTATCTAGACAGGCCCAGGTCGGCCCCTGCTAGTCCAGTATCTAGACAGGCCCAGGTGGGCCCCTGCTAGTCCAGTATCTAGACAGGCCCAGGTCGGCCCTGCTAGTCCAGTATCAGACAGGCCCAGGTGGGCCCTGCTAGTCCAGTATCTAGACAGGCCCAGGTGGCCCCTGCTAGTCCAGCATTCAGACAGGCCCAGGTCGGCCCTGCTAGTCCAGTATCTAGACAGGCCCAGGTCGGCCCCTGCTAGTCCAGTATCTAGACAGGCCCAGGTCGGCCCCTGCTAGTCCAGCATCTAGACAGGCCCAGGTGGCCCCTGCTAGTCCAGTATCTAGACAGGCCCAGGTGGACCCTGCTAGTCCAGCATGTCAGACAGGCCCAGGTGGCCCTGCTAGTCCAGTATCTAGACAGGCCCAGGTCGGCCCCTGCTAGTCCAGTATCTAGACAGGCCCAGGTCGACCCCTGCTAGTCCAGTATCTAGACAGGCCCAGGTCGACCCCTGCTAGTCCAGTATCTAGACAGGCCCAGGTCGGCCCTGCCAGTCCAGTATCTAGACAGGCCCAGGTCGGCCCCTGCTAGTCCAGTATCTGACAGGCCCAGGTCGCCCTGCTAGTCCAGTATCTAGACAGGCCCAGGTCGGCTCCCCTGCCAGTCCAGTATCTAGAGCAGGCCCAGGTCGGCCCCCTGCTAGTCCAGTATCTAGACAGGCCCAGGTCGGCCCCTGCCAGTCCAGCATTCAGACAGGCCCAGGTCGGCCCCCTGCCAGTCCAGTATCTAGACAGGCCCAGGTCGGCCCCTGCTAGTCCAGTATTCAGACAGGCCCAGGTCGGCCCCTGCTAGTCCAGTATTCAGACAGGCCCAGGTCGGCCCCTGCTAGTCCAGTATCTAGACAGGCCCAGGTCGGCCCCTGCTAGTCCAGCATCTAGACAGGCCCAGGTGGGCCCCCTGCTAGTCCAGTATCTAGACAGGCCCAGGTCCACTCCCTGCCAGTCCAGCATCTAGACAGGCCCAGGTCGGCCCCTGCTAGTCCAGTATCTAGACAGGCCCAGGTCGGCCCCTGCCAGTCCAGTATCTAGACAGGCCCAGGTCGGCCCTGCTAGTCCAGTATTCAGACAGGCCCAGGTCGGCCCCTGCTAGTCCAGTATCTAGACAGGCCCAGGTCGGCCCCCTGCCAGTCCAGTATCTAGAGCAGGCCCAGGTCGGCCCCTGCTAGTCCAGTATCTAGACAGGCCCAGGTCGGCCCCTGCCAGTCCAGTATCTAGACAGGCCCAGGTGGGCCCTGCTAGTCCAGTATCTAGACAGGCCCAGGTCGGCCCTGCTAGTCCAGTATCTAGACAGGCCCAGGTGGGCCCCTGCTAGTCCAGTATCTAGACAGGCCCAGGTCGGCCCTGCTGGTCCAGTATCTAGACAGGCCCAGGTGGGCCCTGCTGCTAGTCCAGTATCTGGACAGGCCCAGGTGGCCCTGCTAGTCCAGTATCTAGACAGGCCCAGGTCGGCCCTGCTAGTCCAGTATCTAGACAGGCCCAGGTCGGCCCCTGCTAGTCCAGTATCTAGACAGGCCCAGGTCGGCCCTGCTAGTCCAGTATCTAGACAGGCCCAGGTGGCCCCCTGCTAGTCCAGTATCTAGACAGGCCCAGGTCGACCCCTGCTAGTCCAGTATCTAGACAGGCCCAGGTCGGCCCTGCTAGTCCAGTATCTAGACAGGCCCAGGTCGGCCCCTGCTAGTCCAGTATCTAGACAGGCCCAGGTCGGCCCTGCTAGTCCAGTATCTGGACAGGCCCAGGGTGGGCCCTGCTAGTCCAGTATCTAGACAGGCCCAGGTCGGCCCTGCTAGTCCAGTATCTAGACAGGCCCAGGTCGGCCCCTGCTAGTCCAGTATCTAGACAGGCCCAGGTCGGCCCCTGCTAGTCCAGTATCTAGAGCAGGCCCAGGTGGCCCTGCTAGTCCAGTATCTAGACAGGCCCAGGTCGGCCCTGCTAGTCCAGTATCTAGACAGGCCCAGGTGGCCCTGCTAGTCCAGTATCTAGACAGGCCCAGGTCGGCCCTGCTAGTCCAGTATCTAGACAGGCCCAGGTCGGCCCTGCTAGTCCAGTATCTAGAGCAGGCCCAGGGTGGGCCCTGCTAGTCCAGTATCTAGACAGGCCCAGGTGGGCCCCTGCTGGTCCAGTATCTAGACAGGCCCAGGTGGCCCCCTGCTAGTCCAGTATCTGACAGGCCCAGGTCGGCCCTGCTAGTCCAGTATCTAGACAGGCCCAGGTCGGCCCCTGCTAGTCCAGTATCTAGACAGGCCCAGGGTGGCCCCTGCTAGTCCAGTATTCAGACAGGCCCAGGTCGGCCCCTGCTAGTCCAGTATCTAGACAGGCCCAGGTGGCCCTGCTAGTCCAGTATCTCAGACAGGCCCAGGTCGGCCCTGCTAGTCCAGTATCTAGACAGGCCCAGGTGGGCCCTGCTAGTCCAGTATCTAGGAGCAGGCCCAGGTCGGCCCTGCTGGTCCAGTATCTAGACAGGCCCAGGTGGCCCTGCTAGTCCAGTATCTAGACAGGCCCAGGTCGGCCCCCTGCCAGTCCAGCATTCAGACAGGCCCAGGTGGGCCCTGCTAGTCCAGTATCTAGACAGGCCCAGGTGGCCCTGCTAGTCCAGTATCTAGACAGGCCCAGGTCGGCCCCTGCTAGTCCAGTATCTAGAGCAGGCCCAGGTCGGCCCTGCTAGTCCAGCATCTAGACAGGCCCAGGTCGGCCCCTGCTAGTCCAGTATCTAGACAGGCCCAGGTGGCCCCTGCTAGTCCAGTATCTAGACAGGCCCAGGTCGGCCCCTGCTAGTCCAGTATCTAGAGCAGGCCCAGGTCGCCCCCTGCCAGTCCAGTATCTAGACAGGCCCAGGTGGCCCTGCTAGTCCAGTATCTAGACAGGCCCAGGTCGGCCCCTGCTAGTCCAGTATCTAGACAGGCCCAGGTCGGCCCCTGCTAGTCCAGTATCTAGAGCAGGCCCAGGTCGGCCCTGCCAGTCCAGTATCTAGACAGGCCCAGGTCGGCCCCTGCTAGTCCAGTATCTGGAGCAGGCCCAGGTGGCCCTGCTGGTCCAGTATCTAGACAGGCCCAGGTCGGCCCCTGCTAGTCCAGTATCTAGACAGGCCCAGGTCGGCCCTGCTAGTCCAGTATCTAGACAGGCCCAGGTCGGCCCTGCTGGTCCAGTATCTGGAGCAGGCCCAGGTGGCCCCTGCTGGTCCAGTATCTAGACAGGCCCAGGTCGGCCCCTGCTAGTCCAGTATCTGGAGCAGGCCCAGGTCGGCCCCTGCTAGTCCAGTATCTAGACAGGCCCAGGTCGGCCCTGCTAGTCCAGTATCTAGACAGGCCCAGGTGGGCCCCTGCTAGTCCAGTATTCTGACAGGCCCAGGTCGGCCCTGCTAGTCCAGTATCTAGACAGGCCCAGGTCGGCCCTGCTAGTCCAGTATCTAGACAGGCCCAGGTCGGCCCCTGCTAGTCCAGTATCTAGACAGGCCCAGGTCGGCCCCTGCTAGTCCAGTATCTAGAGCAGGCCCAGGTCGGCCCCTGCTGGTCCAGTATCTAGACAGGCCCAGGTCGGCCCCTGCTAGTCCAGTATCTAGACAGGCCCAGGTCGGCCCCTGCTAGTCCAGTATTCTAGACAGGCCCAGGTCGGCCCCTGCCAGTCCAGTATTCAGACAGGCCCAGGTCGGCCCCTGCTAGTCCAGTATTCTAGAACAGGCCCAGGTGGGCCCCTGCTAGTCCAGTATCTAGAGCAGGCCCAGGTCGGCCCCTGCCAGTCCAGTATCTAGACAGGCCCAGGTCGGCCCCTGCCAGTCCAGTATCTAGACAGGCCCAGGTGGCCCCTGCTAGTCCAGTATCTAGACAGGCCCAGGTCGGCCCCTGCTAGTCCAGTATCTAGACAGGCCCAGGTCGGCCCCTGCTAGTCCAGTATCTAGACAGGCCCAGGTCGGCCCCTGCTAGTCCAGTATCTAGACAGGCCCAGGTCGAGCCCTGCTAGTCCAGTATCTAGACAGGCCCAGGTCGGCCCCTGCTAGTCCAGTATCTAGACAGGCCCAGGTCGGCCCTGCTAGTCCAGTATCTAGACAGGCCCAGGTGGCCCCTGCTAGTCCAGTATCTAGAACAGGCCCAGGTCGGCCCCTGCTAGTCCAGTATCTAGAGCAGGCCCAGGTCGGCCCCTGCTAGTCCAGTATCTAGACAGGCCCAGGTCGGCCCTGCCAGTCCAGTATCTAGACAGGCCCAGGTCGGCCCCTGCTAGTCCAGTATCTAGACAGGCCCAGGTGGGCCCCTGCTAGTCCAGTATCTAGACAGGCCCAGGTCGGCCCTGCTAGTCCAGTATCTAGACAGGCCCAGGTCGGCCCCTGCTGGTCCAGTATCTAGACAGGCCCAGGTCGGCCCCTGCTAGTCCAGTATCTAGACAGGCCCAGGTGGCCCCTGCTGGTCCAGTATCTAGACAGGCCCAGGTCGGCCCCTGCTAGTCCAGTATCTAGACAGGCCCAGGTCGGCCCCTGCTGGTCCAGTATCTAGAGCAGGCCCAGGTCGGCCCTGCTAGTCCAGTATCTAGACAGGCCCAGGTCGGCCCTGCTAGTCCAGTATCTAGACAGGCCCAGGTCGGCCCCTGCTAGTCCAGTATCTAGACAGGCCCAGGTCGGCCCCTGCTAGTCCAGTATCTAGACAGGCCCAGGTCGGCCCCTGCTGGTCCAGTATCTCAGACAGGCCCAGGTCGGCCCCTGCCAGTCCAGTATCTAGACAGGCCCAGGTGGCCCCTGCTAGTCCAGTATCTAGAACAGGCCCAGGTGGCCCCTGCTAGTCCAGTATCTAGACAGGCCCAGGTGGCCCCTGCCAGTCCAGTATCTAGACAGGCCCAGGTGGCCCCCTGCTAGTCCAGTATCTAGACAGGCCCAGGTCGGCCCTGCTAGTCCAGTATTCAGACAGGCCCAGGTGGCCCCTGCTAGTCCAGTATCTAGACAGGCCCAGGTCGGCCCTGCTAGTCCAGTATCTAGACAGGCCCAGGTGGGCCCTGCTGGTCCAGTATCTAGACAGGCCCAGGTCGGCCCCTGCTAGTCCAGTATCTAGACAGGCCCAGGTGGGCCCTGCTGGTCCAGTATCTAGACAGGCCCAGGTGGCCCCTGCTAGTCCAGTATCTAGAGCAGGCCCAGGTCGGCCCTGCTGGTCCAGTATCTCAGACAGGCCCAGGTCGGCCCTGCTAGTCCAGTATCTAGACAGGCCCAGGTCGGCCCCTGCTAGTCCAGTATCTAGACAGGCCCAGGTCGGCCCTGCTAGTCCAGCATCTAGACAGGCCCAGGTGGGCCCCTGCTAGTCCAGTATCTAGACAGGCCCAGGTGGGCCCTGCTAGTCCAGTATCTAGACAGGCCCAGGTCGGCCCCTGCTAGTCCAGCATTCTAGACAGGCCCAGGTCGGCCCTGCTAGTCCAGTATCTAGAGCAGGCCCAGGTCGGGCCCCTGCCAGTCCAGCATCTAGACAGGCCCAGGTCGGCCCCTGCCAGTCCAGCATTCAGACAGGCCCAGGCTCCACCCCTGCTAGTCCAGTATTCAGAGCAGGCCCAGGTCGGCCCCTGCTAGTCCAGTATCTAGAGCAGGCCCAGGTGGCCCTGCTAGTCCAGTATCTAGAGCAGGCCCAGGTCGGCCCTGCTAGTCCAGTATCTAGACAGGCCCAGGTGGGCCCTGCTAGTCCAGTGTCTAGACAGGCCCAGGTGGGCCCTGCTAGTCCAGTATCTAGACAGGCCCAGGTGGGCCCTGCTGGTCCAGTATCTAGACAGGCCCAGGTCGGCCCTGCTGGTCCAGTATCTGGAGCAGGCCCAGGTGGGCCCTGCTAGTCCAGTATCTAGACAGGCCCAGGTGGGCCCTGCTAGTCCAGTATCTAGACAGGCCCAGGTCGGCCCTGCTGGTCCAGTATCTAGACAGGCCCAGGTGGGCCCCTGCTAGTCCAGTATCTAGACAGGCCCAGGTGGGCCCTGCTGGTCCAGTATCTAGACAGGCCCAGGTCGGCCCTGCTAGTCCAGTATCTAGACAGGCCCAGGTGGGCCCTGCTGGTCCAGTATCTGGAGCAGGCCCAGGTGGCCCCCTGCTAGTCCAGTGTCTAGACAGGCCCAGGTGGGCCCCTGCTAGTCCAGCATTCAGACAGGCCCAGGTGGGCCCCTGCTGGTCCAGTATCTAGACAGGCCCAGGTGGGCCCTGCTAGTCCAGTATCTAGAGCAGGCCCAGGTCGGCCCTGCTAGTCCAGTATTCTAGACAGGCCCAGGTGGGCCCCTGCTAGTCCAGTATCTAGAGCAGGCCCAGGTCGGCCCTGCTAGTCCAGTATCTGAACAGGCCCAGGTGGGCCCTGCTAGTCCAGTATCTAGACAGGCCCAGGTCGGCCCTGCTAGTCCAGTATCTAGACAGGCCCAGGTCGGCCCTGCTAGTCCAGTATCTAGACAGGCCCAGGTCGGCCCTGCTAGTCCAGTATCTAGACAGGCCCAGGTCGGCCCTGCTAGTCCAGTATCTAGACAGGCCCAGGTGGGCCCCTGCTGGTCCAGTATCTAGACAGGCCCAGGTCGGCCCTGCTGGTCCAGTATCTGAGACAGGCCCAGGTGGGCCCTGCTAGTCCAGTATCTAGACAGGCCCAGGTCGGCCCCTGCTAGTCCAGTATCTGAGACAGGCCCAGGTGGGCCCTGCTGGTCCAGTATCTAGACAGGCCCAGGTGGGCCCCTGCTAGTCCAGTATCTAGACAGGCCCAGGTCGGCCCCTGCTGGTCCAGTATCTGGAGCAGGCCCAGGTCGGCCCTGCTGGTCCAGTATCTAGACAGGCCCAGGTCGGCCCTGCTGGTCCAGTATCTGGACAGGCCCAGGTCGGCCCTGCTGGTCCAGTATCTGAGACAGGCCCAGGTGGGCCCTGCTGGTCCAGTATCTGGAGCAGGCCCGGAGTGGGCCCTGCTAGTCCAGTATCTAGACAGGCCCAGGTCGGCCCTGCTGGTCCAGTATCTAGACAGGCCCAGGTCGGCCCTGCTGGTCCAGTATCTAGACAGGCCCAGGTCGGCCCTGCTAGTCCAGTATCTAGACAGGCCCAGGTCGGCCCCCTGCTAGTCCAGTATCTAGACAGGCCCAGGTCGGCCCTGCTAGTCCAGTATCTAGACAGGCCCAGGTCGGCCCCTGCTAGTCCAGTATCTAGACAGGCCCAGGTCGGCCCCTGCTGGTCCAGTATCTAGACAGGCCCAGGTGGCCCTGCTAGTCCAGTATCTAGACAGGCCCAGGTCGGCCCTGCTAGTCCAGTATCTAGACAGGCCCAGGTCGGCCCTGCTAGTCCAGTATCTAGACAGGCCCAGGTCGGCCCCTGCTAGTCCAGTATCTAGACAGGCCCAGGTCGGCCCTGCTAGTCCAGTATCTAGACAGGCCCAGGTCGGCCCTGCTAGTCCAGTATCTAGACAGGCCCAGGTCGGCCCCTGCTAGTCCAGTATCTAGACAGGCCCAGGTCGGCCCCTGCTAGTCCAGTATCTAGACAGGCCCAGGGCTCACCTTTCCTTTCCTCAGTGCGTTGTAGACGTCGTTGTTCTGTTGGAACTTCTCCAGCTCAGCTTTGACCAGAACCTGTCTGATGTGCATCACCTCTTCTACTGTTAGAGCCAGACACTCTACAGGGTAGCAGAAGTCCTCCTGAAATAACACACACACAGACAGAGAGAGACACAGAGAGACAGAGAGAGACACAGACAAAGAGAGAGAGAGAGAGAGAGAGAGAGAGACACACAGAGAGAGACACACAGACAGAGAGAGACACAGACAGAGAGAGACAGAGAAAGAAAGACAGACACAGTTAGCTGTTTAGCTTTAACAAAGTAGCCTGGGTACATGCATATACATTTGAGAAATTTAGCAGATGCTTTTATCTAGAGCAACTTACAATTTGTGCATTCATATTCAAATCAAACTGTATTTGTCACATGCGTCGAATACAACAGGTGTACCAATGGTGCAAAAAAAAGTATTAGGTGAACAATAAGGTAAGAAATAAAACAGTAAAAAGACAGGCTGTATACAGTAGAGGGGCTATATACAGTAGAGGGGCTATATACAGTAGAGGGGCTATATACAGTAGAGAGGCTATATACAGTAGAGGGCTATATACAGTAGAGGGCTATATACAGTAGAGGGCTATATACAGTAGAGGGCTATATACAGTAGAGGGGCTATATACAGTAGAGGCTATATACAGTAGAGGGCTATATACAGTAGAGGGCTATATACAGTAGAGGGCTATATACAGTAGAGGCTGTATACAGTAGAGGGCTGTATACAGTAGAGGCTATATACAGTAGAGGGCTATATACAGTAGAGGCTATATACAGTAGAGGCTATATACAGTAGAGGCTATATACAGCAGAGGGCTATATACAGAGAGAGGCTATATACAGCAGAGGGCTATATACAGCAGAGGGCTATATACAGTAGGGCTATATACAGCAGAGGGCTATATACAGTAGAGGGCTATATATACAGTAGAGGGGCTGTATACAGTAGAGGCTATATACAGTAGAGGGCTATATACAGCAGAGGGGCTATATACAGCAGAGAGGCTATATACAGTAGAGGCTGTATACAGCAGAGGGGCTATATACAGCAGAGGCTATATACAGCAGAGGGCTATATACAGCAGAGGGCTATATACAGTAGAGGCTATATACAGTAGAGGGGCTGTATACAGTAGGGGGCTATATACAGTAGAGGGCTATATACAGTAGAGAGGCTATATACAGTAGAGGGCTATATACAGCAGAGGGCTATATACAGTAGAGGGCTATATACAGTAGAGGCTATATACAGCAGAGGGCTATATACAGTAGAGGGTTATATACAGTAGAGGCTATATACAGTAGAGGGCTATATACAGTAGAGGGCTATATACAGTAGAGGGATATATACAGTAGAGAGGGCTATATACAGTAGAGGGCTATATACAGTAGAGAGGCTATATATACAGTAGAGAGGCTATATACAGTAGCTATATACAGTAGAGGAGCTAGTAGAGGGCTAGTATATACAGTAGAGAGTATATACAGTATATACAGTAGAGCTATATACAGTAGAGGGCTATATACAGACAGTAGAGGCTATATACAGTAGAGGCAGTAGAGCTATATACAGTAGAGAGGCTATATACAGTACAGTAGAGGGCTATATACAGTAGAGGGCTATATACAGTAGGGCTATATACAGTAGAGGGCTATATACAGTAGAGGGCTATATACAGTAGAGGGCTATATACAGTATATACAGTAGAGCTATATACAGTAGAGAGCTATATACAGTAGAGGGCTATATACAGAGAGGCTATATACAGCAGAGGGCTATATACAGCAGAGGGCTATATACAGTAGAGGGCTATATACAGCAGAGGGCTATATACAGTAGAGGCTATATACAGTAGGGCTGTATACAGTAGAGCTATATACAGTAGAGGGCTATATACAGCAGAGGGCTGTATACAGCAGAGAGCTATATACAGTAGAGGGCTATATACAGCAGAGGGCTATATACAGTAGAGGGCTATATACAGTAGAGGGCTATATACAGCAGAGGGCTATATACAGTAGAGGCTATATACAGTAGAGGGCTATATACAGTAGAGGGAGCTATATACAGTAGAGGGCTATATACAGTAGAGGGCTATATACAGTAGAGCTATATACAGTAGAGCTATATACAGTAGAGGGCTATATACAGTAGAGGGCTATATACAGTACAGTAGAGCTATATACAGTAGAGGGCTATATACAGTAGAGCTATATACAGGCTATATACAGTAGAGGGCTATATACAGTAGAGGCTATATACAGTAGAGAGGCTATATACAGTAGAGGGCTATATACAGTAGAGAGCTATATACAGTAGAGAGGCTATATACAGTAGAGGCTATATACAGTAGAGGGCTATATACAGTAGAGGGCTATATACAGTAGAGGAGCTATATACAGTAGAGAGGGCTATATACAGTAGAGAGGCTATATACAGTAGAGACTATATACAGTAGAGGCTATATACAGTAGAGGCTATATACAGTAGAGAGGCTATATACAGTAGAGGCTATATACAGTAGAGGCTATATACAGTAGAGGGCTATATACAGTAGAGGCTATATACATATACAGTAGAGGCTATATACAGTAGAGGGCTATATACAGTAGAGGCTATATACAGTAGAGGGCTATATACAGTAGAGGGCTGTATACAGTAGAGGGGCTGTATACAGTAGAGGCTATATACAGTAGAGGGGCTATATACAGTAGAGGGGCTATATACAGTAGAGGCTATATACAGTAGAGGCTATATACAGCAGAGGGGCTATATACAGCAGAGAGGCTATATACAGCAGAGGGGCTATATACAGCAGAGGGGCTATATACAGTAGGGGCTATATACAGCAGAGGGGCTATATACAGTAGAGGCTATATACAGTAGAGGGGCTGTATACAGTAGAGGGGCTATATACAGTAGAGGGGCTATATACAGCAGAGGGGCTGTATACAGCAGAGGGGCTATATACAGTAGAGGGGCTGTATACAGCAGAGGGGCTATATACAGCAGAGAGGCTATATACAGCAGAGGGGCTATATACAGCAGAGGGGCTATATACAGTAGAGGCTATATACAGTAGAGGGCTGTATACAGTAGAGGGCTATATACAGTAGAGGGCTATATACAGTAGAGAGGCTATATACAGTAGAGGCTATATACAGCAGAGGGCTATATACAGTAGAGGGCTATATACAGTAGAGGCTAAACAGTAGAGAGGCTATATACAGTAGAGGGAGCTATATACAGTAGAGGCTATATACAGTAGAGGGCTATATACAGTAGGGGGCTATATACAGTAGAGGGATATATACAGTAGAGGGCTATATACAGTAGAGAGGCTATATACAGTAGAGAGGCTATATACAGTAGAGGAGCTATATACAGTAGAGGGCTATATACAGTAGAGAGGCTATATACAGTAGAGGGCTATATACAGTAGAGGGCTATATACAGTAGAGGGCTATATACAGTAGAGGGGCTATATACAGTAGAGAGGATATATACAGTAGAGGGGCTATATACAGTAGAGAGTCTATATACAGTAGAGGGGCTATATACAGTAGAGGCTATATACAGTAGAGGGGCTATATACAGTAGCGAGGCTATATACAGTAGAGGGGCTGTATACAGTAGAGAGGCTATATACAGTAGAGGGGCTGTATACAGTAGAGGGGCTGTATACAGTAGAGGCTATATACAGTAGAGGGGCTGTATACAGTAGAGGCTATATACAGTAGAGAGGCTATATACAGTAGAGGGGCTGTATACAGTAGAGGGGCTATATACAGTAGAGGGGCTATATACAGTAGAGGGGCTATATACAGTAGAGGGGCTATATACAGTAGAGGCTATATACAGCAGAGGCTATATACAGCAGAGGGGCTATATACAGCAGAGAGGCTATATACAGCAGAGGGGATATATACAGCAGAGGGGCTATATACAGTAGGGGCTATATACAGTAGAGGCTATATACAGTAGAGGGGCTGTATACAGTAGAGGGGCTATATACAGTAGAGGGGCTATATACAGTAGAGGGGCTGTATACAGCAGAGGGCTATATACAGTAGAGGGGCTGTATACAGCAGAGGGGCTATATACAGCAGAGAGGCTATATACAGCAGAGGGGCTATATACAGCAGAGGCTATATACAGTAGAGGGCTGTATACAGTAGAGGGCTATATACAGTAGAGGGCTATATACAGTAGAGGGCTATATACAGTAGAGGGCTATATACAGCAGAGGGCTATATACAGTAGAGGGCTATATACAGTATGAGGCTAAACAGTAGAGGGCTATATACAGTAGAGGGCTATATACAGTAGAGGGCTATATACAGTAGAGGGCTGTATACAGTAGAGGGCTGTATACAGTAGAGGGCTGTATACAGTAGAGGCTATATACAGTAGAGGGCTGTATACAGTAGAGAGGCTATATACAGTAGAGGGCTATATACAGTAGAGGGCTATATACAGTAGAGGGGCTATATACAGTAGAGGGCTATATACAGTAGAGGGCTATATACAGTAGAGAGGCTATATACAGTAGAGGCTATATACAGTAGAGGCTATATACAGCAGAGAGGCTATATACAGTAGAGGGCTATATACAGTAGAGGGCTATATACAGTAGAGGGGCTATATACAGTAGAGGGGCTATATACAGTAGAGAGGCTATATACAGCAGAGGGCTATATACAGTAGAGGGCTATATACAGTAGAGGGCTATATACAGTAGAGGCTATATACAGTAGAGGCTATATACAGTAGAGAGGATATATACAGTAGAGGGCTATATACAGTAGAGAGTCTATATACAGTAGAGGGCTATATACAGTAGAGGCTATATACAGTAGAGGGCTATATATACAGTAGAGGGCTATATACAGTAGAGGGCTGTATACAGTAGAGAGGCTATATACAGTAGAGGGCTGTATACAGTAGAGGGCTGTATACAGTACAGTAGAGGGCTGTATACAGTAGAGGCTATATACAGTAGAGAGCTATATACAGTAGAGGGCTGTATACAGTAGAGGGCTGTATACAGTAGAGGGGCTATATACAGTAGAGGGGCTATATACAGTAGAGGGGCTATATACAGTAGAGGCTATATACAGCAGAGGGGCTATATACAGCAGAGGGGCTATATACAGCAGAGGGGCTATATACAGTAGGGGCTATATACAGCAGAGGGGCTATATACAGTAGAGGCTATATACAGTAGAGGGGCTGTATACAGTAGAGGGGCTATATACAGTAGAGGGGCTATATACAGTAGAGGGGCTGTATACAGCAGAGGGGCTATATACAGCAGAGAGGCTATATACAGCAGAGGGGCTATATACAGCAGAGGGGCTATATACAGTAGAGGCTATATACAGTAGAGGGGCTGTATACAGTAGAGGGCTATATACAGTAGAGGGCTATATACAGTAGAGGGCTATATACAGTAGAGAGGCTATATACAGTAGAGGGCTATATACAGCAGAGGGCTATATACAGTAGAGGGCTATATACAGTAGAGGGATATATACAGTAGAGGGCTATATACAGTAGAGAGGCTATATACAGTAGAGGGGCTATATACAGTAGAGGGCTATATACAGTAGAGGGCTATATACAGTAGAGGGCTATATACAGTAGAGGGCTATATACAGTAGAGGGCTATATACAGTAGAGGATATATACAGTAGAGGCTATATACAGTAGAGAGGCTATATACAGTAGAGGGGCTATATTTAGTAGAGAGGCTATATACAGTAGAGGGGCTGTATACAGTAGAGAGGCTATATACAGTAGAGGGGCTATATACAGTAGCGAGGCTAAACAGTAGAGGGGCTATATACAGTAGAGGGGCTGTATACAGTAGAGGGGCTGTATACAGTAGAGGCTATATACAGTAGAGGGGCTATATACAGTAGAGGGGCTGTATACAGTAGAGGCTGTATACAGTAGAGGCTATATACAGTAGAGGGCTATATACAGTAGAGGGCTGTATACAGTAGAGGGCTGTATACAGTAGAGGCTATATACAGTAGAGG
Source organism: Brachymystax lenok tsinlingensis (assembly GCA_030435695.1). Lineage (NCBI taxonomy): Eukaryota > Metazoa > Chordata > Actinopteri > Salmoniformes > Salmonidae > Brachymystax > Brachymystax lenok. The sequence continues at coordinate 40,764,768 of CM059806.1, forward strand.
GCTATATACAGTAGAGGGCTGTATACAGTAGAGGGCTGTATACAGTAGAGGCTATATACAGTAGAGGGCTGTATACAGTAGAGGCTATATACAGTAGAGGGCTGTATACAGTAGAGGGCTGTATACAGTAGAGGGCTATATACAGTAGAGGGCTATATACAGTAGAGGGCTATATACAGTAGAGGGCTATATACAGCAGAGGGCTATATACAGCAGAGAGGCTATATACAGCAGAGGGCTATATACAGCAGAGAGGCTATATACAGCAGAGGGCTATATACAGTACAGAGGGAGCTATATACAGCAGAGGGCTATATACAGTAGAGGCTATATACAGTAGAGGGGCTATATACAGTAGAGGGGCTATATACAGTAGAGGGGCTGTATACAGCAGAGGGGCTATATACAGTAGAGGGGCTGTATACAGCAGAGGGGCTATATACAGCAGAGAGGCTATATACAGCAGAGGGGCTATATACAGCAGAGGCTATATACAGTAGAGGGGCTGTATACAGTAGAGGGGCTATATACAGCAGAGGGGCTATATACAGCAGAGGGGCTATATACAGTAGAGGGGCTATATACAGTAGCGAGGCTAAACAGTAGAGGGGCTATATACAGTAGAGGGGTTATATACAGTAGAGGCTATATACAGTAGAGGGGCTATATACAGTAGAGGGGCTATATACAGTAGAGGGGCTATATACAGTAGAGGGGCTATATACAGTAGAGAGGCTATATACAGTAGAGAGGCTATATACAGTAGAGGGGCTATATACAGTAGAGAGGATATATACAGTAGAGGGGCTATATACAGTAGAGAGGATATATACAGTAGAGAGGCTATATACAGACACCGGTTAGTCAGGCTGATTGAGGTAGTATATGTACATGTAGTTATGGTTAAAGTGACTATGCATATATGATGAACAGAGAGTAGCAGTAGTGTAAAAAAGGGGTTGGTGGGTGGTGGGACACAATGCAGATAGATAGCCCGGTTAGCCAATGTGCGGGAGCACTGGTTGGTCGGCCCAATTGAGGTAGTATGTACATGAATGTATAGTTAAAGTGACTATGCATATATGATAAACAGAAAGTGGCAGCAGCGGGGAAGGGGGGCACAATGCAAGTTGTCCGGGTAGCCATTTGATTACCTGTTCAGGAGTCTTATGGCTTGGGGGTAAAAACTGTTGAGAAGCCTTTTTGTCCTAGACTTGGCACTCCGGTACCGCTTGCCATGCGATAGTAGAGAGAACAGTCTATGACTGGGGTGGCTGGGGTCTTTGACAATGTTTAGGGCCTTCCTCTGACACCACCTGGTGTAGAGGTCCTGGATGGCAGGCAGCTTAGCCCCATTGATGTACTGGGCCGTACGCACTACCTTGCGGTCAGAGGCCGAGCAATTGCCGTACCAGGAAGTGATGCAACCAGTCAGGATGCTCTCAATGGTGCAGCTGTAGAACTTTCTGAGGATCTGAGGACCCATGCCAAATCTTTTCAGTCACCTGAGGGGGAATAGGCATTCTTCACGACTGTCTTGGTGTGTTTGGACCATTCTAGCTTGTTGGTGATGTGGACACCAAGGAACTTGAAGCTCTCAACCTGCTCCACTACAGCCCCGTCGATGAGAAGGGGGAGGTCTCGGTCCTACTTTTCCTGTAGTCCACAATCACCTCCTTAGTCTTGGTTACGTTGAGGAAGAGGTTGTTGTCCTTGCACCACATAGTCAGGTCTCGTCTGCAAACTTAATGATGGTGTTGGAGTTGTGCCTGGCCATCCAGTCGTGGGTGAACAGGGAGTACAGGAGGGGACTGAGCACGCATCCCTGAGGGGCTCCTGTGTTGAGGATAAGCGTGGCAGATGTGTTGCTACCTACCCTCACCACCTGGGGGCGGCCCGTCAAGAAGTCCAGGATCCAGTGGCAGAGGGAGGTGTTTAGTCCCAGGACCCTTAGCTTAGTGATGAGCTTTGAGGGCACTATGGTGTTGAACGCTGAGCTGTAGTCAATGAATAGCATTCTCAAGTAGGTGTTCCTTTTGTCCAGGTGGGAGAGGGCAGTGTGGAGTGCAAGAGAGATTGCATCATCTGTGGATCTGTTTGGGCGGTATGCAAATTGGAGTGGTCTAGGGTTTCTGGGATAATGGCGTTGATGTGAGCTATTACCAGCCTTTCTAAGCACTTCATGGCTACGGACGTGAGTGCTATGCGTCTGTAGTCATTTAGGTAGGTTGCCTTTGTGTTCTTGGGCACAGGGACTATGGTGGTCTGCTTGAAACATGTTGGTATTACAGACTCAATCAGGGACATGTTGAAAATGTCAGTGAAGACACCTGCCAGTTGGTCAGCACATGCCCGGAGCACACGTCCTGGTAATCCGTCTGGCCCCACAGCCTTGTGAATGTTGACCTGTTTAAAGGTCTTATTCACGTCGGCAACAGAGAGCGTGATCACACAGTCGTCTGGAACAGCTGATGCTCTGATGCATGCCTCAGTGTTGCTTACCTCGAAGCGAGCATAGAAGTGATTTAGCTCGTCTGGTAGGCTCGTGTCACTGGGCAGCTCGCAGCTGTGCTTCCTTTTGTAGTCTGTAATAGTTTGCAAGCCCTGCCACATAAGACGAGCATCAGAGCCGGTGTAGTATGATTCAATCTTAGCCCTGTATTGAGGCTTTGCCTGTTTGTTGCTTCGTCGCAGGGCATAGCAGGATTTCTTGTAAGCTTCCGGGTTAGAGTCCCGCTCCTTGAAAGCGGAAGCTCCACCCTTTAGCTCAGTGCGAATGTTGCCTGAAATCCATGGCTTCTGGTTGGGGTATGTACGTACAGTCACTGTGGGGACGACGTCCTCGATGCACTTATTGATAAAGCCAATGACTGATGTGGTGTACTCATCAATGCCATCGGAGGAATCCCGGAACATGTTCCAGTCTGTGATAGCAAAACAGTCCTGTAGTTTAGCATCTGCTTCATCTGACCACTTTCTTACTGACCGAGTCACTGGTGCTTCCTGCTTTAGTTTTTGCTTGTAAGCAGGAATCAGGAGGATAGAATTATGGTCGGATTTACCAAATGGAGGGCGAAGGAGAGCTTTGTACGAGTCTCTGTGTGTGGAGTAAAGGTGGTCTAGATGTTTTTTCCCTCTGGATGTAATACATCACCATCCAGACAGACTGACAGGAACCTCTGACCTGGATGTAATACATCACCATCCAGACAGACTGACTGACAGGAACCTCTGACCTGGATGTAATACAGCCACCATCCAGACAGACTGACAGGAACCTCTGACCTGGATGTAATACATCACCATCCAGCCAGACTGACAGGAACCTCTGACCTGGATGTAATACAGCCACCATCCAGACAGACTGACAGGAACCTCTGACCTGGATGTAATACATCACCATCCAGCCAGACTGACAGGAACCTCTGACCTGGATGTAATACAGCCACCATCCAGACAGACTGACAGGAACCTCTGACCTGGATGTAATACAGCCAGCATCCAGACAGACTGACAGGAACCTCTGATCTGGATGTAATACAGCCAGCATTCGCTGGGATTTTGTGCTGTATCGCCCCCATCTCTCTACAACACTCATACTCTAGCCATTATCGGGCAGCATCCGCACACTCACACCAGATTGTGTCACCGTTTCGCCGACCCTCTAGCTGAGGCGTTTCAGGCGGCGAATCAGTGTTACTGATACGAGAAACTCTGATCTGGGGCAACGATCGGCTCAAACATGAACGGCTTCAGTAGGTTTATTGGCTCCTTAACGAATGTTATTTCATCCTCTGTTATAAACTCATTCTCAGACTCAGAGCTATTTTTGGTAAATTCTTTAGGAATTCTAAACCTTTCTCTCCTGCCAGTGATGCAACAATGCCAATATGACGATTTACAGTTCCTGTTAGCTGGCGTTTAAATCCTACTGTGTTCATTCCCCTTTAATTGGGGAGAATGGGCTCGTGGTAATGGCTGGACTGGAATGGTATCAGACACAGGGCATTCAGACCCTTGACTTTCTCCACATGTTGTTACGTTACAGACTTATTCTAACATTGATTCAAATGGTTTTTTTCCCTCAGCAATCAACACACAATACTCAATAATGACAAAGCAAAAATCTGTCTTTATATAAATTTTGGAAACTTGAAAAATATTTATTTTATATAATATATATCACATTTGCTTAAGTATTCAGACCCTTTAATCAGTACTTTATTGAAGCACCTTTGGCAGCGATTACAGCCTCGAGTCTTCTTGGGTATGATGCTACAAGCTTGGTACACCTGTATTTGGAGAGTTTCTCCCATTCTTCTCTGCAGATCCTCTCAAGCTCTGTCAGGTTGGATGGGGAGCGTCGCTGCGCAGCTATTTTCAGGTCTCTCCATAAATGTTTGATCGGGTTCAAGTCCTGGGCTCTGGCTGGGCCACTCGACATTCAGAGACTTGTCCCAAAGCCACTCCTGCGTTGTCTTTGCTGTGTGCTTAGGGTCGTTGTCCTGTTGGAAGGTAAACCTTCGCCCCAGTCTGAAGTATTGAGCATTCTGGAGCAGGTTTTCATGGAGGATCTCTCTGTACTTTGCTCAGTTCATCTTTGCCTCGTTCCTGACTAGTTTCCCAGTCCCTGCTGCAAAACATCCCCACAGCATGATGCTGCCACCACCATGCTTCACCATAGGGATGGTGCCAGGTTTCCTCCAGACGTGACACATTCAGGCCTAAGAGTTCAATCTTGGTTCATCAGACCAGAGAATCTTGTTTCTCATAGTCAGAGTCCTTTAGGTACCTGTTGGCAAACTCCAAGCGGGCTGTCATGTGCCTTTTACTAAAGGAGTGGCTTCATCTGGCCACTCTACCATAAAGGCCTGATTGGTGGAGTGCTGCAGAGATGGTTGTCCTTCTGGAAGGTTCTCCCATCTCCACAGAGAAACTCTGGAGCTCTGTCAGAGTGACCACCGGTTCTTGGTAACCTCCCTGACCAAGGCCCCTTCTCCCCCGACACTGTGTTCTTGGGACTTCAATGCTGCATGAATATTTTGGTACCCTTCCCCAGATCTGTACCTCCACACAATCCTGTCTCGGAGCTCTACGGACATTTCCTTCTCATGGCTTATATAGACCGGTGTGTGCCTTTCCAAATCATGTCCAATCAATTAAATTCACCACAGTTGCACTCCAATCAGGTTTTAGAAACATCTCAAGGATGATCAATGGAAACAGGATGCACCTGAGCTCAATTTCAAATCGCATAGCAAAGGGTCTGAATACTTATATAAATAAGGTATTTCTGTTATTTATTTGTAATACTTTTGCTAAAATGTATAAAAAACTTTATTAACTTTGTCATTATGTGGTATTGTGCGTAGATTGATGAGGAAATGTTTTTAATTAATCCATTTTAGAATAAGGCTGTAACGTAACAAAATGTGGAAACGTCAAGGGGTCTGAATACTTTCCAAGTGTTTGAAGCCATTCATTATGAGTCGTCCTCCGCTAGGCAGCCTCCACTGCTGTCCAGGACTATGAGTATGAAGACCGACAGACAGATGGACAGGCAGCTGAGGAAGTGAACTTCTGGTCCGATGTCAGCTGGAGGCAGAGTTATGTAAAGAGGAACCGACATACCCCAGGGAGTTTACAGAGAGGAACCGACATACCCCAGGGAGTTTACAGAGAGGAACCGACATACCCCAGGGAGTTTACAGAGAGGAACCGACATACCCCAGGGAGTTTACAGAGAGGAACCGACATACCCCAGGGAGTTTACAGAGAGGAACCGACATACCCCAGGAGTTTACAGAGAGGAACCGACATACCCCAGGGAGTTTACAGAGAGGAACCGACATACCCCAGGAGTTTACAGAGAGGAACCGACATACCCCAGGGAGTTTACAGAGAGGAACCGACATACCCCAGGGAGTTTACAGAGAGGAACAGACATACCCCAGGGAGTTTACAGAGAGGAACAGACATACCCCAGGGAGTTTACAGAGGTCAGTCTAACTACCCGCTATTCAAAGTGCTCTGAACAAATTAAGGGAATCGTTCAAACATTGGCCGTATTCTAAGATCCGATGACGGTCCGAAAACACATTACAGATACTTTCCCTTGGTCGTATTCTCGCGGGGCAGAAACCTCAGAGACCAGTTGGTAAACTCTGATTTACCACCCCAAGATATCCCTGCACAACGTCTATTTGCGCCCCTACTGGATGGAAACTACAAGTGTAATGGCTGTGCTCAGTGTAATGGCACTTATAAATGTAGATCCTTCAAAACACCCCCAGACAGGGAAACAGATCCCAATCAAAGGTGTTGTTACGTGCTCCACTAAGGCAGTTATTTATCTTATAACTTGTCCTTGTGGTAAAAATGTGGGTAAAACAAAGCGCCAATTAAAAGTACGTATCTCGGAGCATCGTAGCACCATTCGGTGCAAAAACTCGCCTTACCCAGTTGCGGCCCACTTTTTGGAAGCAAACCACTCGATTTCGTCTCTCCGTTATATTGGCATCGAACATGTCACCCTCTCTAGGAGAAGGGGTGACCTCAACAATTTATTGTTAAAACGAGAGGCTGCCTAGATCTTTAATTTAAAGACCCTTGCTCCCTTCGGTCTCAACATAGACTTTGATCTGAAGCCATTCTTGTGATTATTGTGATTTTGCCATTCATTGTAAATGTTTGTAGGCTTATGTAGCCAAATTGTATCTATGATGGTACGCTATCCATTTATGTTTTTTGTATGCTATTTTAATATATGAGAATTAACCAATGATATCAGGCCACACCCGTCCATGATTACAGACACCTGTGTGTGTCTTTTGACACTATATAAATGAGTCACCCCGCAGTGTTTGTCATTATACCCTGATGAAGACCACTTGTCTGTTGAAACGTTGGACATAAATATTTCTGCATCTGAGCTCCTAGAGTGTGCGGCTCTCCAGTATTTATTTTTAAGTGTTCCACTCCGCTAGCCAGCACCTCGCCTAAATAGGTGTGCATTTCTTTCGCCTCTAGTTTACTGAGAGGAACAGACATACCCCTGGGAGTTTACAGAGAGGAACAGACACCCCTGGCAGTTTACTGAGAGGAACAGACATACCCCTGGGAGTTTACTGAGAGGAAAAGTTCAAAGCCATGAGGTCAAGATTTATACCTTTAGAACAATGAGTACACTGTTGTGAGAGTCGCTGCAGGAAGTAACCCGAGGTGATGAGTTGTGGACTGTAGTCAATCTACTACTCCTGGGGTAAACATATTGTTCCATTAGGCTGGATCAGTTCTACTACACTAATTACACAACCTATTTACAGGGTCACTAATTACACAACCTATTTACAGGGTCACTAATTACACAACCTATTTACAGGGCCACTAATTACACAACCTATTTACAGGGCCACTAATTACACAACCTATTTACAGGGCCACTAATTACACAACCTATTTACAGGGTCACTAATTACACAACCTATTTACAGGGTCAGTAATTAGTAATTACAGAACCTATTTACAGAGTCAGTAATTACAGAACCTATTTACAGGGTCAGTAATTAGTAATTACAGAACATATTTAAAGAGTCAGTAATTACATTACCTATTTAAAGAGTCAGTAATTGGTAATTACATTACCTATTTACAGTGTCAGTAATTAGTCATTACATTACCAATTACTGACTCTGTAAATAGGTAATTACATTACCCGTTTACAGAGTCAGTAATTAGTAATTACATAACCTATTTAGAGTCAGTAATTACATAACCTATTTACAGAGTCAGTAATTACATAACCCATTTAAAGAGTCAGTAATTAGTAATTACAGAACCTATTTAAAGAGTCAGTAATTGGTAATTACATTACCTATTTACAGAGTCAGTAATTAGTAATTACATTACCTATTTACAGAGTCAGTAATTAGCAATTACATTACCTATTTAAAGAGTCAGTAATTAGTAACAGAACATATTAACAGTCAGTAATTACATTACCTATTTAAAGAGTCAGTAATTACATTACATTACCTATTTAAAGAGTCAGTAATTGGTAATTACATTACCCGTTTACAGAGTCAGTAATTAGTAAATACAGAACCTATTTAAAGAGTCAGTAGTTAGTAATTACAGAACCTATTTACAGAGTCAGTAATTACAGAACCTATTTACAGGGTCAGTAATTAGTAATTACATAACCTATTTAAAGAGTCAGTAATTGGTAATTACATTACCTATTTAAAGAGTCAGTAATTGGTAATTACATTACCTATTTAGAGTCAGTAATTACATAACCCATTTAAAGAGTCAGTAATTAGTAATTACAGAACCTATTTACAGAGTCAGTAATTACAGAACCTATTTACAGGGTCAGTAATTAGTAATTACAGAACCTATTTAAAGAGTCAGTAATTACATTACCTATTTAAAGAGTCAGTAATTGGTAAATACATTACCTATTTACAGAGTCAGTAATTAGTAATTACATAACCTATTTACAGAGTCAGTAATTACATAACCCATTTAAAGAGTCAGTAATTAGTAATTACAGAACCTATTTAAAGAGTCAGTAATTGGTAATTACAATACCTATTTACAGAGTCAGTAATTAGCAATTACATTACCTATTTAAAGAGTCAGTAATTAGTAATTACAGAACATATTAACAGTCAGTAATTACATTACCTATTTAAAGAGTCAGTAATTGGTAATTATATTACCCGTTTACAGAGTCAGTAATTAGTCATTACATTACCTATTTACAGAGTCAGTAATTGGTAATTACATTACCCGTTTACAGAGTCAGTAATTAGTAATTACATAACCTATTTAGAGTCAGTAATTACATAACCTATTTACAGAGTCAGTAATTACATAACCCATTTAAAGAGTCAGTAATTAGTAATTACAGAACCTATTTAAAGAGTCAGTAATTGGTAATTACATTACCTATTTACAGAGTCAGTAATTAGTAATTACATTACCTATTTACAGAGTCAGTAATTGGTAATTACATTACCCGTTTACAGAGTCAGTAATTAGTAATTACATAACCTATTTAGAGTCAGTAATTACATAACCTATTTACAGAGTCAGTAATTACATAACCCATTTAAAGAGTCAGTAATTAGTAATTACAGAACCTATTTAAAGAGTCAGTAATTGGTAATTACATTACCTATTTACAGAGTCAGTAATTAGTAATTACATTACCTATTTACAGAGTCAGTAATTAGCAATTACATTACCTATTTAAAGAGTCAGTAATTAGTAACAGAACATATTAACAGTCAGTAATTACATTACCTATTTAAAGAGTCAGTAATTACATTACATTACCTATTTAAAGAGTCAGTAATTGGTAATTACATTACCCGTTTACAGAGTCAGTAATTAGTAAATACAGAACCTATTTAAAGAGTCAGTAGTTAGTAATTACAGAACCTATTTACAGAGTCAGTAATTACAGAACCTATTTACAGGGTCAGTAATTAGTAATTACATAACCTATTTAAAGAGTCAGTAATTACATTACCTATTTAAAGAGTCAGTAATTGGTAATTACATTACCTATTTAGAGTCAGTAATTACATAACCTATTTACAGAGTCAGTAATTACATAACCCATTTAAAGAGTCAGTAATTAGTAATTACAGAACCTATTTACAGAGTCAGTAATTACAGAACCTATTTACAGGGTCAGTAATTAGTAATTACAGAACCTATTTAAAGAGTCAGTAATTACATTACCTATTTAAAGAGTCAGTAATTGGTAAATACATTACCTATTTACAGAGTCAGTAATTAGTAATTACATAACCTATTTAGAGTCAGTAATTACATAACCTATTTACAGAGTCAGTAATTACATAACCCATTTAAAGAGTCAGTAATTAGTAATTACAGAACCTATTTAAAGAGTCAGTAATTGGTAATTACAATACCTATTTACAGAGTCAGTAATTAGCAATTACATTACCTATTTAAAGAGTCAGTAATTAGTAATTACAGAACATATTAACAGTCAGTAATTACATTACCTATTTAAAGAGTCAGTAATTACATTACCTATTTAAAGAGTCAGTAATTACATTACCTATTTAAAGAGTCAGTAATTGGTAATTACATTACCCGTTTACAGAGTCAGTAATTAGTAAATACAGAACCTATTTAAAGAGTCAGTAGTTAGTAATTACAGAACCTATTTACAGAGTCAGTAATTACAGAACCTATTTACAGGGTCAGTAATTAGTAATTACATAACCTATTTAAAGAGTCAGTAATTACATTACCTATTTAAAGAGTCAGTAATTGGTAATTACATTACCTATTTACAGAGTCAGTAATTAGTCATTACATTACCTATTTACAGAGTCAGTAATTGGTAATTACATTACCCGTTTACAGAGTCAGTAATTAGTAATTACATAACCTATTTAGAGTCAGTAATTAGTAATTACAGAACCTATTAACAGTCAGTAATTACATAAACTATTTAAAGAGTCAGTAATTACATTACCTATTTAAAGAGTCAGTAATTGGTAATTACATTACCCGTTTACAGAGTCAGTAATTAGTAAATACAGAACCTATTTACAGAGTCAGTAATTACAGAACCTATTTACAGGGTCAGTAATTAGTAATTACATAACCTATTTAAAGAGTCAGTAATCACATTACCTATTTAAAGAGTCAGTAATTGGTAATTACATTACCCGTTTACAGAGTCAGTAATTACATTACCTATTTAGAGTCAGTAATTACATAACCCATTTAAAGAGTCAGTAATTAGTAATTACAGAACCTATTTACAGAGTCAGTAATTACAGAACCTATTTACAGGGTCAGTAATTAGTAATTACAGAACCTATTTAAAGAGTCAGTAATTACATTACCTATTTAAAGAGTCAGTAATTGGTAAATACATTACCTATTTACAGAGTCAGTAATTACATTACCTATTTACAGAGTCAGTAATTGGTAATTACATTACCGGTTTACATGGTCAGTCATTAGTAATTACAGAACATATTTAGAGTCAGTAATTAGTAATTACATAACCTATTTACAGGGTCAGTAATTAGTAATTACATTAACTATTTAAAGTGTATTTTAAAGGTGATGTTATAGTCAAACAGGTCAGTGCTGTGCTGGGTTGTGTTAGGTACCAAACAGAAGAAAACAGACAAAAGGGTAGGGACTAGCTGGACTTGACCAATAAGAAACACTTATTTTTGTTTTCCATTGCAAGACATTTTGCTACACCATGCCCTAATGGACAGGCTCTGCTCTACCCGCCTCTGGCTGCTGTTCATCCTGGGGTTTACATTACTGTCCCTCCAGCACTCAATGACACACTGTCTGACCTGACCAGTACCAGGTCATTCAGCAAGTAAGTTACCTCAGAGAAACCATCTCACAGTAGCACATTTGGAGCATCATACAATATGTTTGAAAACACGAGGCCAACCAGGTAATTGAAAACACGAGGCTTGACTGTCTGCAGCACACAGTAGTGTACAGTCGTGGCCAAAAGTTGAGAATGACACAAATATTAATTTTCACAAAGTCTGCTGCCTCAGTTTGTATGATGGCAATTTGCATATACTCCAGAATATCATGAAGAGTGATGAGATAAATTGCAATTAATTGTGGCTTCCACAATTCCCTCTTTGCCATGGAAATGAACTGAATCCCCAAAAAACATTTCCACTGCATTTCAGTCCTGCCACAAAAGGACCAGCTGACATCATGTCAGTGATTCTCTCGTTAACACAGGTGTGAGTGTTGACGAGGACAAGGCTGGAGATCACTCTGTCATGTTGATTGAGTTCGAATAACAGACTGGAAGCTTCAAAAGGAGGGTGGTGCTTGGAATCATTGTTCTTCCTCTGTCAATCATGGTTACCTGCAAGGAAACACGTGCCATCATCATTGCTTTGCACAAAAAGGGCTTCACAGGCAAGGATATTGCTGCCAGTAAGATTGCACCTAAATCAACCATTTATCGGATCATCAAGAACTTCAAGGAGAGCGGTTCAATTGTCGTGAAGGCGGCTTCAGGGCGCCCAAGAAAGTCCAGCAAGCGCCAGGACCGTCTCCTAAAGTTGATTCAGCCGCGTGATCGGGGCACCACCAGTACAGAGCTTGCTCAGGAATGGCAGCAGGCAGGTGTGAGTGCATCTGCACGCACAGTGAGGTGAAGACTTTTGGAGGATGGCCTGGTGTCAAGAAGGGCAGCAAAGAAGCCACTTCTCTCCAGGAAAAACATCAGGGACAGACGGATATTCTGCAAAAGGTACAGGGATTGGACTGCTGATGAAAATGTAAAACTTTTTCCAATGTGTCAATCACTCTCGAGTCATCTGGGACCCACGAGCTAAGCCCAAGGGACTACTAGGGGGGCACTTGAACATTCGTAGTGTCATTCCAAAAAGTGATCAAATTCAACATCTTCTCACAGACTCCAACCTTGACTTCCTCTGCCTTTCAGAGACATGGCTCCATAAAAACTCTCCATATGCTGCTTTGATTGTGCCTGGCTACACTGTTTTCAGGAGAGACAGGATTGAAGGAAGAGGAGGGGGTCTGATGATTTACATTAAAGAACATATCAAATTGAGTGGTCATGTGATAATGAACTAGAATGTATTGGCCTGAACGTTACACCGTCTCCCCAAATGTCTTTTACCCTTATTGGAATGTATAGACCACCTTGCACCAAAAGTGTGTTTTTTGATCAGTTTAATAACATGCTTAGGGAATGTGATTTTGGGATAGAGGTCATCTTAATGGGAGATTTTAACATTAATTATGAAGACAAGTCTTGTAGGAAAACCCTCAAACGGATCACTAATACCTTTGACCTTACACAGCTAGTTAAAGGGCCAACCAGGGTGACTTGTTGCTCTAAAACACAGATTGATCTGGTGTTCAGTAATAAACCAGAGAGAGTGACTAAATCATTCAATATGGTTACTGGGCTGTCTGATCATAATCTGACACTTATAGCCAGAAAGCTTTCTAAGAGCAGGTTTAACCTCTCTACTGTTAGAAAGCCTGATCAACTAAGAATACCTAAGAGTGAATTAAATTATTTTGAAAACGCAATTAAGGGAATAAACTGGAATGGTCTCTTGTCCTATAAAGATGTGGAAGCTGATAGTCATGTTTTTCTAACTACAATCCAGACTGCAATAAATGGCTTCCTAAAGAAAATCAAATCTAAACCTGGCCAAAAGAGCACTCTTCCTTGGCTAAATGGAGAAATCTGGAAACTGATGAAAGAACGAGATTATGGTCTAAACACATCTCTAAAGTCCAAATTAGAGCACGACAGACGTAGGTTTACCATGTTGAGAAATAAGGTGATGAAAGAAATCAGACTGGCCAAGGCAAACTTTTTATTAACATAATGGGTGAAGGAAAGGGAAATTCTGGGAGAATCTAAAGATGTTAACAGGGAAAGACCATAGTAACACTGCAAAAAGACTAGAAATCACGGTGAATAACAATCTAACACAGGATGCAGTCGAAATAGCAATAGCCTTCAATTCTTACTTTATTGACTCAGGGTACTGTCACAGAACCCCTCCACTGGTTTATTGGGCTCAGGAAGGCTTTTGATACTGTTAACCATGAGGTTCTCATCACAAAATTGTCCAAGTTCAACTTTTCCCCCGATGCCTTGAGGTGGATGAAATCATACCTTGAAGGCAGAACTCAGTGTGTCAGAGTGAGCAATGAGCTGTCGCCCACTCTTAGCTATGATGTGGGCGTGCCCCAAGGGTCAATACTGGGGCCCCTCCTGTTCAGCCTGTACATTAATGATCTGCCTTCTGTCTGTACTGGGTCTGAAGTTCAAATGTATGCAGATGACACAGTGATATATGTGCATGCAAAGAGCAAACAACAAGCCACAAGAACTCACTACTGTAATGGTCCAGGTTACATAGTGGCTCAGTGACTCACTACTGTAATGGCCCAGGTTACATAGTGGCTCAGTGACTCACTACTGTAATGGTCCAGGTTACATAGTGGCTCAGTGACTCACTACTGTAATGGTCCAGGTTACATAGTGGCTCAGTGACTCACTACTGTAATGGTCCAGGTTACATAGTGGCTCAGTGACTCACTACTGTAATGGTCCAGGTTACATACTTGATTCCAACCTCTCTTTTAAAAAGCAGGTGAAAAAGGTAATTCAAATAACCAAATTCAACCTCGCTAATTTCCGATTTATAAGACATTTTTTGACTACAGAGGTAGCAAAACTGTACTTCGAATCTATAATACTCCCCCACTTAACATACTGCTTGACTAGTTGGGCCCAAGCTTGCTGTACAACATTAAAACCCATTCAGTCTGTCTACAAACAGGCTCTCGAAGTGCTTGATAGGAAGCCCAATAGCATTCATCACTGTTACATCCTCAGAAAGCATGAGCTCCTGAGTTGGGAAAATCTTGTGCAATACACTGACACATGTCTTGTATTCAAGATCCTAAATGGCCTGGCTCCCCCTCCACTTAGTACGTTTGTTAGACAGAAAACCCAAACATATGGCAGCAGATCCACAAGGTCTGCCATGAGAGGTGACTTTATAGTTCCCTTAATGAAACGCACCTTTAGTCAATCTGCTTTCTCTGTGAGAGCTTCCCATGTCTGGAATACACTGCCATCAGACACACATAACTGCACCACCTATCACACTTTCACAAAAAATATTAAGACCTCGCTAAAGGCCAATCAGATTGGTAACATATTCCCTAGCTGTGTATTGCCGCTTTCCATGTTGTCTGTCGTCTGTAGCTGGTGAGGTGTGGAAACACTGTTGCTTTTATGGATTTTGTCTTGTTGCTTTTTGTGCTATGTTGCTCTGTCTGCATGCTATGTCTTGCTTGTCCTATGTTGCTCTGCGTGTGCTCATTGATTGTCTGTATTGTAATTGTTTTTAATAACCTGCTCAGGGACTGCGGTTGAAAATTAGCCGGCTGGCTAAAACCGGCACTTTTACTGAAACGTTGATTAATGTGCACTGTCCCTGTAAAAATAAAAATAAACTTAAACTCAAACTAAGGACTGGGGTAAAGTCATTTTCTCTGATGAATCCCCTTTCCGATTGTTTGGGGCATCCGGAAAAAAGCTTGTCCGGAAAAGACAAGGTGAGCGCTACCATCAGTCCTGTGTCATGCCAACAGTAAAGCATCCTGAGACCATTCATGTGTGGGGTTGCTTCTCAGCCAAGGGAGTGGGCTCACTCACAATTTTGCCTAAGAACACAGCCATGAATAAAGAATGGTACCAACACATCCTCAGAGAGCAACTTCTCCCAACCATCCAGGAACAGTTTGGTGACGAACACTGCCTTTTCCAGCATGATGGAGCACCTTGCCATAAGTGATAACTAAGTGGCTCGGGGAACAAAACATTGATATTTTGGGTCAACGGCCAGGAAACTCCCCAGACCTTAATCCCATTGACAACTTGTGGTCAATCCTCAAGAGGCGGGTGGACAAACAAAACCCCACAAATTCTGACAAACTCCAAGCATTGATTATGCAAGAATGGGCCGCCATCAGTCAGGATGTGGCCCAGAAGTTAATTGACAGCATGCCAGGGCGGATTGCAGACGTCTTGAAAAAGAAGGGTCAACACTGCAAATATTGACTCTTTGCATCAACTTCATGTAATTGTCAATAAAAGCCTTTGACACTTATGAAATGCTTGTAATTATACTTCAGTATTCCATAGTAACATCTGACAAAAATATCTAAAGACACTGAAGCAGCAAACTTTGTGGAAATTAATATTTGTGTCATTCTCAAAACTTTTGGCCACAACTGTACACTATAATACCATGGAGAGGCTTGAATGTCTGCAGCACACAGTAGTGTACATACCAGAGACTTGGAGCTCTGTCTGGTGGGGGGCTCCTTCTCAATGGAGTGTCTCCTCTGAGGGGAGGGGCGACTGTCAGGCTGGGGAGTCATGGTGATGGGCAGGAACCTAGGAGGTGCTGGAGGGGCGAGAGAGAAGACAGGCTGGAAGGACGGAACAGGCAGTTCATTTTTTTTATTTTACCCCTTTTTCATGGTATCCAATTGGTAGTCACAGTCTTGTCTCATCGCTGCAACTCCTGTACGGCCTCGGGAGAGGCGAAGGTCGAGAGCCATGCGTCCTCTGAAACACGACCCAGCCAAGCCGCACTGCTTCTTGACACAATGCCCACTCCGATGTGTCGGAGGAAACATCGTACACCTGGTAACCGTGTCAGCGTGCACTGCACTCGGCCCACCACAGGAGTTACTAGAGCGCATTCAGTCCTCTATATGGGCAATATGCTAGCATTCACTCCTCTATATGCTAACATTCATTCAACTATATGGGCAATATGGTAACATTCAGTCCTCTATATGGGCAATATGCTAGCATTCACTCCTCTATTTGGGCAACATGCTAGCATTCACAACTCTATATGCTAACATTCATTCAACTATATGGGCAATATGCTAGCATTCACTCCTCTATATGCTAACATTCATTCAACTATATGGGCAATATGCTAGCATTCACTCCTCTATATGGACAATATGCTAACATTCACTCCTCTATATGGGCAATATGCTAACATTCACTCCTCTATATGGACAATATGCTAACATTCACTCCTCTATATGGACAATATGCTAACATTCACTCCTCTATATGGGCAATATGCTAACATTCACTCCTCTATATGGGCAATATGCTAGCATTCACTCCTCTATATGGACAATATGCTAACATTCACTCCTCTATATGGACAATATGCTAACATTCACTCCTCTATATGGGCAATATGCTAACATTCACTCCTCTATATGGGCAATATGCTAACATTCACTCCTCTATATGGGCAATATGCTAACATTCACTCCTCTATATGGACAATATGCTAACATTCACTCCTCTATATGGGCAATATGCTAACATTCACTCCTCTATATGGACAATATGCTAACATTCACTCCTCTATATGGACAATATGCTAACATTCACTCCTCTATATGGGCAATATGCTAACAGTCACTACTTTATATGCCAACATTCAATACTTTATATGGGCAATATACTAACATTCACTACTTTATATGGGCAATATGCTAACATTCACTACTCTATATGGGCAACATGCTAACATTCACTCCTCTATATGGGCAATATGCTAACATTCACTCTTCTATATGGGCAATATGCTAACATTCATTCCTCTAAATGCTAACATTCACTACTTTATATGTGCAATATGCTACATTCACGCCTCTATATGGGCAATATGCTAACAGTCACTACTCTATATGCTAACATTCAATACTTTATATGGGCAATGTGCTAACATTCACTCCTCTATATGGGCAATATGGTAACATTCAGTCCTCTATATGGGCAATATGCTAGCATTCACTCCTCTATTTGGGCAACATGCTAGCATTTACTACTTTATATGGCCAATATGCTAGCATTCACTACTCCATATAGACAATATGCTAGCATTCACAACTCTATATGCTAACATTCACTACCATATATAGGCAATATGCTAATATTGACTCTATATGGGCAATATGCTAGCATTCACTCCTCTATATGCTAGCATTCACTACCATATATGGGCATTATGCCAACATTCACTCCTCTATATGGGCAATATGCTAGCATTCACTACCATATATGTGCAAAAGGCTAGCATTCACTACCATATATGGGCAAAAGGCTAGCATTCACTCTATATGGGCAATATGCTAACAGTCACTACTCTATATGGACAATATGCTAACAGTCACAACTCTATATGGACAATATGCTAACATTCACTACTCTATATGGGCAATATGCTAACATTCACTCCTCTATATGGACAATATGCTACCAGTCACTACTCTGTATGGACAATATGCTACCAGTCACTACTCTGTATGGACAATATGCTACCAGTCACTACTCTGTATGGGCAATATGCTAACATTCACTCCTCTATATGGACAACTTGCTAACATTCACTCCTCTATATGGACAATATGCTAACAGTCACTACTCTGTATGGACAATATGCTAACAGTCTCTACCCTCCTAGATAGACACTTTAAACTGTTTAAGTGGAAAGAAGGTTTGTCTCCTACTTTTAACCACTGGATAAAAGAAGTTATGTAACATCTCAAACTAGAGAACATGTGCTACTCTGTTAGGGGATCTGCAATTCAATAACATGCTACTCTGTTAGGGGATCTGCAATTCAATAACATGTGCTACTCTGTTAGGGGATCTGCAATTCAATAACATGCTACTCTGTTAGGGGATCTGCAATTCAATAACATGCTACTCTGTTAGGGGATCTGCAATTGAATAACATGCCACTCTGTTAGGGGATCTGCAATTCAATAACATGTGCTACTCTGTTAGGGGATCTGCAATTCAATAACATGTGCTACTCTGTTAGGGATCTGCAATTCAATAACATGTGCTACTCTGTTAGGGATCTGCAATTCAATAACATGCTACTCTGTTAGGGGATCTGCAATTCAATAACATGCTACTCTGTTAGGGGCTCTGCAATTCAATAACATGCTACTCTGTTAGGGGCTCTGCAATTCAATAACATGTGCTACTCTGTTAGGGGATCTGCAATTCAATAACATGCTACTCTGTTAGGGGATCTGCAATTGAATAACATGCCACTCTGTTAGGCGATCTGCAATTCAATAACATGCTACTCTGTTAGGGGATCTGCAATTCAATAACATGTGCTACTCTGTTAGGGGATCTGCAATTCAATAACATGCCACTCTGTTAGGGGATCTGCAATTCAATAACATGTGCTACTCTGTTAGAGGCTCTGCAATTCAATAACATGCTACTCTGTTAGGGGATCTGCAATTCAATAACATGCTACTCTGTTAGGGGATCTGCAGTTCAATAACATGCTACTCTGTTAGGGGCTCTGCAGTTCAATAACATGCTACTCTGTTAGGGGCTCTGCAATTCAATAACATGCTACTCTGTTAGGGGATCTGCAATTCAATAACATGCTACTCTGTTAGGGGATCTGCAATTCAATAACATGCCACTCTGTTAGGGGATCTGCAATTCAATAACATGCCACTCTGTTAGGGGATCTGCAATTCAATAACATGCTACTCTGTTAGGGGATCTGCAATTCAATAACATGCTACTCTGTTAGGGGATCTGCAATTCAATAACATGCCACTCTGTTAGGGGATCTGCAATTCAATAACATGCTACTCTGTTAGGGGATCTGCAATTCAATAACATGCTACTCTGTTAGGGGATCTGCAAATCAATAACATGTGCTACTCTGTTAGGGGATCTGCAATTCAATAACATGCCACTCTGTTAGGGGCTCTGCAATTCAATAACATGTGCTACTCTGTTAGGGGCTCTGCAATTCAATAACATGTGCTACTCTGTTAGGGCTCTGCAATTCAATAACATGTGCTACTCTGTTAGGGGATCTGCAATTCAATAACATGCCACTCTGTTAGGATCTGCAATTCAATAACATGCTACTCTGTTAGAGATCTGCAAATCAATAACATGCTACTCTGTTAGGGGATCTGCAAATCAATAACATGTGCTACTCTGTTAGGGGATCTGCAATTCAATAACATGCCACTCTGTTAGGGGCTCTGCAATTCAATAACATGTGCTACTCTGTTAGGGGCTCTGCAATTCAATAACATGTGCTACTCTGTTAGGGGCTCTGCAATTCAATAACATGTGCTACTCTGTTAGGGGATCTGCAATTCAATAACATGCTACTCTGTTAGGGGATCTGCAATTCAATAACATGCCACTCTGTTAGGGGATCTGCAATTCAATAACATGCCACTCTGTTAGGGGATCTGCAATTCAATAACATGCTACTCTGTTAGGGGATCTGCAATTCAATAACATGTGATACTCTGTTAGGGGATCTTCAATTCAATAACATGTGCTACTCTGTTAGGGGATCTGCAATTCAATAACATGCTACTCTGTTAGGGGATCTGCAAATCAATAACATGCTACTCTGTTAGGGGATCTGCAATTCAATAACATGTGCTACTCTGTTAGGGATCTGCAATTCAATAACATGTGCTACTCTGTTAGGGGATCTGCAATTCAATAACATGTGCTACTCTGTTAGGGGATCTGCAATTCAATAACATGTGCTACTCTGTTAGGGGATCTGCAATTCAATAACATGCTACTCTGTTAGGGGATCTGCAATTCACTAACATGCCACTCTGTTAGGGGATCTGCAATTCAATAACATGCTACTCTGTTAGGGGATCTGCAATTCAATAACATGCTACTCTGTTAGGGGATCTGCAATTCAATAACATGCTACTCTGTTAGGGGATCTGCAATTCAATAACATGCCACTCTGTTAGGGGATCTGCAATTCAATAACATGCTACTCTGTTAGGGGATCTGCAATTCAATAACATGTGCTACTCTGTTAGGGGCTCTGCAATTCAATAACATGTGCTACTCTATTAGGGATCTGCAATTCAATAACATGCTACTCACTGTTAGGGCTCTGCAGATTCAATAACATGTGCTACTCTGTTAGGATCTGCAATTCAATAACATACTACTCTGTTAGGGATCTGCAATTCAATAACATGTGCTACTCTGTTAGGGATCTGCAATTCAATAACATGTGCTACTCTGTTAGGGATCTGCAATTCAATAACATGCTACTCTGTTAGGGATCTGCAATTCAATAACATGCTACTCTGTTAGGGATCTGCAATTCAATAACATGCTACTCTGTTAGGGATCTGCAATTCAATAACATGTGCTACTCTGTTAGGGGATCTGCAATTCAATAACATGTGCTACTCTGTTAGGGATCTGCAATTCAATAACATGCTACTCTGTTAGGGATCTGCAATTCAATAACATGTGCTACTCTGTTAGGGATCTGCAATTCAATAACATGTGCTACTCTGTTAGGGATCTGCAATTCAATAACATGCTACTCTGTTAGAGATCTGCAATTCAATAACATGCTACTCTGTTAGGATCTGCAATTCAATAACATGCTACTCTGTTAGGGATCTGCAATTCAATAACATGCCACTCTGTTAGGGATCTGCACAATAACATGTGCTACTCTGTTAGGGATCTGCAATTCCAATAACATGCTACTCTGTTAGGGATCTGCAATTCAATAACATGCTACTCTGTTAGGGATCTGCAATTCAATAACATGCTACTCTGTTAGGATCTGCAATTCAATAACATGTGCTACTCTGTTAGGGATCTGCAATTCAATAACATGTGCTACTCTGTTAGGGATCTGCAATTCAATAACATGTGCTACTCTGTTAGGGATCTGCAATTCAATAACATGTGCTACTCTGTTAGGGATCTGCAATTCAATAACATGTGCTACTCTGTTAGGGGATCTGCAATTCAATAACATGCCACTCTGTTAGGGGATCTGCAATTCAATAACATGCTACTCTGTTAGAGATCTGCAATTCAATAACATGCTACTCTGTTAGGGGATCTGCAATTCAATAACATGCTACTCTGTTAGGGGATCTGCAATTCAATAACATGCCACTCTGTTAGGGGATCTGCAATTCAATAACATGTGCTACTCTGTTAGGGATCTGCAATTCAATAACATGTGCTACTCTGTTAGGATCTGCAATTCAATAACATGTGCTACTCTGTTAGGATCTGCAATTCAATAACATGCTACTCTGTTAGGGATCTGCAATTCAATAACATGCTACTCTGTTAGGGATCTGCAATTCAATAACATGCTACTCTGTTAGGGATCTGCAATTCAATAACATGTGCTACTCTGTTAGGGATCTGCAATTCAATAACATGCTACTCTGTTAGGATCTGCAATTCAATAACATGCTACTCTGTTAGGGATCTGCAATTTCAATAACATGTTACTCTGTTAGGGATCTGCAATTCCAATAACATGCTACTCTGTTAGAGGATCTGCAATTCAATAACATGCTACTCTGTTAGGGATCTGCAATTCAATAACATGCTACTCTGTTAGGGATCTGCAATTCAATAACATGCTACTCTGTTAGGGATCTGCAATTCAATAACATGTGCTACTCTGTTAGGGATCTGCAATTCAATAACATGTGCTACTCTGTTAGGGATCTGCAATTCAATAACATGTGCTACTCTGTTAGGGGATCTGCAATTCAATAACATGCTACTCTGTTAGGGGATCTGCAATTCAATAACATGCTACTCTGTTAGGGGATCTGCAATTCAATAACATGCTACTCTGTTAGGGGATCTGCAATTCAATAACATGCTACTCTGTTAGGGGATCTGCAATTCAATAACATGCTACTCTGTTAGGGGATCTGCAATTCAATAACATGCTACTCTGTTAGAGATCTGCAATTCAATAACATGCTACTCTGTTAGGGATCTGCAATTCAATAACATGTGCTACTCTGTTAGGATCTGCAATTCAATAACATGCTACTCTGTTAGGGATCTGCAATTCAATAACATGCTACTCTGTTAGGGATCTGCAATTCAATAACATACTACTCTGTTAGGGATCTGCAATTCAATAACATGTGCTACTCTGTTAGGGATCTGCAATTCAATAACATGCTACTCTGTTAGAGATCTGCAATTCAATAACATACTACTCTGTTAGGGATCTGCAATTCAATAACATGTGCTACTCTGTTAGGGATCTGCAATTCAATAACATGCTACTCTGTTAGGATCTGCAATTCAATAACATGTGCTACTCTGTTAGGGATCTGCAATTCAATAACATGCTACTCTGTTAGGGATCTGCAATTCAATAACATGCTACTCTGTTAGGGATCTGCAATTCAATAACATGCTACTCTGTTAGGGATCTGCAATTCAATAACATGCTACTCTGTTAGGGATCTGCAATTCAATAACATGCTACTCTGTTAGGGATCTGCAATTCAATAACATGCTACTCTGTTAGGGATCTGCAATTCAATAACATGCTACTCTGTTAGAGATCTGCAATTCAATAACATGTGCTACTCTGTTAGGGATCTGCAATTCAATAACATGCTACTCTGTTAGGGGATCTGCAATTCAATAACATGTGCTACTCTGTTAGGGGATCTGCAATTCAATAACATGCTACTCTGTTAGGGGATCTGCAATTCAATAACATGTGCTACTCTGTTAGGGGATCTGCAATTCAATAACATGCTACTCTGTTAGGGGATCTGCAATTCAATAACATGCTACTCTGTTAGGGATCTGCAATTCAATAACATGTGCTACTCTGTTAGGATCTGCAATTCAATAACATACTACTCTGTTAGGGATCTGCAATTCAATAACATGTGCTACTCTGTTAGGGGATCTGCAATTCAATAACATGCTACTCTGTTAGGGGATCTGCAATTCAATAACATGCTACTCTGTTAGGGGATCTGCAATTCAATAACATGCTACTCTGTTAGGGGATCTGCAATTCAATAACATGTGCTACTCTGTTAGGGGATCTGCAATTCAATAACATGTGCTACTCTGTTAGGGGATCTGCAATTCAATAACATGTGCTACTCTGTTAGGGGATCTGCAATTCAATAACATGCTACTCTGTTAGGGGATCTGCAATTCAATAACATGTGCTACTCTGTTAGGGGATCTGCAATTCAATAACATGTCTACTCTGTTAGAGATCTGCAATTCAATAACATGTGCTACTCTGTTAGAGGATCTGCAATTCAATAACATGCTACTCTGTTAGGGATCTGCAATTCCAATAACATGCTACTCTGTTAGGGATCTGCAATTCAATAACATGTGCTACTCTGTTAGGGGCTCTGCAATTCAATAACATGCTACTCTGTAATTCAATAACATGTGCTACTCTGTTAGGGACTCTTCAATTCAATAACGTGCTACTCTGTTAGGGGATCTGCAATTCAATAACATGCTACTCTGTTAGGGGCTCTGCAATTCAATAACATGCTACTCTGTTAGGGATCTGCAATTCAATAACATGTGCTACTCTGTTAGGGATCTGCAATTCAATAACATGCTACTCTGTTAGGGATCTGCAATTCAATAACATGTGCTACTCTGTTAGGGATCTGCAATTCAATAACATGTGCTACTCTGTTAGAGGGATCTGCAATTCAATAACATGTGCTACTCTGTTAGGGATCTGCAATTCAATAACATGCTACTCTGTTAGGATCTGCAAATCAATAACATGTGCTACTCTGTTAGGGACTGCAATTCAATAACATGCCACTCTGTTAGGCTCCTGCAATCTAACATGCCACTCTGTTAGGATCTGCTACCAACAACATCTACCTGTTAGGATCTGCAACTAACAACATGCTACCTCTGTTAGGGGGCTCTGCAATTCAACAACATGCTACCTGTTAGGATCTGCAATTCAATAACATGTGCTACCTCTGTTAGGATCTGCAATCCAATAACATGCCACTCTGTTAGAGGATCTGCAATCCAATTCAGCCATACTACTCTGTTAGGGATCTGCAATTCAATAACATACTACTCTCAAGTGAGGATCTGCAATTCAATAACATGCTACTTGTTAGGGGATCTGCACCAATCCAACATGCTACTCTGTTAGGGATCTGCAATTCCAACAACATGCTACTCTGTTAGGGGATCTGCAATTCAATAACAACCTTATCCTTTGTAGAAGACATGGACCCAGATAATTTCACAACTCCATAAATTAACCCAAATAAGTATCTTTGTTTTTCACTATTTGTTTATATGACTTCAATGCTATGTTATGCTTGTTAAATTAAAGTCTGGTATTTGGATGGGGCTCTGTTGGAGCATGGAGGATGGGTTTGATGTGCTCGGGGATCAGTGTGTGTTTAGCTCTCTACTTGTTTGACCGTATTGTCAGTATAATCTGGCATATGTCAAATAAAAAAACCTTGATTAAAAACAGTAGCACAGTGTTCCATTTAGGATGCAACCTTAGTTTTCTATACCTCAGGAGTCTTCAAAGAGTGGAGGGATCTAGTGTACTAGTTAGTATGCATGATTGGTGTTATGGAATGTCTGGAAATGTTTTTGATATAATCATGTGTATGTTGATGCAGTGAAAACATAATAAATACAACTTTCAAAACCACCAGAAAGAGAGTGAAGGTATCTTACTGTTCTTCCCCAGGACGGATTCAGGAGACGAGGCGTCCAACGCGGACAAACTGGAGGAGCTGTGACTGGGCTCATCCTGTTAATGAGGAGATCATGATGACTGATGTAGGCATAGACACCCCATTACAAACAGACTACCCTGCTGCTACAACTTCAGATGACAATGTCAACACATTTCTGCCACCAGACATTAAGGAATGTGCAGTAGCTCTGGATATGGGATAGGTGAAGGAACATATACATTTTTCTCTCTGTGCGAGTCAAGAGCTTTCTTGACCAGAAGACTCTTGGTCGACCAAGATTTTTTTTTTAGTAGGGGACAGCCGTAGCACGTGGATAGAATGTGATTGTTTGTGTTATCCATACATCACAAATAAAAGCCTCTTCTACAACAAGGAGTAGAACACAGCTCTTTTTAAATGTGTATTTTTCCATATATACACATCCTACATGTTTCAATCAAATCAACTTTATTCACTGAGCTTGTATGATGCTTTAAGCACAGCTTGATGAAATAAATCAAAAACAGCGACTAGCACCCGTTGTCCCTCTCTCCTCCCCCTGCTGTAGAGACCACCACAGAACATCTGTCTGTCTCCTCCCTGCTGCAGAGACCACCACAGAACATCTGTCTGTCTCCTCCCTGCTGTAGAGACCACCACAGAACATCTGTCTCTGTCTCCTCCCTGCTGTAGAGACCACCACAGAACATCTGTCTCTGTCTCCTCCCTGCTGCAGAGACCACCACAGAACATCTCTCTCTGTCTCCTCCCTGCTGCAGAGACCACCACAGAACATCTGTCTCCTCCCTGCTGCAGAGACCACCACAGAACATCTGTCTGTCTCTCTCTCTGTCTCGGTCTCTCTGTCTCTCCCTGTCTCTCTCTAACAATCACAGCCACTTCTGACTGAAAAGTACTCATCGAAAACCCCAACTTGTTTTGGAAAAACATTCCCTATTCCCTCAACCCTTGCTCTCTTTACGTGACTTACCAAAGACCTATTCGCACGGGACTAGTATTACTAGAGAATGTAGGTTATGTAACTATTGCATCTTGCCTATGCCGCTCGGCTATAAGGCTATAATCCAGTTGAATATATTATAGTAAATATACATAAAAGGTGGATTTTCTGGAACATAACGCTATCAACCAAACTGAGATTTATGGATATAATAAATCACTTTTCTAACAAAACAGAACCATTGGATGTCTTCGTTTAGACACTTGGGAAGCCCTCAGCAGAAGTTCTTGAAGGTAAGTGATTTATTTTAGCTCTTATATGTATATTTTTCTGTGACCAGCTGGATAATGAATTTATGCTAATGTGGAAAATAGGAGGTGCTATCCTCAAACAATCAAATGTTGTGCTTTGTAAGTAAGCCTTTTGAAATCTGACACGCTGTGATATTGCCAAGAATCAGAGCTTTTGATGACTATGCAACACTTGTATATTGATGAATGTTTAATAATTCAACTTTTGGATTTTGAATTTGGCGCCTTACATTTCACCGGGTGGTAGTGTCGGGAGCGCTAAGCGCTTCTCCCTAAGTGGTTAACCCACTGTTCCCCGGTAGGCCATCATTGTAAATCATTGACTTGCCTAGTTAAATAAAATGTTAATTAAAAAAAAAAATAAATACTGCAATGTAAAAATTACTGAAATTGCAAATTTCAGATGTGGTGTTTTGTGGTTGTGCAGATAATTACATTACCCGACCTCCCCCAGTAAAACAAATCACGTCCGAATAGGGCACTGCCATAGGCAAGACAAAAAAATGCTGCACCCACAAAACTAGAATAGTCCCAATAAGCAAACGACGTTGAAAAGACCTCTAAAATAAGTATTTTCCAGACGTTACAGCTCGGTTCAATTTAGTTCTGAATTAAAGGTGAAAATGTATTTTCCCTATGTTTAAAATATATGTTTTCGAGGATGCTGAAAAGGCATATTTTCCGGACTTTGAAATCAGGTTAATTTTTGGTTCTGAATGAAAGTTGAAAATAAGTAATTTATATTAGTCTATGTTTGGGCCAAATCAAGGCTGGTCCAGACCGGACAAAATCTGAACCAAACATAAACGTCTATGATTGGTTCAGATCTGGTCCGGACCAAAAATCTATGTCTGTGGATGTTGAAGTCCAGGCCGGTCTGTACCAAATCTGAACCAATCAGAGATGTCTAAAAATAAAAAATAAACCTTGAATGAGTAGGTGTGTCCAAACATTTGACTGGTACTAACAGCCTATTGACCAAACATTTAGCTAGTCGACTAAATGGGGTCAGCCCCACCACACACACACACACGTACGTCAGACTCGGAGCTGTAGAGTTCAGCCAGCGTGGGTGCCTTCAGCAGCCTCTTCCTCTGACCAAGAGCCCCTCCCACCCTGTGAGCTGGTGGACAGGACAGGGCCAGGGTGCTGGTGGCGTGCTTTCTGAGGGCATCCGGAGTGGACAGGTCTGTGGGAGGAGTCAGAGAGGACATCAGACATAGGGTGACAATACTCTTCAACATGGAATAACCCTACTGGCTGAACAATGCTACTCCAGGGATTCACTGGTAGCGTCCCAAATGGCACCTTACTCCCTACATAGTGCTCTACTGTTGACCAGAGCACAGTCTTCAGCATGACAACTGGGGGTTTATGTGTGGTAACTGTTCAGCATGACAACTGGGGGTTTATGTGTGGTAACTGTTCAGCATGACAACTGGGGGATTATGTGTGGTAACTGTTCAGCATGACAACTGGGGGTTTATGTGTGGTAACTGTTCAGCATGACAACTGGGGGTTTATGTGTGGTAACTGTTCAGCATGACAACTGGGGGTTTATGTGTGGTAACTGTTCAGCATGACAACTGGGGGTTTATGTGTGGTAACTGTTCAGCATGACAACTGGGGGTTTATGTGTGGTAACTGTTCAGCATGACAACTGGGGTTTATGTGTGGTAACTGTTCAGCATGACAACTGGGGGTTTATGTGTGGTGGTAACTGTTCAGCATGACAACTGGGGTTCATGTGTAGTAACTGTTCAGCATGACAACTGGGGTTCATGTGTGGTAACTGTTCAGCATGACAACTGGGGATTATGTGTGGTAACTGTTCAGCATGACAACTGGGGGTTTATGTGTGGTAACTGTTCAGCATGACAACTGGGGTTTATGTGTGGTAACTGTTCAGCATGACAACTGGGGGTTTATGTGTGGTAACTGTTCAGCATGACAACTGGGGTTTATGTGTGGTAACTGTTCAGCATGACAACTGGGGGTTTATGTGTGGTAACTGTTCAGCATGACAACTGGGGGTTTATGTGTGGTAACTGTTCAGCATGACAACTGGGGGTTTATGTGTGGTAACTGTTCAGCATGACAACTGGGGTTTATGTGTGGTAACTGTTCAGCATGACAACTGGGGTTTATGTGTGGTAACTGTTCAGCATGACAACTGGGGGTTTATGTGTGGTAACTGTTCAGCATGACAACTGGGGGTTTATGTGTGGTAACTGTTCAGCATGACAACTGGGGGTTTATGTGTGGTAACTGTTCAGCATGACAACTGGGGGTTTATGTGTGGTAACTGTTCAGCATGACAACTGGGGGTTTATGTGTGGTAACTGTTCAGCATGACAACTGGGGGTTTATGTGTGGTAACTGTTCAGCATGACAACTGGGGTTTATGTGTGGTAACTGTTCAGCATGACAACTGGGGGTTTATGTGTGGTAACTGTTCAGCATGACAACTGGGGGTTTATGTGTGGTAACTGTTCAGCATGACAACTGGGGGTTTATGTGTGGTAACTGTTCAGCATGACAACTGGGGGTTTATGTAACACACCCCAGAGGACAACACACCACCACAACACAGTAACACACCCCAGAGGACAACACACCATCACAACACAGTAACACACCCCAGAGGACAACACACCATCACAACACAGTAACACACCCCAGAGGACAACACACCATCACAACACAGTAACACACCCCAGAGGACAACACACCACCCCAACACAGTAACACACCCCAGAGGACAACACACCACCCCAACACAGTAACACACCCCAGAGGACAACACACCACCCCAACACAGTAACACACCCCAGAGGACAACACACCACCACAACACAGTAACACACCCCAGAGGACAACACACCACCACAACACAGTAACACACCCCAGAGGACAACACACCACCACAACACAGTAACACACCCCAGAGGACAACACACCACCACAACACAGTAACACACCCCAGAGGACAACACACCACCACAACACAGTAACACACCCCAGAGGACAACACACCATCACAACACAGTAACACACCCCAGAGGACAACACACCACCACAACACAGTAACACACCCCAGAGGACAACACACCACCACAACACAGTAACACACCCCAGAGGACAACACACCACCACAACACAGTAACACACCCCAGAGGACAACACACCACCACAACACAGTAACACACCCCAGAGGACAACACACCATCCCAGCACAGTAACACACCCCAGAGGACAACACACCATCCCAGCACAGTAACACACCCCAGAGGACAACACACCACCACAACACAGTAACACACCCCAGAGGACAACACACCACCACAACACAGTAACACACCCCAGAGGACAACACACCACCACAACACAGTAACACACCCCAGAGGACAACACACCACCACAACACAGTAACACACCCCAGAGGACAACACACCACCACAACACAGTAACACACCCCAGAGGACAACACACCACCACAACACAGTAACACACCCCAGAGGACAACACACCACCCCAACACAGTAACACACCCCAGAGGACAACACACCATCCCAACAGGGTAACACACCCCAGAGGACAACACACCATCCCAAAAGGGTAACACACCCCAGAGGAGAGCACAACACACCATCCCAACAGGGTAACACACCCCAGAGCACAACACACCATCCCAACAGGGTAACACACCCCAGAGGACAACACACCATCCCAGCACAGTAACACACCCCAGAGGACAACACACCATCCCAACACAGTAACACACCCCAGAGGACAACACACCACCCCAACACACCATCACACCCCAGAGGACAACACACCACCCCAACACAGTAACACACCCCAGAGGACAACACACCACCCCAACACAGTAACACACCCCAGAGGACAACACACCACCACAACACAGTAACACACCCCAGAGGACAACACACCACCACAACACAGTAACACACCACCACAACACAGTAACACAGGTGGGACCAACCATATTAATTAAAATTATTTTGGAATGAGATGTTCGACAAGCAGTTGTCCACATCCCTTCAGTCATGTAGTGTTTATTCGCACTCATTCAAGTCCATCACTGTGTACATCCTCACCCGCCCCAACCCACACCACAGGTGTAGAACAGTAATAATGATAGGTACCTGAGCTGCGGTTCAGATCTTGAGGGGTGCTGATGCTTTTGACTGCTCCTATAGGAGGGAACATCTCCATCAATATGGTCCTGGCATCATCATCAACACTGTATTCCTCCCTAATCATCAGTCTGTTGTCGTGACGATGCCCTGTTGTTGAGGTTTATGACCCCCATAAATACCTTTCCCCCCTTCTCTCTCTACTCTACAGAATGGACTCTGGGAAAGCCCTTTGTTGACATAGAGAGTGTCTGGTAACATCAAAAGGTTGGGAATGGAATCATTTTTCTGTAATCCAATCAATTGAAAGTATCCGTTGGTACTTAATAAAGGATATGATGTCAGATCAGTTGTCGTCTGAGACATTATTACTGATAGTTTGTCGTCCTACACAAGTCTACACATTCTAGTTATCAGATTCACATGGAATTGTTGTGCAATTTAAACGTTTAATTATGAAACTATTTATGGAAATATGAAATGTAATTTTAGCTCCTAAATAAGATAATTGGTTTTCATGAGTGAACTATGCTCAATCAGTGGCCACGTGAATAGGCATTGGTTGGAAATGATGAACCAACCCCTTTTCTACATTTCTATAAGAGCCCCCGTGACCCAATTCACTGCGAACTAAGCCAACCTCAGCGTGAGCTCTGGTTGCGAATGGTTGAACGACTACAACCTAACGAAATTAACATTGTTCCCGATGACCTGAACAAGGACAAGGGAGATCTCCGCTGGGCAACTCAGCCTTCCATCTTTGACCAATCTATCGAAGGGCAGCTCAGAGTAAATATTTCTTCTTATTTAGAATGCATCAGATGCTGTATTTACGGTAGCATCCGATAGAGACCCAATCCCCTTCCTCCCTCAGTCTTCCCGCGCTTTCATTCAAATCCAACCCCCTTTCTTTGTGTAACCAGCCGTCATATCGGTTTCGTCCACTAGGGACTTTTTCTTCTATGACATGATTAGTAATCAATGTATGATCCATCCTGTGTGATTATTTAGGTATTTCGTAAATAAATAAACCACATTTTGGATTGCTGATTCAATTTGTTAGCCAGGGTTCGTGAAAATAGAGACTGAATAAGGTGACTATTAATAATTGACTGATATTGATATTTTAGAATTTTTTTTTTAACCTTTATTTAACTAGGCAAGTCAGTTAAGAACAAATTGTTATTTTCAATGACTGCCTAGGAACATTGCCTTGTTCAGGGGCAGAACGACAGATCTTTACCTTGTCAGCTCGGAGAATCGACCTTGCAACATTCCGGTTACAAGTCCAACGCTCTGACCACTAGGCTACCTGCGGCCCCAATATAAATATAAAAGATTACCAAGTCTTTAAGAGTTGATTTGGAAGACAACAGCTCTATAAACATTCTACCGTGGTGCCCCGACATCCTAGTTAATTACATTTACATGATTAGTTTAATCAGGTAATATTCATAAAATAGCATGTCATATCATTTAATCCATCATCAGTCTGTGTTACAGTCCGGTCAGCCAGTGAGCTCAATCAGCACCTGCAATGCAGTGAGAAGGGGGGCACCGTGAGAGAAGGGGGGCACCGTGAGAGAAGGGGGCACCGTGAGAGAAGGGGGCACCGTGAGAGAAGGGGGCACCGTGAGAGAAGGGGGCACCGTGAGAGAAGGGGGCACACGTGAGAGAAGGGGGCACCGTGAGAGAAGGGGGCACCGTGAGAAGGGGGCACCGTGAGAGAAGGGGGCACCGTGAGAAGGGGGCACCGTGAGAGAAGGGGGCACCGTGAGAGAAGGGGGCACCGTGAGAGAAGGGGGCACACCCGTGAGAGAAGGGGGGGCACCGTGAGAGAAGGGGGCACCGTGACAGAAGGGGGCACCGTGAGAGAAGGGGGCACCGTGAGAGAAGGGGGCACCGTGAGAGAGGGGGCACCGTGAGAGAAGGGGGCACCGTGAGAGAAGGGGGGCACCGTGAGAGAAGGGGGGCACCGTGAGAGAAGGGGGGCACAGTGAAAAATAATGATTCCACTTGACACAACCATCAACCAGAATCAGTAAAAGTGATTGGAAGAATTCAGACAGACACCATAGCAGAGGTGGTGAATGATGGCGCCGGAGGGGAGGGCTGCCGTCTTAGCGGCTCTTAACCAACCAGGCTATTTTGTTCGTTTTTTCACGTGGTCGTTACTTGTTTTGTACATAATGTTGCTGCTACCGCCAAGTCTAGGTCCAAGAGGCATTTAAACAGCTTTCACCCCCAAGCCATGAGACTCTTGAACAGCTAATCAAATGGCTACCCAGACTATTTGCATTGCCCCCTTTTACAGTGCTGCCACTCTGTTTCTCATCTAGGCTTAGTCACTTTAATAACTCCACCTACATATTACATCAATTACCTCGACACCGGTGCCCCCGCACACTGACTCTGTACCGGTACCCCCCTGTATATAGTCTCCACATTGACTCTGTGCAGTACCCCCTGTATATAGTCTCCACATTGACTCTGTGCAGTACCCCCTGTATATAGCCTCCACATTGACTCTGTACCGGTACCCCCTGTATATAGCCTCCACATTGACTCTGTGCAGTACCCCCTGTATATAGCCTCCACATTGACTCTGTAGTACCCTCTGTATATAGCCTCCACATTGACCCTGTACCGGTACCCTCTGTATATAGCCTCCACATTGACTCTGTGCAGTACCCCCTGTATATAGCCTCCAAAGATTGACTCTGTGCAGTACTCCCTGTATATAGCCTCCACATTGACCCTGTACAGTACCCTCTGTATATAGCCTCCACATTGACTCTGTGCAGGTACCCCCTGTATATAGCCTCCACATTGACTCTGTGCAGTACCCCCTGTATATAGCCTCCACATTGACTCTGTACAGGTACCCTCTGTATATAGCCTCCACATTGACTCTGTACCGGTACCCCCTGTATATAGCCTCCACATTGACTCTGTGCAGTACCCCCTGTATATAGCCTCCACATTGACTCTGTACAGTACCCTCTGTATATAGCCTCCACATTGACCCTGTACCGGTACCCTCTGTATATAGCCTCCACATTGACTCTGTGCACTGTACCCCTGTATATAGCCTCCACATTGACTCTGTACTGGTACCCCCTGTATATAGCCTCCACATTGACTCTGTGCAGGTACCCCCTGTATATAGCCTTCACATTGACTCTGTGCAGTACCCCCTATATATAGCCTCCACATTGACTCTGTACCGGTACCCCCTGTATATAGCCTCCACATTGACTCTGTGCAGGTACCCCCTGTATATAGCCTCCACATTGACTCTGTACCGGTACTCCCTGTAAATAGCCTCCACATTGACTCTGTACAGTACCCCTGTATATAGCCTCCACATTGACTCTGTGCAGTACCCCCTGTATATAGCCTCCACATTGACTCTGTACTGGTACCCCCTGTATATAGCCTCCACATTGACTCTGTGCAGTACCCTGTATATAGTCTCCACATTGACTCTGTGCAGGTACCCCTGTATATAGTCTCCACATTGACTCTGTACAGTACCCTGTATATAGTCTCCACATTGACTCTGTGCAGTACCCCCTGTATATAGCCTCCACATTGACTCTGTGCAGGTACCCCTGTATATAGCCTCCACATTGACTCTGTACCGTACCCCTGTATATAGTCTCCACATTGACTCTGTACCGGTACCCCCTGTATATAGCCTCCACATTGACTCTGTACCGGTACCCCCTGTATATAGCCCCGCTACTGTTATTTACTGCTGCTCTTTAATTATTTGTTATTCTAATCTCTTACTTTTTTTTTTGTGTGGGAGAGGTGGATATTTTCTTAAAACTGCATTGTTGGTTAAGGGCTTGTAAGTAAGCATTTCACTGTAAGGTCTACACCAGTTGTATTCGGGGCATGTGACAAATAAAATGTGATTTGAAGGATGAAGTGCCAAAGGTCAAAGTTAATCCCAGTGCATGATGGGATGTCTGCCCCAGAACAAAATAAACATAAAATAGCTTCTTAGAAGAAGAGCAATTTCTGTAAAGAGAATTTTGCTAGGACTGTCTGGGAGTGGTCTGAATAAAACCCAGTTCACTGAGGTACTTCACTAATTCCAACCCAGGAGAATACAGAGAACATCCAGAATTACCATCCAGTTCACTGAGGTACTTCACTAATTCCACAACCACCCAGGAGAATACAGAGAACAGAATTACCATCCAGTTCACTGAGGTACTTCACTAATTCCACAACCACCCAGGAGAATACAGAAAACATCCAGAATTACCATCCAGTTCACTGAGGTACTTCACTAATTCCACAACCACCCAGGAGAATACAGAGAACAGAATTACCATCCAGTTCACTGAGGTACTTCACTAATTCCACAACCACCCAGGAGAATACAGAGAACAGAATTACCCCTAACAATGGCTGTCCTGTGAGTTGTACAGTATGCTGTCAAACATTGATCCTCTTAAGGATTTTAATGTATCTGAGTATTAGCGGATAAGAATGTCAAGCTTACTTTCACAACATAGGCCCGACAGCTGATTGAACTCTTAACGACTCAATTTACAACACTTGAGGAAGACTAATTTGAAAGAATATCACGAAAGAGAAGTGCCTGCTGCTAAGATGAAAATAAATCATATGAATAAATAAATAACTTTACGTCAACTCCTATCAAAAGTACCAGTAACCCTAAAAACACATTGTTTCATATTTACATTTCAGTCATTTAGCAGACACTCTTATCCAGAGAGTGGAGAGGCTTACAATTAGTGCATTCATCTTCATGTATTTTAACACTGCAATTCCATGCATTTGATTGAATAGTTATGTAAAATGTTTTATTTACACATTTTTATTTTTAATACATTTGATAAAATTTCCAAAACCCTGTTTTTGCTTTGTCATTATGGGGTATTGTGATGTCATTATGGGGAATTGTGATGTCATTATGGGGTCATTATGGGGTATTGTGATGTCATTATGGGGTATTGTGATGTCATTATGGGGTATTGTGATGTCATTATGGGGTATTTAAATTTTAGAATAAGGCTGTAACGTAACAAGAATGTAGAACAAGTTAAGGGGTCTGAATACTTTCCCACTGCACTGTATCGGTGCATGAACATGTGACTGTGAATTGGAGCTACTGTATGTAAGTGTTACCCTTTGACTAAGAGCATTCTCTCTGTGTGTGTGTGTGTGTGTGTGTGTTGTGTTGTGTTGTGTGTGTGTGTGTCCTGCTCACCCAGGTGGTTGCGCCGGGTCATGTCAGGTGATACAGGCCGTAGCTTCCTCTCCTGTTTGATGCCCTCTAGGAGGCGTTCATGGAGGCTTCGCGGCCGTGCAGGGTGGGGCTTCAACTTCCTGGCAGCAACCTGCCGAGACACACATGCAGAGATAATGAATTATGTGCAGGAGACAGCTCATCAACCATCACCAATGAAACACGTACTGAAGCAGCTCCCACTCAATTCAATACAACTGGATTCATCCCCGTAGGGGCAAGAAGGTGTCACAGTAAGGGCACTAATTACGGTTTCATGTGTGTCGCTGTGCTCTCAGCGCTAGCAATAGGGGGCTGACAGACACATGCCACCATCTCAATTCATCCTCCTCATTATCACCACCA
Organism: Brachymystax lenok tsinlingensis; assembly: GCA_030435695.1. Classification (NCBI taxonomy): domain Eukaryota; kingdom Metazoa; phylum Chordata; class Actinopteri; order Salmoniformes; family Salmonidae; genus Brachymystax; species Brachymystax lenok. The sequence goes on from CM059806.1 coordinate 40,801,035, forward strand.
TCAAGTCTGTCGTAGCACAGCAGTACTCACAGGGTTGAGAGGTGGTCAGAGACTAGGTCAGTACTCACAGGGTTGAGAGGTGGTCAGAGACTAGGTCAGTACTCACAGGGTTGAGAGGTGGTCAGAGACTGGGTCAGTACTCACAGGGTTGAGAGGTGGTCAGAGACTAGGTCAGTACTCACAGGGTTGAGAGGTGGTCAGAGACTAGGTCAGTACTCACAGGGTTGAGAGGTGGTCAGAGACTGGGTCAGTACTCACAGGGTTGAGAGGTGGTCAGAGACTAGGTCAGTACTCACAGGGTTGAGAGGTGGTCAGAGACTGGGTCAGTACTCACAGGGTTGAGAGGTGGTCAGAGACTGGGTCAGTACTCACAGGGTTGAGAGGTGGTCAGAGACTAGGTCAGTACTCACAGGGTTGAGAGGTGGTCAGAGACTAGGTCAGTACTCACAGGGTTGAGAGATGGTCTGGAGCGGATGAAGTCCAGGATGACCTCATGAGCACTCTTCTTTAACCTGGGAGGGATGTCTCCATTCAGCTGGAGTAACAGCACATGGGAACAGGAGAGGTAGTGAGTACACATACACTACCGTTCAAAAGTTTGGGGTCACTTCAAAATGTCCTTGTTTTTGAAAGAAAAGCAATTCTTTTTGTCCATTAAAATAACATCAAATTGATCAGAAATACTGTGTAGACATTGTTAATGTTGTAAATGACTATTGTAGCTGGAAAGGATGATTTTTAATGGAATATCTACATAGGAGTACAGAGGCCCATTATCAGCAACCATCACTCCTGTGTTCCAATGGCACGTTGTTAGCTAATCCAAGTTTATAATTTTAAAAGGCTAATTGATCATTAGAAAACCCTTTTGAAATTCTGTAAGCAGAGCTAAAAACTGTTGTCCTGATTAAAGAAGCAATAAAACTGGCCTTTCAACTAGAGTATCTGGAGCATCAGCATTTATGGGTTCGATTACAGGCTAAAATGTCTAGAAACAAAGACTTTCTTCTGAAACTCGTCAGTCTATTCTTGTTCCGAGAAATTTAGGCTATTCCATGCGAAAAATTGCCAAGAAACTGAAGATCTCGTACAGAGGAACTCTGCCTAGAAGGCCAGCATCCCGGAGTCGCCTCTTCACTGTTGACATTGAGACTGGTGTTTTGCGGGTACAATTTAATGAAGCTGTAAGTTGAGGACTTGTGAGGCGTCTGTTTCTCAAACTGAATTTTCCATAGAGCTCAGAGACAAGGATTGTATCGAGGCACAGAGGAAAGACCAAAAAATTGTCAGAGACTCCAGTCACCCAAGTTATTGACTGTTTTCTCTGCTACCGCACGGCAAGCGGTACCCGAGCGCCAAGTCTAGGTCCAAAAGGCTCCTCAACAGCTTCTACCCCCAAGCAATAAGACTGCTGAACAATTCATAAAATGGCCACCGGACAATTTACAATGACCCCCCTACCTACATGTACACTGCTGCTACTGTCTGTTTATTATCTATACATAGTCACTTCACCCCTACCTACATGTACACTGCTGCTACTGTCTGTTTATTATCTATACATAGTCACTTTACCCCTACCTACATGTACACTGCTGCTACTGTCTGTTTATTATCTATACATAGTCACTTTACCCCTACCTACATGTACACTGCTGCTACTGTCTGTTTATTATCTATACATAGTCACTTTACCCCTACCTACATGTACACTGCTGCTACTGTCTGTTTATTATCTATACATAGTCACTTTACCCCTACCTACATGTACACTGCTGCTACTGTCTGTTTATTATCTATACATAGTCACTTTACCCCTACCTACATGTACACTGCTGCTACTGTCTGTTTATTATCTATACATAGTCACTTTACCCCTACCTACATGTACACTGCTGCTACTGTCTGTTTATTATCTATACATAGTCACTTCACCCCTACCTACATGTACACTGCTGCTACTGTCTGTTTATTATCTATACATAGTCACTTTACCCCTACCTACATGTACACTGCTGCTACTGTCTGTTTATTATCTATACATAGTCACTTTACCCCTACCTACATGTACACTGCTGCTACTGTCTGTTTATTATCTATACATAGTCACTTTACCCCTACCTACATGTACACTGCTGCTACTGTCTGTTTATTATCTATACATAGTCACTTTACCCCTACCTACATGTACACTGCTGCTACTGTCTGTTTATTATCTATACATAGTCACTTCACCCTACCTACATGTACACTGCTGCTACTGTCTGTTTATTATCTATACATAGTCACTTCACCCCTACCTACATGTACACTGCTGCTACTGTCTGTTTATTATCTATACATAGTCACTTCACCCCTACCTACATGTACACTGCTGCTACTGTCTGTTTATTATCTATACATAGTCACTTCACCCCTACCTACATGTACACTGCTGCTACTGTCTGTTTATTATCTATACATAGTCACTTTACCCTACCTACATGTACACTGCTGCTACTGTCTGTTTATTATCTATACATAGTCACTTCACCCCTACCTACATGTACACTGCTGCTACTGTCTGTTTATTATCTATACATAGTCACTTCACCCCTACCTACATGTACACTGCTGCTACTGTCTGTTTATTATCTATACATAGTCACTTTACCCCTACCTACATGTACACTGCTGCTACTGTCTGTTTATTATCTATACATAGTCACTTCACCCCTACCTACATGTACACTGCTGCTAATGTCTGTTTATTATCTATACATAGTCACTTCACCCCTACCTACATGTGCACTGCTGCTACTGTCTGTTTATTATCTATACATAGTCACTTTACTCCCTACCTACATGTGCACTGCTGCTACTGTCTGTTTATTATCTATACATAGTCACTTTACCCCTACCTACATGTACACTGCTGCTACTGTCTGTTTATTATCTATACATAGTCACTTTACCCCTACCTACATGTACACTGCTGCTACTGTCTGTTTATTATCTATACATAGTCACTTCACCCCTACCTACATGTACACTGCTGCTACTGTCTGTTTATTATCTATACATAGTCACTTTACCCCTACCTACATGTACACTGCTGCTACTGTCTGTTTATTATCTATACATAGTCACTTCACCCCTACCTACATGTACACTGCTGCTACTGTCTGTTTATTATCTATACATAGTCACTTCACCCCCACCTACATGTACAAATTTCAGGAAAATGCTTCCGAGGTTCTATAAACACATTGTTTTAGCAGCGCCAGTAGTCAGTCACTCGACCACTTCTACTCCAACTTCCTGGGATACCTACAAGGCCCTCCCCCGAATACCAGCAGTGTAGTTATTCCCTCCGCAAGGCAATCAAACAGGCAACACGTCAGTACAGAGACAAAGTGGAGTCGCAATTCAACGGCTCAGACACGCGACGTATGTGGCAGGGTCTACAGACAATCACAGACTACTAAAGGAAAACCAGCCGCGTCGCGGACACCGACGCCTTGCTTCCGGACAAGCTAAACACCTTCACCCGCTGTTTATCTTAAACAGTGCCACCGATACGGCCCGCTACCAAGGACTGTGTGCTCTCCTTCCCCGTGGCAGGCGTGAGTAAGACATATAAAGGTGTGAACCCTCGCAAGGCTGCCGGCCCAGAGCATGCGCAGACCAGCTGGCTGGTGTGTTTACGGACATATTCAATCTCTCCCTATCCCAGTCTGCTGTCCCCACATTCTTCAAGATGGCCACTATTGTTCCTGTACCCAAGAAATCAAAGGTAACTGAACTAAATGACTATCGCCCCGTAGCACTCACCTCCGTCATCATGAAGTGCTTTGAGAGACTAGTCAAGGATCATATCACCTCTACCTTACCTGACACCCTAGACCCACTTCAATTTGCTTACCGCCCCAATAGGTCCACATACGATGCAATCACCTTCGCACTGCCCTATCCCATCTGGACAAGAGGAATACCTATGTAAAAAGGCTGTTCATTGTCTATAGCTCAACATTCAACACCATAGTACCCTCCAAGCTCATCATTAAGCTCTGGGCCCTGGGTCTGAACCCCACCCTGTGCAACTGGGTCCTGGACTTCCTGATGGGCCACCCCCAGGTGGGTAAGGTAGGAAACAACACCTCCATTTCGCTGATCCTCAACACTGGGGCCCCACAAGGGTGTGTATTTGCAGATGACAACAGTAGTAGGCCTGATTACCAATAATGACAAGACAGCCTACAGGGAGGAGGTGAGGGCCCTCGGAGTGTGGTGTCAGGAAAATAACCTCTCACTCAACGTCAACAAAACAAAGGAGCTGATGGTGGACTTCAGGAAACAGCAGAGAGCACGCCCCCCTATCCACATCGGCGGGACCGCAGTGGAGAAGGTGGAACGCTTGGTCCTCGTGTACACTTCACTAACGATATGAACTGGTCCACCAACACAGACAGTGTGGTGAAGAAGGCGTAACTTTTACAGATGCACAATTGAGAGCATCCTGTCGGGCTGTATCACCGCCCGCAACCGCAGGGCTCTCCAGAGGGTGGGGTGGTCTGCCCAACGCATCACCGGGGGAAAACTACCTGCCCTCCAGGACACCTACAGCACCCGATGTAGGAAAGGAAAGACAAAAATATCATAAAGGACATTAACCACCCGAGCCACTGCCTGTTCACCCCGCTATCATCCAGAAGGCGAGGTCAGTACAAGTGCATTCAACCTGGGTCCGAGAGACTGAAAAACAGCTTCTATCTTAAGGCCAACAGACTGTTAAACAGCCATCACTAGCCGGCTTCCACCTGGTTACGCAACCCTGCACCTTAGAGGCTGCTGCCCCATAAATATAGACTTGGAATCACTGGCCACTTTGATAATGTTTACATACTGCTTTACTCATCTCATATTATATACTGGATTCTATTTAGTCAATGCCACTCCGACATTGCTCAATCTAATATTTATTTCTTAAGTGTGTATTGTCGTTTTTACATTCTACTGCACTGTTGGAGCTAGGAACACAAGCATTTTGCTACACCCGCAATACCATCTGCTAAATATGTGACCAATAAAATTTGATTTGATTTTAACAGAGTGAAAAGGAGGAAGACTGTACAAAATATGCATCCTGTTTGCAATAAGGCACTGAAGTAAAACTGCAAAGAAATAAACCGGGAGATAAATTCACCGTTCAGCAGGACAATAACCTAAAACACAAGGCCAAATCTACACTGGAGTTGGTTACCAAGACGACATGGAATGTTCCTGAGTGGCCTAGTTACAGTTTTGACTTAAATAGGCTTGGAAATCTATGGCACCTTTGGCAGCGATTACAGCTATGAGTCTTTCTGGGTTAGTCTAAGAGCTTTGCACACCTGGGTTGAACAACATTTCCACTTCGGTCGCCAGCTGTACGGTGTTTCCTCCGACACATTGGTGCGGCTGGCTTCTGGGTTAAGCGAGAGGTGTGTCAGGAATCAGTGCGGCTTGGCAGGGTCGTGTTTCGGAGGACACACGGCTCTCGACCTTCGCCTCTCCTGAGTCCATATGGGAGTTGCAACGATGGGACAAGACTAACTACCAATTGGATATCACGAAATTGGGAAGAAAAAGTTTAAATAAGAGCATTTAAAATAAGAGATCTACACTGCAGTCTGAGGTATCTCAGATATATCAGGGGTGTATTCATTAGTGCTCACCGTAGTAAAACCTCTTGCAAAATGTTTTACTTTTTTTATTGGACAAATGTATGCAGGTCCTTCCCCGTTTGCTTCCTAGTGAATAACATGCTATTGGAGTTCAGCATCACCCATCCTCACTGGGCCTTCCCTCACCACGACTTAAAACAAGGATGGTCAACCACTGCTTTCCCCCCTAACAAAACACAGCTGATTAAACGTATTGCATTCTAAACTGAAGATCATGATTAGCTGATTATTGAAGTCAGGCATGTGAGTGTGACACCAATCAGGCCCCAGAGAACTGGTTGCCCATCCCTGACCTAAAACATGAACATCTACCCTTCCTTAAGATAATATTGTCCATGTAGAAGTCCCTCACCATGACCTAAAACATGAACATCTACCATTCCTTAAGATAATATTGTCCATGTAGAAGTCCCTCACCATGACCTAAAACATGAACATCTACCATTCCTTAAGATAATATTGCCCATGTAGAAGTCCCTCACCATGACCTAAAACATGAACATCTACCATTCCTTAAGATAATATTGTCCATGTAGAAGTCCCTCACCATGACCTAAAACATGAACATCTACCATTCCTTAAGATAATATTGTCCATGTAGAAGTCCCTCACCATGACCTAAAACATGAACATCTACCATTCCTTAAGATAATATTGTCCATGTAGAAGTCCCTCACCATGACCTAAAACATGAACATCTACCATTCCTTAAGATAATATTGTCCATGTAGAAGTCCCTCACCATGACCTAAAACATGAACATCTACCATTCCTTAAGATAATATTGTCCATGTAGAAGTCCCTCACCATGACCTAAAACATGAACATCTACCATTCCTTAAGATAATATTGTCCATGTAGAAGTCCCTCACCATGACCTAAAACATGAACATCTACCATTCCTTAAGATAATATTGTCCATGTAGAAGTCCCTCACCATGACCTAAAACATGAACATCTACCATTCCTTAAGATAATATTGTCCATGTAGAAGTCCCTCACCATGACCTAAAACATGAACATCTACCATTCCTTAAGATAATATTGTCCATGTAGAAGTCCCTCACCATGACCTAAAACATGAACATCTACCATTCCTTAAGATAATATTGTCCATGTAGAAGTCCCTCACCATGACCTAAAACATGAACATCTACCATTCCTTAAGATAATATTGCCCATGTAGAAGTCCCTCACCATGACCTAAAACATGAACATCTACCATTCCTTAAGATAATATTGTCCATGTAGAAGTCCCTCACCATGACCTAAAACATGAACATCTACCATTCCTTAAGATAATATTGTCCATGTAGAAGTCCCTCACCATGACCTAAAACATGAACATCTACCATTCCTTAAGATAATATTGTCCATGTAGAAGTCCCTCACCATGACCTAAAACATGAACATCTACCATTCCTTAAGATAATATTGTCCATGTAGAAGTCCTCACCATGACCTAAAACATGAACATCTACCATTCCTTAAGATAATATTGTCCATGTAGAAGTCCCTCACCATGACCTAAAACATGAACATCTACCATTCCTTAAGATAATATTGTCCATGTAGAAGTCCCTCACCATGACCTAAAACATGAACATCTACCATTCCTTAAGATAATATTGTCCATGTAGAAGTCCCTCACCATGACCTAAAACATGAACATCTACCATTCCTTAAGATAATATTGTCCATGTAGAAGTCCCTCACCATGACCTAAAACATGAACATCTACCATTCCTTAAGATAATATTGTCCATGTAGAAGTCCCTCACCATGACCTAAAACATGAACATCTACCATTCCTTAAGATAATATTGTCCATGTAGAAGTCCCTCACCATGACCTAAAACATGAACATCTACCATTCCTTAAGATAATATTGTCCATGTAGAAGTCCCTCACCATGACCTAAAACATGAACATCTACCATTCCTTAAGATAATATTGTCCATGTAGAAGTCCCTCACCATGACCTAAAACATGAACATCTACCATTCCTTAAGATAATATTGTCCATGTAGAAGTCCCTCACCATGACCTAAAACATGAACATCTACCATTCCTTAAGATAATATTGTCCATGTAGAAGTCCCTCACCATGACCTAAAACATGAACATCTACCATTCCTTAAGATAATATTGTCCATGTAGAAGTCCCTCACCATGACCTAAAACATGAACATCTACCATTCCTTAAGATAATATTGTCCATGTAGAAGTCCCTCACCATGACCTAAAACATGAACATCTACCATTCCTTAAGATAATATTGTCCATGTAGAAGTCCCTCACCATGACCTAAAACATGAACATCTACCATTCCTTAAGATAATATTGTCCATGTAGAAGTCCCTCACCATGACCTAAAACATGAACATCTACCATTCCTTAAGATAATATTGTCCATGTAGAAGTCCCTCACCATGACCTAAAACATGAACATCTACCATTCCTTAAGATAATATTGTCCATGTAGAAGTCCCTCACCATGACCTAAAACATGAACATCTACCATTCCTTAAGATAATATTGTCCATGTAGAAGTCCCTCACCATGACCTAAAACATGAACATCTACCATTCCTTAAGATAATATTGTCCATGTAGAAGTCCCTCACCATGACCTAAAACATGAACATCTACCATTCCTTAAGATAATATTGTCCATGTAGAAGTCCCTCACCATGACCTAAAACATGAACATCTACCATTCCTTAAGATAATATTGTCCATGTAGAAGTCCCTCACCATGACCTAAAACATGAACATCTACCATTCCTTAAGATAATATTGTCCATGTAGAAGTCCCTCACCATGACCTAAAACATGAACATCTACCATTCCTTAAGATAATATTGTCCATGTAGAAGTCCCTCACCATGACCTAAAACATGAACATCTACCATTCCTTAAGATAATATTGTCCATGTAGAAGTCCCTCACCATGACCTAAAACATGAACATCTACCATTCCTTAAGATAATATTGTCCATGTAGAAGTCCCTCACCATGACCTAAAACATGAACATCTACCATTCCTTAAGATAATATTGTCCATGTAGAAGTCCCTCACCATGACCTAAAACATGAACATCTACCATTCCTTAAGATAATATTGTCCATGTAGAAGTCCCTCACCATGACCTAAAACATGAACATCTACCATTCCTTAAGATAATATTGTCCATGTAGAAGTCCCTCACCATGACCTAAAACATGAACATCTACCATTCCTTAAGATAATATTGTCCATGTAGAAGTCCCTCACCATGACCTAAAACATGAACATCTACCATTCCTTAAGATAATATTGTCCATGTAGAAGTCCCTCACCATGACCTAAAACATGAACATCTACCATTCCTTAAGATAATATTGTCCATGTAGAAGTCCCTCACCATGACCTAAAACATGAACATCTACCATTCCTTAAGATAATATTGTCCATGTAGAAGTCCCTCACCATGACCTAAAACATGAACATCTACCATTCCTTAAGATAATATTGTCCATGTAGAAGTCCCTCACCATGACCTAAAACATGAACATCTACCATTCCTTAAGATAATATTGTCCATGTAGAAGTCCCTCACCATGACCTAAAACATGAACATCTACCATTCCTTAAGATAATATTGTCCATGTAGAAGTCCCTCACCATGACCTAAAACATGAACATCTACCATTCCTTAAGATAATATTGTCCATGTAGAAGTCCCTCACCATGACCTAAAACATGAACATCTACCATTCCTTAAGATAATATTGTCCATGTAGAAGTCCCTCACCATGACCTAAAACATGAACATCTACCATTCCTTAAGATAATATTGTCCATGTAGAAGTCCCTCACCATGACCTAAAACATGAACATCTACCATTCCTTAAGATAATATTGTCCATGTAGAAGTCCTCACCATGACCTAAAACATGAACATCTACCATTCCTTAAGATAATATTGTCCATGTAGAAGTCCCTCACCATGACCTAAAACATGAACATCTACCATTCCTTAAGATAATATTGTCCATGTAGAAGTCCCTCACCATGACCTAAAACATGAACATCTACCATTCCTTAAGATAATATTGTCCATGTAGAAGTCCCTCACCATGACCTAAAACATGAACATCTACCATTCCTTAAGATAATATTGTCCATGTAGAAGTCCCTCACCATGACCTAAAACATGAACATCTACCATTCCTTAAGATAATATTGTCCATGTAGAAGTCCCTCACCATGACCTAAAACATGAACATCTACCATTCCTTAAGATAATATTGTCCATGTAGAAGTCCCTCACCATGACCTAAAACATGAACATCTACCATTCCTTAAGATAATATTGTCCATGTAGAAGTCCCTCACCATGACCTAAAACATGAACATCTACCATTCCTTAAGATAATATTGTCCATGTAGAAGTCCCTCACCATGACCTAAAACATGAACATCTACCATTCCTTAAGATAATATTGTCCATGTAGAAGTCCCTCACCATGACCTAAAACATGAACATCTACCATTCCTTAAGATAATATTGTCCATGTAGAAGTCCCTCACCATGACCTAAAACATGAACATCTACCATTCCTTAAGATAATATTGTCCATGTAGAAGTCCCTCACCATGACCTAAAACATGAACATCTACCATTCCTTAAGATAATATTGTCCATGTAGAAGTCCCTCACCATGACCTAAAACATGAACATCTACCATTCCTTAAGATAATATTGTCCATGTAGAAGTCCCTCACCATGACCTAAAACATGAACATCTACCATTCCTTAAGATAATATTGTCCATGTAGAAGTCCCTCACCATGACCTAAAACATGAACATCTACCATTCCTTAAGATAATATTGTCCATGTAGAAGTCCCTCACCATGACCTAAAACATGAACATCTACCATTCCTTAAGATAATATTGTCCATGTAGAAGTCCCTCACCATGACCTAAAACATGAACATCTACCATTCCTTAAGATAATATTGTCCATGTAGAAGTCCCTCACCATGACCTAAAACATGAACATCTACCATTCCTTAAGATAATATTGTCCATGTAGAAGTCCCTCACCATGACCTAAAACATGAACATCTACCATTCCTTAAGATAATATTGTCCATGTAGAAGTCCCTCACCATGACCTAAAACATGAACATCTACCATTCCTTAAGATAATATTGTCCATGTAGAAGTCCCTCACCATGACCTAAAACATGAACATCTACCATTCCTTAAGATAATATTGTCCACGTAGAAGTCCCTCACCATGACGTTCCGTAGTTTGTATCGTTTGAAGCGAATGGCATCCATCAACATCTCGTAGGGTGAGAGCTGGAACTCTGTAGGTAGAGGGCTGTACTGTCTCTCCTGGACCTTCTTCAGCTTGACCCCATTACGCAGGTCACCCATCACCTGCATCCAGAACTTAGCCTGAGGGACACCAGACAGCAGCAGGGTTAGGGCTGTGGCGGTCATGACATTTTGTCAGACGGTTATTGTCATGCAAAACGGTCTGTTTTGTCGGCTACTTCAGTTTTATAGAGGAGCATGTGCTTAATATGAGCGGCTGAGAAATAAATATAACACTTATTTCCCTCCACACATCAACCACTACTTGAGGAGCATGCTCCCGCTGCGTGACAGGTGATATTCCGTCCAAACTCTGTACGCCATGGGCTCTCCAACCCTTTTCCTGCAGCTACCCAGTGCTTCATTTGGGAAAGAAAGTGAAATCTGTTCGGGAAAATCGATAGTAACATGTTTTGGCAAAGAAAACATATTTCACTAAACTGTTGACAACCCGTCTGTGTGCTGGAGAAAGGAGAGAGAATGAATCACCTTAGAAAGCGCTGTCCATTTCGTTGAGTTAGGCATTGAAAACATCCACAACAACGTTTTACACTGCTTCAACCTGCTGTTCAACTTCTTTCTTCAAATGTATTATCACAGTGAGGTGAGTTTTAAAAGTACCATAGGCCATGTTTTGATGATAAGTGTTTGATGCCAGAGTGGTTAGAGGGACAATTGAGCCCTGAGTTCCAAACCATTAGGACCTGATGGAGGGACAATAGAGCTCTGGGTACCAGGCTATTAGGACCTGATGGAGGAACAATAGAGCCCTGAGTACCAGACCATTAGGACCTGACAGAGGGACAATAGAGCCCTGAGTACCAGACCATTAGGACCTGACGGAGGGACAATAGAGCCCTGAGTACCAGACCATTAGGACCTGACGGAGGGACAATAGAGCCCTGAGTACCAGACCATTAGGACCTGACGGAGGGACAATAGAGCCCTGAGTACCAGACCATTAGGACTTGACCTGATATATATAAGATTCTTCAAAGTAGCCACCCTTTGCCTTGATGACCGCTTTGCACACTCTTTGCATTCTCTCAACCAGCTCCATGAGGTAGTCACCTGGAATGCATTTCAATTAACAGCTGTGCCTTGTTAAAAGTTAATTTGTGGAATTCCTTTCCTTCTTAATGCGTTTGATTCAATCAATTGTGTTGTGACAAGGCAGGGGTGGTATTTAGAAGATAGCCCTATTTGGTAAAAGACTATGGCGAGAAAAGCTCAAATAAGCAAAGAGAAATGACAGTTCATCATTACTTTAAGACATGAAGGTCAGTCAATGCGGAAAATGAATTACTTTGAAAGTTTCTTCAAGTGGAGTCGCAAAAAACATCAAGCACTATGATGAAACTGGCTCTCATGAGGACCGCCACAGGAAAGGAAGACCCAGAGTTACCTCTGCTGCAGAGGATAAGTTCATTAGAGTTACCCCAGAAATAGCAGCCAAAATAAATGCTTCACAGAGTTCAAGTAACAGACACATCTCAACATCAACTGTTCAGAGGAGACTGTGTGAATCAGGCCTTCATGGTCAAATTGCAGCAAAGAAAGCACTACTAAAAGACACAAAAAATATGAAAAGATTTGCTTGGGCCAAGAAACATGAGAAATTGACATTAGACTGGTGGAAATCTGTCCTTTGGTCTGATGAGTCCTGATTTGAGATTTTTGGTTCCAACTGCCGTGTCTTTGTGAGATGCAGAGTAGGTGAACGGATGATCTCTGCATGTGTATTTCCCACCGTAAAGCATGGAGGAGGAGGTGTTATGGTGTGGGGTGCTTTGCTGGTGACACTGTCAGTGATGTAGTTAGAATTCAAGGCACACTTAACCAGCATGGCTACCACAGCATTCTACAGTGATATGCCATCCCACCTGGTTTGGGCTTAGTGGGACTATCATTTGTTTTTCAACAGGACAATGACCCAACACCCCTCCAGGCTGTGCAAGGGCTATTTGTCCAAGGAGCGTGATGGAGTGCTGCATCAGATGACCTGGCCTCCACAATCACCTGACCTCAACCCAATTGAGATGGTTTGGGATGAGTTAGACCGCAGAATGAAGGAAAAACAGCCAACAAGTGCTCAGCACAAGCATTCCTCATGAAGCTGGTTGAGAGAATGCCAAGTGAGCAAAGCTGTCATCAAGGCAAAGGGAGGCTACTTTGAAGAATCTAAAATATATTTTGATTTGTTTAGCACTTTTTTGGTTACTTCATGATTCCATGTGTTATTTCGTAGTTGTGATGTCTTCACTATTATTCTACAATGTAGAAAATAGTAAAAATAAAGAAAAGCCCTTGAATAAGTAGGTGTCCAAACTTTTGACTTTACACAAATCTCTGATATTTTTATTTACACAACTGTCGAATAATATGCGTAATAATGTAGGCATTTCCTACGAAGGATTGTTAGCTATAACCAGGACTGTCAGTATTAAATCTACATTTTTGACCAGCCATTATTGTGATTCCTCCTGTACATAGGGATTCCTCCTGTACATAGGGATTCCTCCTGTACATAGGGATTCCTCCTGTACATAGGGATTCCTCCTGTACATAGGGATTCCTCCTGTACATAGTGTATTTATGATCACTGTTTTACTCTATTACCTCTCCATTGTATTTCACCCTGCATTGTTGGGAAGGGCCTGTAGGAGAGCATTTCACTCTGCATTGCTGGGAAGGGCCCGTAGGAGAGCATTCCACTCTGCATTGCTGGGAAGGGCCCGTAGGAGAGCATTCCACTCTGCATTGCTGGGAAGGGCCCGTAGGAGAGCATTCCACTCTGCATTGTTGGGAAGGGCCCGTAGGAGAGCATTTCACTCTGCATTACTGGGAAGGGCCGTGGGAGAGCATTCCACTCTGCATTGCTGGGAAGGGCCCGTGGGAGAGCATTTCACTCTGCATTGCTGGGAAGGGCCCAGGAGAGCATTCCACTCTGCATTGCTGGGAAGGGCCCGTAGGAGAGCATTCCACTCTGCATTGCTGGGAAGGGCCCGTAGGAGAGCATTTCACTCTGCATTGCTGGGAAGGGCCCGTAGGAGAGCATTTCACTCTGCATTGCTGGGAAGGGCCCGTAGGAGAGCATTCCACTCTGCATTGCTGGGAAGGGCCCGTAGGAGAGCATTCCACTCTGCATTGCTGGGAAGGGCCCGTAGGAGAGCATTCCACTCTGCATTGCTGGGATGGGCCCGTAGGAGAGCATTTCACTCTGCATTGCTGGGAAGGGCCCGTAGGAGAGCATTTCACTCTGCATTGTTGGGAAGGGCCCGTAGGAGAGCATTTCACTCTGCATTGTTGGGAAGGGCCCGTAGGAGAGCATTTCACTCTGCATTACTGGGAAGGGCCCGTAGGAGAGCATTTCACTCTGCATTGTTGGGAAGGGCCCGTAGGAGAGCATTCCACTCTGCATTGTTGGGAAGGGCCCGTAGGAGAGCATTTCACTCTTAGTCTACACTGGTTTACGAAACCTCGGATTATAGTGTGAAGATTGAGAAGGTATTAGAAGGTTTAGAAGTAATTATACAGTGTGAATAGATTTACACCATCAGCCATAAACTACATGGCAAATCATGGGCATTAATATGGAGTTGGTCCCCCCCTTTGCTGCTATAACAGCCTCCACTCTTCTGGGAAGGCTTTCCACTAGATGTTGGAACATTGCTGCGGGGACTTGCTTCCATTCATCTTGAAGAACATTAGTGAGGTCGGGCACTGAATGTTGGGAAATCTTGACAAAACATTTCTATATGGACCTCGCTTTGTGTACGGGGGCATTGTCATGCTGAAACAGGAAAGGGCCTTTCCCAAACGTTGCCACAAAGTTGGAAGCACAGAAACATCTAGAATGTCATTGTATTCCGTAGCATTAAGATTTCCCTTCACTGGAACTAAGGGGCCCGAACCATGAAAAACAGCCCCAGACCATTATTCCACCAAACTTTACAGTTGGCACTATGCATTGGGGTAGGTAGCATTCTCCTGGCATTCGCCAAACCCAGATTCGTCCATCGGACTGCCAGATGGTGAAGCTTGATTCATCATTCCAGAGAACGCGTTTTCACTGCTCCAGAGTCCAATGGTGGCGAGCTTTACACCACTCCAGCCAACGCTTGGCATTGCGCATGGTGATCTTAGGCTTGTGTGCGGCTGCTCGGCCATGGAAACCCATTTCATGAAGCTCCTAACGAACAGTTCTTGTGCTGACGTTGCTTCCAGAGGCAGTTTGGGACTCGGTAGTGAGTGTTGCAACCGAGGACAGACTATTGTTACGGGCTACGTGCTTCAGCACTCGGTGGTCCTGTTCTGTAAGTTTGTGTGGCCTACCACTTCACGGTTGAGCCGTTGTTGCTCTTAGACGTTTCCACTTCACAATAACAGCACTTACAGTTGACCGGGGCAGAAATGTAGCAAACTGACAATGCTGGAAAGGTGGCATCCTATGTCTGTGCCACCTTGAAAGTCACTGAGCTCTTTAGTACAGGCCATTCTACTGTCAATGTCTATGGAGATTGCATGGCTGTGTGCTCAATTTTATACACCTGTCAGCAACGGGTGTGGCTGAAATAGCCGAATCCACCAATTTGAAGGGGTGTCCACAGTTTTGGCCATGTAGTGTACTGTGTTAAGAGATATGAGAGAGGATTGTGGTCCACTCTCCGCAGTGTTGTCAGAAGAATAATGTTTCCGGGTTCAGGGATACAGTACTTTCAACCTAACTTCCATTTCCTCTGAAAACCAGATGTGGGGACTGCGCTCCGGCTTCGTTTTACACCTGCTGCTCTTACCCAGTCCGCGTTCTGTAGCTCGTCGAAATCTCTGACTGGTTCCTCTCCAGTGTCTCCCTCCATCTGCCGCAGGTTCTACAGGAGGAAGAAAGGAGTAGAGAGATGTTCACACACAGAGATGTTCACACACAGAGATGTTCACACACAGAGATGTTCACACACAGATGTTCACACACAGATGTTAACACACAGATGTTAACACACAGATGTTAACACACAGATGTTAACACACAGATGTTAACACACAGATGTTAACACACTGAGTAGAGAGATGTTAACACACTGAGATGTTCACACACCGAGATGTTCACACACAGATGTTAACACACTGTGAGTAGAGAGATGTTAACACACTGAGATGTTCACACACTGAGATGTTCACACACTGAGATGTTCACACACTGAGATGTTCACACACTGAGGGAGATATTCTGAGGTGTTATGCACTAGAAGACCAAGGACAGAGCTTCAAGTTCCTCAGTGTCCACTTCCCTAAGGACTTAACATGGTCCACACACACACCTATGTCCACATCCCTAAGGACTTAACATGGTCCACACACACACCTATGTCCACATCCCTAAGGACTTAACATGGTCCGCGCACACACAGTCGTGAAGAGGGCTACGGCAGCGCCTCTTCCCACTCAGGAGGCTGAAAAGATTTGGAATGGGCCCTCGATTCCTCCAGAAGTTAGACAGCTGCACCATTTAGAGAATCTTGACTGGCTACATGACCGTTTGGTACGCAACTGCACTGCTTAAAGCTTGGTCACGAATGGGTCTTCCAAATGGACAATGACCCCAAGCAGACTTCCAAAGTTGTGGCAAAATGGCTTAAGGACAACAAAGTCAAGGTATTGGAGTGACCATCACAAAGCCCTGACCTCAATCCTATAGAAAATGTGTTGGCAGAACTGAAAAAGTGTGTGCGAGCAAGGAGGCCTACAAACCTGACTCAGTTACACCAGCTCTGTCAGGAGGAATGGGCCAAAATTCACCCAACTTATTGTGGGAAGCTTGTGGAAGGCTACCCAAAACGTTTGACCCAAGTTAAACAATTTAAAGGCAATGCTACCAAATACTAATTGAGTGTATGTAAACTTCTGACCCACTGGGAATGTGATGAAAAAAATAAAAGCTGAAATAAATAATTCTCTCTACTATTATTCTGACATTTCACATTCTTAAAACAAAGTGGTGATCCTAACTGACCTAAGACAGGGAATCTTTACTAGGATAATGGTGAAAAACTGAGTGTAAATGTATTTGGCTGAGGTGTATGTAAACCTCCGACCAGCTGTGAGTGATTGGGTGAATAAACAGGAGAGTTCTCACCTCTTTGGCACTCTTGATCTTCTCCAGGAAGGTGCGTAGCTCTCTGGTCTCGGCGTAGAGCGCCCGACACACAGCCTGGTAGTGGTTAGGGGCATCAGAGGGGCTGGGCAGGTGGGACGAACACAGCTGGAGGGAGGACAAGGTCACACACTGATAATATCGTAAGGTATACACAAATCATTAGAGGTAGGAGATTGAGAAGATAACCTAAAACAGAGTGTTATGGAGAGAAATGGTTGATGGCTGATGTTCCCTTGGGAGCAACCGGCCCTAGCAAGTAAACCATTATCATCAGTACAAAAATAGTATTTAGCACACGGAAAACCTTACCAATACCATGTTGACAATTTACCTATTAAGTTGCTTTCATACCAGCAGTAAATCTAATTATAGCTGTTACTACTAGGCTACATTTGAGTGATTGATTTGTTATTACATAATGGCTAGTGAACTTCAGACCATTGATCTAGGTGGTGTTTCTATGAAGATAACTGTATTTTACGTGGAGGCATTCAGAAAATAACGAGGATAAGTAGTCTCTTTCTCCATTACTAACATGGAATCCATGTCCTTTAGTTTCTAGAGGAGGTAGTCCAGCCAAGAAGGTTACAATTGCGGCCGGCAATTCGGGGCGTTCCTGCATGTGGGCGTTCCTGCATGTGGAGTCCTCTTAATACTTCTATAGGCCCATTTCTAAGCTATGACTCCGGTACAGCAGGAGTTGGTAATGTAGCAACATTGTGGATTTTAACCGCCGATAAACTCCACAGAAAGAGAGGCGGGGCGACAACAGTAACTAGGACAACCGTAGACAGTGTCCGTTGCCCACGCCTGCCAGTCACGTTTATTTCTATTTTTTAAGGGGGTAGCTCATTTTAATATTGCATATAGATTTTTGTTTCTATCAATGTAATTGTTTTATTTCCAATCCCCCTCATATTTTTTGTATACACACACACACACACAAATAAATAAATAAGCGCACACACATCCCCCAATTCAGAAAGTATTCAGACCCTTGGCTTTTTCCACATTTTGTTATGTTACATACAGCCTTATTCTAAAATGGACTAAATTGTTTTTTTACTTAAATCTATGGCAAGACCTGAAAATGCTTGTCTCACAATGATCAACAACCAATTTGACAGAACTTGAAGAATTTAGAAAATAATAAAAAAAAAAAAATGGGCAAATGTTGTACAATCCAGGTGTGGAAAGATCTTAGCGACCCAGAAAAACTCACAGCTGGAATCACTGCCAAAGGTGATTCTACAAAGTATTGATGTAGGGGTGTGAATATTTGCGTAAATTAGATATTTCTGTATTTCATTTTCAATAAATTTGCAACAATTTCTAAAAACATGTTTTCAGTTTGTCATTATGGAGTATTGTGATGTCATTATGGAGTATTGTGATGTCATTATGGAGTATTGTGATGTCATTATGGGGTATTTTGTGGATGGGTGAGAAGGGGTATGAATACTTTCTGAAGGCAAAAACAGACATTTAAAGCTGTGACTAACAGGTATGCTGCTGTGACCCTCACGGTATGCTGCTGTGACCCTCACGGTATGCTGCTGTGACCCTCACGGTATGCTGCTGTGACTCTCACGGTATGCTGCTGTGACCCTCACGGTATGCTGCTGTGACCCTCACGGTATGCTGCTGTGACCCTCACGGTGTGCTGCTGTGACCCTCACGGTGTGCTGCTGTGACTAACAGGTGTGCTGCTGTGACTCTCACGGTATGCTGTTGTGACTCTCACGGTATGCTGTTGTGACTCTCACGGTATGCTGCTGTGACCCTCACGGTATGCTGCTGTGACCCTCACGGTATGCTGCTGTGACCCTCACGGTATGCTGCTGTGACCCTCACGGTGTGCTGCTGTGACCCTCACGGTGTGCTGCTGTGACTAACAGGTGTGCTGCTGTGACTCTCACGGTATGCTGTTGTGACTCTCACGGTATGCTGCTGTGACTAACAGGTATGAATACTGCCTTGTCATGCCAAATGATGCATTCAAGGAGGAGTTGGAAAATGTAATTCGTCTGGTTTTAAGCCTTTGTTATTGTGCATGTCACCGCCCAAAACAGGAATGCCTGAAACAGCCAGGTGAGGGCTTTGTCAAAAACGGCACCCTATTCCCTATGAAGTGCACTATTTTTGACCAGGGGTCATAAGGAATAGGGTGCCATTTGGGACACAGTGGTGTTGTTATCTTTATTCTTCCTCCTCTGAGGAAATTACAGGTAAACTGACAGCAGCCTGAGTGTGGACACCACCTTACAAATCCCTTTGCTGTGTATTTCCATGGCTGAGTCCTAAATGGCACCCTATTGCAGGGGTTCCCAAACGTTTTCACTCAGGGACCCCCTTCCAGCATTGGGGAGGATCCCACGCCACGTCTATTTCTATGGGCACAAGCACAGTTCATGACACAAACTGTTCACACCCTTCTTGTTGTTGGTGAGAAACGTGCAGGTTTAAAGATTCTTTTCTATAAATTCTACACACGTCATTTCGATCTCTTCTTATCGCTGCATCTCCCCAACGGGCTCGGGGTCGAAGGTCAACATGTCCCTGATTTTCAACATGTCCCTGACTGAGTCTGTAATACCAACATGTTTCAAGCAGACCAACATAGACTCTGTGCCCAAGAACACGAAGGCAACCTGCCTAAATGACTACAGACCTGTAGCACTCACGTCTGTAGCCATGAAGTGCTTTGAAAGGCTGGTAATGGCTCATCAACACCATTATCCCAGAAACCCTAGACCCACTCCAATTTGCATACCGCCCAAACAGATCCACAGATGATGCAATCTCTATTGCACTCCACACTGCCCTCTCCCACCTGGACAAAAGGAACACTTATGTGAGAAAGCTATTCATTGACTACAGCTCAGCGTTCAACACCATAGTGCCCTCAAAGCTCATCACTTAGCTAAGGACCCTGGGACTAAACACCTCCCTCTGCCACTGGATCCTGGACTTCCTGACGGGCCGCCCCCAGGTGGTGAGGGTAGGTAGCAACACATCTGCCATGCTGATCCTCAACACTGGAGCCCCCAAGGGGTGCGTGCTCAGTCCCCTCCTGTACTCCCTGTTCACCCACGACTGCATGGCTAGGCACGACTCCAACACCATCTGTAAGTTTGCAGACGACACAACAGTGGTAGGCCTGATCACCGACAACGACGAGACAGCCTATAGGGAGGAGGTCAGAGACCTGGCCGGGTGGTGCCAGAATAACAACCTATCCCTCAACGTAACCAAGACTAAGGAGATGATTGTGGACTACAGGATACGGAGGACCGAGCACGCCCCCATTCTCATCGACGGGGCTGTAGTGGAGCAGGTTGAGAGCTTCAAGTTCCTTGGTGTCCACATGACCAACAAACTAGAATGGTCCAAACACACCAAGACAGTCGCGAAGAGGGCATGACAAAGTCTATTCCCCCTTGGGAAACTAAAAAGATTTGCATGAGTCCTCAGATCCTCAAAAGGTTCTACAGCTGCAAAATCGAGAGCATCCTGACAGGTTGCATCACTGCCTGGTACGGCAATTGCTCCGCCTCTGACCGCAAGGCACTACAGAGGGTAGTGCGTATGGCCCAGTACATCACTGGGGCTAAGCTGCCTGCCATCCAGGACCTTGTAGGGGATAATTTGATGACATTAATTGTATTTTTTCCTTTCCTTTAACAAACATGCATATAGGCTTCTCACTGTAGAGCAGAACATGTGTTGAGGATTGTCCTGGACTTGTGACAGGACTGCATAACTGAGACCCATAAATACATATGTTAAAAAGTCAGATATAGAGTCAAGTAACAGGGTCTGTATAATCAGACAGGTGAACAGTGGAAGCATAAGGACTTAGGAAAGACAGAAACTATAAGATAAAGGTCAAGTGCTTGCAGGACTAATAATGTAGCCCAACCAAATGTCAAGTGTGAGTGACAGCAAGCAAGTGTGAAGACAAAGAATGTGGTGAAGAGAGGCAAGGACAAGCTATTTTTCCATATGCAGAGAACAGGGCATTGAGATCATAGACATATCAGGGAAAGATATAATGCTGATTTAATCCATTGATTTAATACATTAAGGTCTAGAAGATGACAACAGAATGGCCAACACAGGAAATATATGTTCACGATAAATGTATTCTTTTTTGTATTACATTAAGGGCCTTGCCACTAAACTAATCTAAACTTGGAACAGAGGTGGGCGTTACTGGGCGTAAACAAGCAAGAGCTCTGATTGGAGGATAATAGTGGCAAGGAGAAATCCTATTCATATATGGGAATGTACCCGTGTACTACAAAGGTATATAAACAGAGCCCTGTGATGAGTAGAGTCAGTCGTTCCATGGACCGGCTCAAGACTTTGTTACGTGTATTAAAGTCTTTTTGAATTCACAAGTTCTTGTAAGAGTTTCATATTTTTGAGAAACCATTTGCCACGACAGCCTCTACACCAGGCGGTGTCAGAGGAAGGCCCTAAACATTGTCAAAGACCCCAGCCACCGTAGTCATAGACTGTTCTCTCTACTACCGCATGGCAAGCGGTACCGGAGTGCCAAGTCTAGGACAAAAAGGCTTCTCAACCGTTTTTACCCCCAAGCCATAAGACTCCTGAACAGGTAATCAAATGGCTACCCGGACAACTTGCATTGTGCCCCCTTCCCCCGCTGCTGCTACTCTCCGTTTATCATAGATGCATAGTCACTTTAACTATACATTCATGTACATACTACCTCAATTGGCCCAACCAACCAGTGACCCCGCACATTGGCTAACCGGGCTATCTGCATTGTGTCCCGGCACCCGCCAACCCCTCTTTTACGCTACTGCTACTCTCTGTTCATCATATATGCATAGTCACTTTAACCCCATCTACGTGTACATACTACCTCAATCAGCCCGACTAATCAGTGCCTGTATGTAGCCTCGCTACTTTCGTAGCCTCGCTAATGTTATTTTTCACTGTCTTTTTAAATGTTGGTTATATTTCTTTACTTACCTTTTGTTCACATAATATATTTTTTGCACTGTTGGTTAGAGCCTGTAAGTAAGCATTTCACTGTAAGGTCTACACCGGTTGTATTCGGCGCACGTGACAAATGAACTTTGATATGATTTCTCAACTACACATAGGAACTCTGGAGCTCTGTCAGAGTGACCATCGGGTTCTTGTTCACCTCCCTGACCAAGGCCCTTCTCCTCCAATTGCTCAGTTTGGCCAGGCAGCCAACACTAGGAAGGGTCTTGGTGGTTCTAAACTTCTTCTAAATAAGGATGGAGGCCACTGTGTTCTTGGGGACCCTTTCCCAGATCTGTGCCTCGACACAATCCTGTCTGAGCTCTACGGACAATCCTTATATAGACAGGTGTGTGCTTTTCCAAATCATGTCCAATCAATTTAATTTACCACAGGTGGACTCCAACTCCAAGCAAGTTGTAGAAACATTCTGCAGCATTGAAGGTCCCCAAGAACACAGTGGCCTCCATCATTCTTAAATGGAAGAAGTTTGGAACCACCAAGACTCTTCCTAGAGCTGGCCGCCTGGCCAAACTGAGCAATCGGAGGAGAAGGGCTTTGGTCAGGGAGGTGACCAAGAACCCGATGGTCACTCTGACAGAGCTCCAGAGTTCTTCTGTGGAGATGCGAGAACCTTCCAGTCTTGGTGGTTCTAAACATCTTCCATTTAAGAATGAGCAGAGAACGGTCTATGACTAGGGTGGCAGGAGTCTGACAATTTTTGGGCCTTCCTCTGACCCCGCCTGGTATAGAGGTCCTGGATGGCAGGCAGTTTGACCCCAGTGATGTACTGGGTTCTACGCACTACCCTCTGTAGAGCCTTGGTCAGATACCAAGCAGTTGCCATAACCAAGCGGTGATACAGCCAGTCAAGATGCTCTCATTGGTGCAGCTGTAGAACTTTAAGGATCTGAGGGCCCATGCCAAAACTTTTCAGCCTCTTGAGGGGGAAGAGGCTGTGTACCCTCTTCACGGCTGTGTTGGTGTGTGTGGACCATGTTAAGTCCTTAGTGATGTGGAACATAAAGCTCTGGACCTGCTCCACTGCAGCCCCGTCGATGTTAATGGGGGCCTGTTCGGCCCGCCTTTTCCTGTAGTCCACGATCAGCTCCTTTGTCTTTATCATGTTGAGGGAGAGGTTGTTGTCCTGGGACCACACTGCCAGGTCTCTGACCTCCTCCCTATAGGCTGCCTCATTGTGTCGTCGGCAAACTTAAATGGGGTTAGAGTCATGCTTGGCCACGCAGTCATGGGTGAACAGGGAGTACAGGAAGGGACTAAGCACGCACCCGAGGGGCCCCCGTGTTGAGGATCAGCGTGGCAGATGTCGTTGCCTACCCTTCCCACCTGGGGGCGGCCCGTCAGGAAGTCCAGGATCCAGTTGCAGAGGGAGGTGTTTAGTCCCAGGGTCCTTAACTTATTGAGGAGCTTTGAGGGCACTATGGTGTTGAACGCTGAGCCGTAGTCAATGAATAACATTCTCACATAGGTGTTCCTTTTGTCCAGGTGGGAAAGGGCAGTGTGGAGTGCAATAGAGATTGCATCATCTGTGGATCTGTTGGGGCGGTATGTGAATTGGAGTGGGTCTCGGGTTCCTGGGATAATGGTGTTGATGTGAGCCATTACCAGCCTTTCAAAGCACTTCATGGCTACAGATGTGAGTGCTGCGGGGCGATAGTCATTTAGACAGGTCACCTTGGCGTTCTTGGGCACAGGGACTATGGTGGTCTGCTTGAAACATGTTGGTATTACAGACCGGGTCAGGGAGAGGTTGAAAATGTCAGTGAAGACACCTGCCAGCTGGTCAAGGCATCCTGGTAATCCGTCAGAGGCCTTGTGCAAGTCAACCTGTCTAAAGGTCTGAGTGTGTGGAAAAGACAGAAAGAAGCGAGTGTTTTCCTAGCTCAGACGAGAGCATTGAGCACCGCGGCACACAGAGCAGTTTGAGACGTCCCTGTGGGGGCTTCTGATAACGTGTCACGTCAGTTAGATTCACCCTAGTCAGCATCCCAAATGGCACCCTATTCCCCATGTAGTACACTACTATTGACCAGGGCCCATAGGGAATAGGGTGTCATTTAGGATGCTGACTAGCTACCCTATCAAGGAAGGAGAGGAGTGCAGACGTATCTAATATAGCAGTGCTGCTGCAGCAGGATTACCACCAGTAAAACATCCTGTAGAGGGAATATATTTATAGGTACATACTCTTATTCCATCCCTTTACTTAGATTTGTGTGTATTAGGTAGTTGTTGTGGAATTGTTTGATATTACTAAACTGTCAGAACTAGAAGTAAAGCATTTCACTAGACTCGCAATAACATCTGCTAACCATCTGTATGTGACCAATACAATTTGATTTGAATGTTCTGGAACACTAGGCTAGCCAGGGCTCTCGGCACACAGATTGCATACACAAGCTACCAACAGCAGCACTACTGTGCGTTACACACAGGGGACATTATATAGCGAGGGGACCAGACCGAGCCCCTGCAGAATGGAAATCTATTTCAGATGTGAGTAGTCTGGTCTGTGGGGAAAGCTCTGCTAATGACTGCATCCCAAATACCACCCTATGGGCCCTGGCCAACAGCACTATATAGGGAATATGATGCCATTATGTATGAATGTACTCCTCAGAGAGACAGACAGAGAGAGACAGAAGATCGGGAGACTGAAACAGCTCTGGTGAATCCATCAGCCAAACAACAACCTGTTAAACAAGTGATAGGTGTTGGTTTCTGAAAATATGAAATATACTTATTCATGTCACTGAGGGAGAGAGGGAAATGTTTACATTCTGGATATGGTATTGTTAGCCATCAGGGATCCTATGGGAGGAAAAAAGTCTGGTACGAGTCAACATGACAGCCGTGAGTTGGGGAGGAGTGAGCACTTCGGGCCAGAGGTCAGGTCAGATGATCTCACTAAGGTTCTGTCTAGAGATGCATTGGCGGTTCAGTTGTGGAGGAGATTCAGCATAGGAGAAAGGGTTAATTATCAGTGTTACGTGAATATGTCTTTGTCTTATGCAGCTGTATTGACCTAATTGGTGAATAAACTTGGTTTGAGCTTGATTAAGCGTCCGTGAGTTTTAATAGGTTCATTTAGAACCCAACACTACCAAATCAAATCAAATGTATTTATGAAGCCCTTCTTCCATCAGCTGATGTCACAGAGTGCTGTACAGAAACCCAGCCTAAAACCCCAAACAGCAAGCAATGCAGGTGTAGAAGCACGGTGGCTAGGAAAAACTCCCTAGAAAGACCAAAACCAAGGAATAACTTCTTACGCCAATGGCACCATATTCCCTATATAGTGCACTACTGTTGACCAGGGCCCAATGGCACCCTATTCCAAATATAGTGCACTACTGTTGACCAGGGCTCATAGGATAGTAGTTAGAATCGCTACAACGGGGTCCCCGCGTCCTGCCGCTACAACGGGGTCCCCGCGTCCTGCCGCTACAACGGGGTCCCCGCGTCCTGCCGCTACAACGGGTTCCCCGCGTCCTACCGCTACAACGGGGTCCCCGCGTCCTACCGCTAACGGGTCCGCGTCCCTACCGCTAGCGTGTCCCGCGTCCTACCGCTACAACGTGTCCCCGCGTCCTACCGCTACAACGTGTCCCGGCGTCCTACCGCTACAACGTGTCCCCGGTCGTACCGCTAGAACGTGTCCCCGGTCGTACCGCTAGCGTGTCCCGGTCGTGCCGCTAGCGTGTCCCGGTCGTACCGCTAACTGGCGTGTCCCGGTTACCGCTACGCGTGTCCCGGTCGTACCGCTACAGCGTGTCCCGGTCGTGCCGCTAACGCGTGTCCCGGTCGTGCCGCTACAGCGTGTCCCGGTCGTACCGCTGGCGTGTCCCGATCGTACCGCTGCGTGTCCCGGTCGTGCCGCCTGGCGTGTCCCGGTCGTACCGCAAGCGTGTCCCTGGTCGTACCGCTACGCGTGTCCCTGGTCGTGCCGCTACCACGTGTCCCCGGTCGTACCGCTACAACGTGTCCCCGGTCGTACCGCTACAACGTGTCCTGGTCGTACCGCTACAACGTGTCCTGGTCGTACCGCTACAACGTGTCCCTGGTCGTACCGCTACAACGTGTCCCTGGTCGTACTGTTACAACGTGTCCCTGGTCGTACCACTACAACGTGTCCCTGGTCGTACCGCTACAACGTGTCACCACGTCGTACCGTTCTAACATGTTACAGGTAACTATGTAGTTGATACAGTGAGACAGGACGTACCATGATGATGTCTCTGAATCCTTTAACATTACAGACAGTGTTTGGGTCTTCGTCTTCCTCAGTGGCCTCGTAACCTTCATCAGGGCAGGGGTCACTGTCCCTCTCCGTCTCTGCCATGTTGGTCATCATGTTGATGAGTTGCTCCAGAGGCGGACTGAGCTCTCTCTCCTCGCTCTCCTTCAGACTGTAGTCCAACGCCTTGTAGATCATGATTCCCAGAGACTCAATCACCTACAGGACAAAAAACAACAGGCGGTTATTCAGTCACATACGGAGCCAGTAGACACTAACCAACTCGAACAGACCAACTCCTACTAGAATTAGGATTCCCCAATGACACAATACGAAGACCAGTCCAGACAAATACATAGTGTATCAGATTGACCATCCTGGACCAGATCAGGACGATAACAAACTCCTCAATAACCAGACAGACAAATGAATGTTCCATGACCTTAGGCCCACGTGAAACCATACCAAAATAGTTCCTGAACCCAAGCAGTCTATTTGGTGATTTATTCTGTGAATGGTTCGTTCTTTCACTCAAACCAGACATGACCCACCTACTCCTGTTACATCCGACCAGACCAGTCCATACCTCATACAAACTGATATTAAACTAAGAACATAAAGAGTTACACTGTGGTGTTCCTACTAGTGAGGTACTTGTACCCCCCCATGTCCTGCAAAAACAACTCAATCATCCCAGTGTGAAACTTTGTTTGCTGCAGGGCGATAGATGGATAGGATATGACTCTTCTAGATATTAAATAAACAAACAGTGCTGAACAGGAACCTGCATTGACCCTGTGAAAACAACTCAAATCAGCAGAAATGTGACCCTCTTAAAAGGCCAGGCATCCCATTTACAGACATGATCTCACTAACCAGGTGAGAGGGAGGGGCCAACTAGGCCAGGCATCCCATTTACAGACATGATCTCACTAACCAGGTGAGGGAGGGGCCAACAAGCAGACCAAAACAGAGAGCTGAATCTAGATCAGGACCTGTATTCACAAAGAGTAGGAATGCTGGTCTAGGTCAGGTCTTCCTTCTAATTCATTATGATCTAAAAGGCTAAACTGATCCTAGATCAGGACTCTGATGCTTTATGAACACAGGTCCAGGAACCTGGCATAACCTGCACAAACTTCATGAGGCACCAATTACAGCTAATACAATTGTGGACCTGAAAGTGATTGTGGGTGATACCACAGAAATAGATAGAGAGTACTAAGGCCGATTGCAGTCATGCAGCACTGAACATGTAATGCTCAAAGCCAACGCTTCCATCACTAAGGACATCTACAATCAGCTATGTCCAGACAGATAGACAGCTGGCAACAGCAGGTGAGCGATGGGACAGACAAGGGCACAGCTCAGCTCTAGATGTAACCACACAGTACAATACAGTAGAGGTAGGTGTAAAACGTATCTAACAAACAAAAGGTTAACTCAGTCCAGATCAGTGTTACCAGGGCACAGGTGAACAGGTTAGTCAGCGGACATACCCCTGGAGGCTGGAGAAATCAGGAGGACTCATTCCATTCCAGCTATTACAATGAGCCAGTCCTCCCATCTAAAGTTACACCAGCCTCCACTGGGAGTACGGTCATTATCTCTGGTTCTGAGGTGGTGTAGTGTGGGTCATGATCTCTGGTTCTGAGGTGGTGTAGTGTGGGTCATGATCTCTGGTTCTGAGGTGGTGTAGTGTGGGTCATGATCTCTGGTTCTGAGGTGGTGTAGTGTGGGTCATGATGTCTGGTTCTGAGGTGGTGTAGTGTGGGTCATGATCTCTGGTTCTGGGGTGGTGTAGTGTAGGTCATGATCTCTGGTTCTGAGGTGGTGTAGTGTGGGTCATGATCTCTGGTTCTGAGGTGGTGTAGTGTGGGCCATGATCTCTGGTTCTGAGGTGGTTGAGGGTGAAGCTGGCTGAGGGTGAGGCTGGCTGAGGGTGAGGCTGGCTGAGGGTGAGGCTGGCTATAGCCCAGTAGCTGCCAGGGAGACATATCATCTGGCTGGGTAGAGCACCAATCTGTCTGAAGGAGGGAGAGGTGTTGACTGAGCTGTGTGGCAGCGGAATCATGACCTAACTGACATGTCATTCTCAATAAGATTTCACTTGTGAACTAAAAGGTGATATAAAAAAAAGAAACCGGCTTTATAAAATACAGATTGATTTTGTGTATAGGCGATTGGCCTCAGTATAAAGGCTTTCATCCCGAGTCGATGTCAGCGCCCGGGGGAATCACATCAAAACTCAATTTTGCTCCTACCTTCCTATAGGCAGAAACACAGGTACTTCCTGTTTGAATTCAGGTCTATTCAACGCTGGCCTGACCAAACGGAATCCATGCTTCAAGAATGTTTTGATCACGCGGACTGGGATAAGTTCTGGGAAGCCTCTGAGAAGAACATTTGCACGGACAAAGTTACTGTGTTCATCATGTAGAGCGGATGTTGTTTCCACTGTGACTATTAAAAACCTACGCAAACCAGAAACTGTGGAGAGACTGCAGCATTCGCGCAAAACTGAAAGTGCGAACCACCACATTTAACCATGGCAAGATGACTGGGAATATGGCAGAATATAAACAGTGTAGTTATTCCTTAAACAGGAAAAACGTCAGTACAGAGACAAAGTGGAGTCGCAATTCAACGGCTCAGACACGATATGTACAGTACCAGTCAAAAGTTTGGACACACCTACTCATTCCAGGGTTTTTCTTTATATTTACTATTTTCTGCATTGTAGAATGATAGTGAAGACATCAAAACTATTAAATAACACATATGGAATCATGTAGTAACCAAAAAAATGGATTATTCAAAGTAGCAACCCTTTGCCTTGATGACAGCGTTGCAACACTCTTGTCATTCTCTCAACCTGCTTCATGAGGTAGTCACCTGGAATGCATTTCCATTAACAGGTGTGCCTTGTTAATTTGTGAAATTTATTTTGTTCTTAATGCATTTGAACCAATCAGTTGTGGTGTGACGGTAGGGTTGGTATACAGAAGATAGCCCTATTTGGTAAAAGACCAAGTCCATATTATGGCAAGAACAGCTCAAATAAGCAAAGAGAAATGACAGTCCGTCATTACTTTAAGACATGAAGGTCTGTCAATCCGGACCATTTCAAGAACTTTGAGTTTCTTCAAGTGGAGTCGCAAAAACCATCAAGCGCTATGATGAAACTGTCTCTCATGAGGACCGCCACAGGAAAGAAAGACCCAGAGTTACCTCTGCTGCAGAGGATAAGTTCATTAGAGTTACCAGCCTCAGAAATTGCAGCCCAAATAAATGCTTCCCAGAGTTGAAGTAACAGACACATCTTGTGAGTCACTGGTACTTCCAGCTTGAGTTGTTTTTGCTTGTAAGCAGAAAGCAAGAGGATGGAATTATGGTCCGAAGCCAAATGGAGGGCAGGAGCTTTGTATGCGTCTCTCTGTGTGGAGTAAAGGTGGTCTACAACGTTTTCCCTCTGGTTGCACTTTTGACATGCTGGTAAAAATGGGGTAAAACTGATTTAAGTTAGCCTGCATTAAAGTGCTCATCCACTAGAAGCGCCACTTCTGGATGAGCATTCTCTTGTTTGCATACGGCCTTATAGAGTTGGTTGAGAGCGGTCTTAGTGCCAGCATCGGTCTGTGGTGGTAAATAGACAGCTATGAATAATACAGATGAGAACTCTCTTGGTAGATAGTGTGGTCTACAGCTTATCATGAGATACTCTACCTCAGGTGAGCAATACCTCAACACTTCTTTAATATATATTAGACATTTCACACGAGCTGTTATTGACAAAAAGACACACACCCCTACCCCTCGTCTACCAGACGTAGCTGTTCTGCCGGTGCATGGAAAATCCCGCCAGCTCTATATCATCCGTGTCGTCGCTCAGCCACGACTCGGTGAAACACAAGGTATTACAGTTTTTAATGTCCCGTTGGTAGGATAATCATAGGTCATCAATAAAATTTGTCCAATGATTGGATTTGGCCCTGGGAAAGCAGTATATCCTTCTCGTCGGACTCATTAAAGGAAAAACCTTCTTCCAGTTCGAGGCAAATAATGTCCCGAAGTTATTTTCGGTCATAAGAGACAGTAGCAGCAACATTATGTACAAAAGAAATTCAAAATAAGTAACTAAAAAAAACAACAAAATAACAGTTGGTTAGGAGCATGTAAAACGTCAGCCATCCTCTTCGGCGCCATTCTCACAACTAAAGTGGTCAAATAACTTAAAAATGAAGCACATTAAATCAGCTTTATAATGGGTGTAGAGCCTAACTGGCATAAATACAGAGCTTGTGAGTTTCAAATTTGGGGAAGATCATTTTCACCATATAAAATGCATCTTTATAATAAAAGCATTACATGCATAATCACATTTGTGGTCACTTTTGATAATGGTGTTTTCCTGCTAATGGAACATGTGCGCTTATAGCCTACTGCCGTGTGTGCATTGCTGCGCTTATGTGAATAAATAGCCTGATGATTTAGCTTAAAATGTTGATAAACTATCTGTTGTCACGTTCAATTCTTAAAACAGAGTTTTTTATGCTAGTGGTTGTATTAATTTGGGATCTATCGCATCCCACAACTGTCCCAGAGTATGTTTGGAATATTTATTTATCGCACAGAATAAGTACGTTTTTGTACTATGGGGGATAGTAGATTGACATAGGCTAGTGCTTTGCTGTTCGTTAGGCCTACTCATCTTGTTGGTTGATGAAAAGTAAAATGTGGCCTGTTCTTCCAATATCTTCAATATGCACCTTGGAATTGGATAAGGATGCACGCAGTTGCGTCCCCAATGTTTCCGTTTTCACTTGTAGCCTGTGAGAAAGGGCCAATCCAGTGACAGAGGTGCTTCGGAGGACGCAGCAGAGAAAGGGGAATTATTATTTTCAGCCCACGGGCAAAACGGCCATTGGCCTCAAAAGGAATGGATTTTTTCGCGGGCACTACAGCCACACAAAGGGGATGCAGCCTGGAAATTCAAGGCATTATCAAGTGCTTGTCAAATTGTGAATGAGAGACTGATGAAGTGTGTGCAGCCTGTGCAAAAAACAGGGCAGAGCTAATGCCTTTCATGCAGCTTTTTTCAAATCATCATTAGAGTCCCACCAGGCAGCATTACAATGTATTAAAAATCAACACATATAGCCCAACTTTTGTAGAACAACTAAAGTTAGATTAACAATTCTAAATTAAGCATATAGGAATACCCATTTCTTTGTTAACAGCTCAACACAGAATAGCCGCATGTGCGCACTCCCTTTAAATAATTTGGATAAAATATACTTTCTATTTTATTCAGCTTTGTTCAATTGTATTATTTATACTATAAAACAATGGCATGGAATTCTAAGTAAATCTTGTCTGCTGTTGGTGGTCTGTTGATAACCCTCAGGGGCTGTGCTTTGGCAAAGTGGGTGGGGTTATATCCTGCCTGTCCTGGGCCAAACAGGCATCATCGGACAGGGCCACATTGACCTCCGACTCCCGTCTCAGCCTCCAGTATATGTGTTGCAATAGTCTATGTGCCAGGGGGCTAGGGTCAGTCTGTATTATCTGATGATGAAATTATCCTGTCTTATCTGGTGTCCTGTGTGATCTTAGATATGCTGACCTGTTGCACCCTCTACAACCACTGTGATTATTATTTTATCAACAATTGAACATTTTCAAGAACAATCTGGCCTTAAAGGCTATATATTCTTATAATCTCAACCCAGCACAGCCAGAAGAGGACTGGCCACCCCTCACAGCCTGGTTCCTCTCTAGGTTTCTTCCTAGCTTTGTGCCTTTCTAGGGAGTTTTCCTAGCCACTGTGCTTCTACATCTGTATTGCTGCTCTTTGGGGATTTAGGCTGGGTTTCTGTATAAGCACTTTGTGACAACTGCTGTTGTAAAAAGGGCTCTATAAATACATTTGTTTGGTTGACCTGAATTCCAAAATGACACATTGGTTTCCTTACCCTTAGTGTTCATAGTCACAGAATTGTAAACATGACTAATCTCAAGAGAGGACAGGTTTGATGTTATGAACGTTCCTCCTTGGAAAACAGTCCTGATCATATAGTCTAGACGATATCCAAAACTACTAAAACACTGAATTCAGACATCAAAAAGAAAACGTAATGTCTTTCTACTCAATACCACAACTCTGGGAGGTAAAGTCGCTGAAGTATTCACTCATTGGTGTATTTCGGCTGGAATCAAGGCATTAGAATGTACCAGAGGACCCTGGTATGAAGACAGCTTTGCCCTAGTCCATGCCAAGACCCAGACAAAGATCCACCAGGCGGGGAGAGGAAGTGTGGATGAATAGCGGACTGACCTCACATTGATGATGCCAAGACAGGGAGGCTGACGGACACAAATCCCAACTGATTATGGCCCATCTTTTAAGTCACTTTTAAGGCCAAGTACAGATTACACAGTAGTGGAGTATCCAAATCACACCTGTAGATGAAGGATGGTTTCCTGTAGTAGAACCACTAACTAGATGAAAGTTGGTTTCCTGTAGTAGAACCACTAACTAGATGAAGGTTGGTTTCCTGTAGTATAACCACTAACTAGATGAAGTTAGTTAAGTAAAGACGTCCTAACATTCCTCGTCTACAATGTAAATAGATGACCAGGTTTGAAACCTAATGTTAGTATATGATTCAGATCCTAGGTACTATTGAGTTCACCTATCTCAGGGCTATCCTATGAAGCAAGCTAACGCTAACCAGCTTCAGGTAGCTTCACATTCCAGCTCAGGCTGCTTCAGTCCTACAACGGTGGATATTGCTCGTCCGCCTGCCACTAACTGTAGCAGGCTTGTAACTGTGCGTGGCGAGTCGAACGCCAAACTCTTCATTGAGACAATGCTGAAACATCAACCCTGGTCCAGTGCCACATTTTCATTTGTACCGAAATGAAAAGGAAAAAATGTTCTCTGTCAAATTCAGCAAGCTGTTGTGAAATGGGCATTTATTTATTTTTATTTAACTAGGCAAGACAGTTAAGAACAAATTCTAATTTACAATGACGGCCTACCAAAAGGCAAAAGGCCTCCTGTGGGAACGCGGCTGACAAGAACACACATCACGACAAAAGAGACACTACATAAAGTGCAGTCTATTTTTACAACTTATTGTTAATACAGTCTTTGGTATGCTTATCAATGCACAAGCAGCTTTTTCCCCACTCCTATGATTAAATTATTCTATTAAGTCATACAAAAGTGTTACTGTGTGTGAAGTTTAAAATGCATTCTGTCATTACTAAATGTGTAATGTGAAAGGTATTATAACAAGACTATTTAACACACAAAAATAAATTTGAAAAAAAAATCAGTCGTCTTCTGCAAATGAAGGGGATGATGAAGTCGTCTTTGCAAGACGGAGGGAATCAGATTTCATTGGTCCTCAACTCGTGGCTCAGTCATTTCATTCAGGGTAAGTGGAGTTAGCCGTGTGCTAGCCTGCCCAGGAGCAGACTAGTTCTGAAGGATTGGTTGCCATGGAAACGTACCTGGCCAAAGGGGGAGACAGGGTATCCCAAGTTGACCAAAGTTACCTTGCCAACTCCTCAAACCTGCTTCATATCATACCCCTCTGGTTTGGTTAGAGGTCTGGGAGCATTCAACATGGCAGCCGATGCACTATATTTGAGCAGGACCCATACGGTGCCATGTGAAATGCAGCCTTAGTGGGAACACTCAGTCCCTTCAAGCTTGTAGAGAGACTCCTGGAAAAACAGGACTTCTCTCCAATTACAGATCAGCATCCCAATCTAATTTGAAGACTGAATGAGGAATGAGGCAGGCAGGCAGGAGGGAATGAGAGAGTTCCTGAAGGAAAGAGAGCAGCATCCGGCAACACAGACTCAGAAAACAACCACGGGGCGGCCATGTTGCTATACACACAGAGAGAACTGTTGGTAGCGTCCGCAACCATAGTGTAGAAATCTGCCTATAATGAGCAGCTAATTAGAGTCTGGACTGGGATCTGGACTGGACTCATCGCTTCACCTCAGACGGGGGATGGACTGGGCTGGGATCTAGACTGGGATCTGGACTCATCGCTTCTCCTGCAGAGACGCGCTTTTAGATCAGAGTGACCAGTTCCAGCAAGTTCTTCCTCAGAGTCTCATCAGATAGTCAGAGAAACTTCCACGGTTTGCTGTTATCAACCAGGATCTCAGCGATCACTACCTCATTGCCTGCATCCGTTATGGGTCCGCGGTCAAACGACCACCCCTCATCACTGTCAAATGCTCCCTAAAACACTTCAGCGAGCAGGCCTTTCTAATCGACCTGGCCCGGGTATCCTGGAAGGATATTGACCTCATTCCGTCAGTCGAGGATGCCTGGTCGTTCTTTAAAAGTAATTTCCTCACCATCTTAAATGAACATGCCCCATTAAAAAAAATAGTATAAGAACAGATATAGCCCTTTGTTCACTCCAGACCTGACTGCCCTCGACCAGCACAAAAACATCCTGTGGCGTACTGCACTAGCATCGAATAGCCCCCGCGATATGCAACTTTTCAGGGAAGTCAGGAACCAATACACTCAGTCAGTCAGGAAAGCAAAGGCTAGCTTTTTCAAACAGAAATTTGCATCCTGCAGCTCTAACTCCAAAAGGTTTTGGGACACTGTAAAGTCCATGGAGAACAAGAGCACCTCCTCCCAGCTGCCCACTGCACTGAGGCTAGGTAACACGGTCACCACCGATAAATCCACGATAATCGAAAATGTCAATAAGCATTTCTCTACGGCTGGCCATGCTTTCCTCCTAGCTATCCCAAACCCGGCCAACAGCTCCGCAACCCCCGCAGCTACTTGCCCAAGCCTCCCCAGCTTCTCCTTCACCCAAATCCAGATAGCAGATGTTCTGAAAGAGCTGCAAAACCTGGGCCCGTACTAATCAGCTGGGCTAGACAATCTGGACCCTCACTTTCTAAAATTATCCGCCGCCATTGTTACAACCCCTGTTACTAGTCTGTTCAACCTCTCGTATCGTCCGAGATTCCTTAAGATTGGAAACTGCCGCGGTCATCCCCCTCTTCAAAAGGGGGAGACACTCTATAGACCCAAACTGTTACAGACCTATATCCATCCTGCCCTGCCTTTCTAAAGTCCTCGAAAGCCAAGTTAACAAACAGATCACTGACCATTTCGAATCCCACCGTACGCTGTGCAATCTGGTTTCAGAGCTGGTCACGGGTGCACCTCACGGTCCTAAACGATATCATAACCACCATCGATAAGACAGTACTGTTCAGCCGTATTCATCGACCTGGCCAAGGCTTTCGACTCTGTCAATCACCGTATTCTTATCGGCATACTCAACAGCCTTGGTTTCTCGAATGACTGCCTCGCCTGGTTCACCAACTACTTCTCAGACAGAGTTCAGTGTGTCAAATCGGAGGGCCTGTTGTCCGGGCCTCTGGCAGTCTCTATGGGGGTGCCACAGGGTTCAATTCTTGGGCCGACTCTCTTCTCTGTATACATCAATCATGTCGCTCTTGCTGCTGGTGATTCTCTGTTCCACCTCTACGCAGACAACACCATTCTGTATGTATGTATGTATGTATGTATGTATGTATGTATGTATGTATGTATGTATATATATATATATATATATATATATATATCTGGCCCTTCTTTGGACACTGTGCTAACAAAATCTCCAAACGAGCTTCAATGCCGTAAAAAACACTCCTTCCGTGGCCTCCAATTGCTCTTAAACACTAGTAAAACTAAATGCATGCTCTAAAACCGATGTCTGCCCGCACCCGCCCGCCCGACTAGCATCACTACTCTGGACGGTTCTGACTTAGAATATATGGACAACTACAAATACCTAGGTGTCTGGCTAGACTGTAAACTCTCCTTCCAGACTCATATTAAGCATCTCTAATTCAAAAATAAATCTGGAATCGACTTCCTATTTCGCAACAAAGCCTCCTTCACGCACGCTGCAAAACATACCCTTGTAAAACTGACTATCCTACCGATCCTCGACTTCAGCGATGTCATTTACAAAATAGCCTCCAACACTCTACTCAGAAAATTGGATGCCATCTATCATAGTGCCATCTGTTTTGTCACCAAAGCCCCATATACTACCCACCACTGCGACCTGTATGCTCTCGTCGGCTGGCCCTCGCTACATACTCGTCGCCAGACCCACTGGCTCCAGGTCATCTATAGGTAAAGCTCCGCCTTATTTCAGATCACTGATCCCCATAACAACACCCACCCGTAGCACAGCAGGTATATCTCACTGGTCATCCCTAAAGCCAACACCACCTTTGGCCGCCTTTCCTTCCAGTTCTCTGCTGCCAATGACTGGAACGAATTGCAAAAATCACTGAAGCTGGAGACTGATCGCTCCCTCACTAACTTTAAGCATCAGCTATATGAGCAGCTTACCGAGTGCTGCAGCTGTACATAGCACATCTGTAAATAGCCCAACCAACTACCTCATCCCCATACTGTTTTATTCATTTTCGCTCCTTTGCACCCCAGTATCTCTACTTGCACATTCATCTTCTGCACATATATCACTCCAGTGTTTAATTGCTATATTGTAATTATTTCACCACTATGGCCTATTTATTGCCTTACCTCCGTTATCCTACCTCATTTGCACATACTGCATATAGACTATGTTTGTTTATTCCATGTGTAACTCTGTTGTTTGTGTTGCACTGCTTTGCTTTATCTTGGCCAGGTCGCACTCGTAAATGATAACTTGTTTTCAACTAGCCTACCTGGTTAAATAAAGATTAAATAAAAAATAATATTGTTGAAATGGTTGAGAATGAAACGACTGAACAAATATGAAAAACGAAACAGCACAGCAAGTAAGTGAAATAAATAGGTTGTGTTTTACTGGTAACGGGGACATACGGAAATGCCAACAAAATAACCTTTTGGTCAGTGTGTGTGTGTGTGTAACCTTTATTTAACTAGGCAAGTCAGTTAAGAACAAATTCTTATTTACAATGACGGCCTACACCAGCCAAACCCGGACGATACTGGCAAAATATGTCTAACCTTATTTTGAACCAAATGTTAATTTGACTTGTGATTTAGATCAAAACACTTGGATCAACTGTTGGAATCATGGAAAAATAATTCTATAGTTAGAATATAAGTGGTCACTTTAAATACAGTATTTGGCATGACAACGAATGCAAATGCCAGGGACGAGTTATGACAGGGTAGGAACCAAAGTATTGGTCAGTGTTTCCTAAGGGACCCTATAATCTTTGGCTACATTAAAATGTTCTTAGGTACCTCACGTAGCTAACATATTCATGTTTCACCTAATCCTCTTCCAAACTGCGCCATTGTCCCCCTTTAAAAAACATGTAAAGCTGGTCTTCATCTTAACTAAAGTATGTGAGACAAAGCATGCGTGAGTGTCTATGTAAGCATGTCCCCTGTCTCTCTCCATCTGTGCCTGCTGTGAGGCCTTACAAAGAAGTCATATATTGACATAGGTGCATTGTGGGTAGATTTCCACAGCCTCAACTCCTGTCAGTGTTTGATTCCAGTGAGATTCAATTTCCATTTCAGTGATTTAGCTTTTTGCCAAATCAATGAAAACACAGTAAAAAAGAGAGAAATGTCTCTGTCTAGTGTCTTCCATTTCAGTGTGACAATCAAATGTCTGGGAGCTGGAGAGAGAAACCCCTTATCTCAGCGCCAAGCCGTCGATGCTGCTGGGCTTCACATTGTATCATAGTTGTCACGCCAACTCTGTATAAATAGTCGCTCATGGTTTCCATGGTGGGCACTGGGCTCTGTATTTGGGTTGATTTCCGTTCCATGAAACACACACTTAAATATTCCCCCAGTGGGACCTTGACACAAACAGGTCTCAGCTGGCTACATGTTAGACACAAATGCATACGATGGAATAACACACTACAGTCCTATGCTACAGCAGAAGCCTAAGAGAAAAATACAAGGCCCAGTTCTGGAAGCATGGTGTATCTAAAACAACTCAATGGTACTGTATTTCCACCTAAATTCAATGTTTTTATTCAGCGCTATTAAACCATAGAAACATGACTGTTCATTGGCTCATCTGAGTAACCAGTACTCCTTGATGTAGAACACATTTTAAATTTGGTTTCTAGTGCACCCTTAAAACAATGGAAACATGGTTCATTCTCCACCAGTAGAAACCTCATCTGACAAACAAAAACAGTCGTTGCCGTGTAACTCACCTCTAAGGACGTGTTGGGAGCTCTGTATTTATCTGGAAAGAGAACAGAAAAGGGGTAGTCAAAAACAGATCACTACATACATACCCTAACACTGCAGCATCACTACATACATACCCTACCACTGCAGCATACCCTACCACCCTACCACTGAGGTTTCTACTGGTGGAGAATGGGGCTGGGGATTTTAATAAGGCTAATTTAAGAACAAGGCTCCCGAAATTTTACCAGCATATCGAATGTGCCACCCGGGCTGGTAAAATCCTGGACCACTGTTATTCCAACTTCCGTGATGCATACAAGGCTATTCTCCGCCCTCCTTTCGGCAAGTCTGACCATGACTCCATTTTGTTGCTCCCAGCCTACAAACAGAAACTAAAACAGGAAACGCCCGTTCTCAGGTCTGTTCAACGCTGGTCCGACCAATCTGATTCCATGCTGCAAGATTGCTTCGAGCACGTGGACTGGGATATGTTCCGGATAGCATCTGACAACAACATTGATGTATCGCTGATTCGGTGAGCGAGTTTATTAGCAAATGCATTGGTGATGTTGTACCCATAGCAAATATCAAAACCTTCCCCAACCAGAAACCATGGATTGATGGCAGCATTCGCGCAAAAACTGAAAGCGAACCACTGCTTTAATCCAGGTAAAGGCTACGAAACATGACTGAATACAAACAGTGCAGCTACTCCCTCCGCAAGGCAATCAAACAAGCTAGCGTCAATATAGAGACAAAGTAGAGTCACAATTCAATGGCTCAGACACAAGAGGAATGTGGCAGGGTCTACAGTCAATCACGGACTACAAAAAGAAAACCAGCCCGTCGCGGACCATGACGTCCTGCTCCCAGACAAACTAAACAACTTCTTTGCTCGCTTTGAGGACAATACAGTGCCACCGACACGGCCCGCTACCAAAACCTGCGGTGTCACCTTCACCGCAGCCAATGTGAGAAAACATTTAAATGTGTTAACCCTCGCAAGGCTGCCGGCCCAGATGGCATCCCTGGCCGTGTCCTCAGAGCATCGCCATGAACCAGCTGGCTGGTGTGTTTACGGACATATTCAATCAGTCCCTATCCCAGTCTGCTGTTCCCACATGCTTCAAGAGGGCCACCATTGTTCCTGTTCCCAAAAAGCTAAGGTGACTGAGCTAAATGACTATCGCCCGTAGCACTCACTTCCGTCATCATGAAGTGCTTTGAGAGATTAGTCAAGGATCATATCACCTCCATCCTGCCAGACACCCTGGACCCACTCCAATTTGCTTACCGTCCCAATAGGTCCACAGGCAGCCAATCGCAATCACACTGCATACTGCCCTAACCCATCTGGACAAGAGGAATACTTATGTAAGAATGCTGTTCATCGACTACAGCTCAGCATTTAACACCATAGTTCCCTCCAAGCTCGTCATTAAGCTCGAGACCCTGGGTCTCGACCCAGCCCTGTGCAACTGGGTCCTGGACTTCCTGGCGGGCCGGTCCCAGGTGGTGAGGGTAGGAACAACATCTCCACCCGCTGATCCTCAACACTGGGGCCCCACAAGGGTGCGTTCTCAGCCCTCTCCTGTACTCCCTGTTTACCCATGACTGCGTGGCCAAGCACGCATCCAACTCAATCATCAAGTTTGCTGGCGACACTACAGTGGTAGGCTTGATTACCAACAACGGCGAGGCGGCCTACAGAGAGGAGGTGAGGGCCCTCGGAGTGTGGTGTCAGGAAAATAACCTCTCACTCAATGTCAACAAAACAAAGGAGATGATCGTGGACTTCAGGAAACAGGAGAGGGAGCACCCCTATCCACATCGAGGGACAGTAGTGGAGAAGGTGGAAAGTTTTAAGTTCCTCGGCGTACACATCACGGACAAACTGAATTGGTCCACCCACACAGACAGCGTGGTAAAGAAGGCGCAACAGCGCCTCTTCAACCTCAGGAGGCTGAAGAAATTTGTCAATTTGGCTTGTCACCAAAATCACTCACAAACTTTTACAGATGCACAATCGAGAGCATCCTGTCGGGCTGTATCACCGCCTGGTACGGCAACTGCTCCGCCCACAACCGTAAGGCTCTCCAGAGGGTAGTGAGGACTGCACAACGCATCACCGGGGTTAAACTACCTGCCCTCCAGGACACCTACACCACCCGATGTCACAGAAAGGCCAAAAAGATCATCAAGGACAACAACCACCCGAGCCACTGCCTGTTCACCCCGCTATCATCCAGAAGGCGAGGTCAGTACAGGTGCATCAAAGCTGGGACCGAGAGACTGAAAAACAGCTTCTACCTCAAGGCCATCAGACTGTTAAACAGCCATCACTAACATTGAGTGGCTGCTGCCAACATACTGACTTAAATCTCTAGCCACTTTATACATAGGAATTGGATGTAACAAATGTATCACTAGCCACTTTAAACAATTTTGTATATAATGTTTACGTATCCGACATACTCATATCAAATGTATACACTGTACTCTAAACCATCTACTGTATCTTGCCTATGCCGTTCGGTCATCGACCCAAATCTCTAGCCACTTTAATAATTATAATTGGATGAAATAATGTATCACTAGCCACTTTAAACAATGCCATTTATATAATGTTTACATATCCTACATTACTCATCTCATATATATGTGTATATACTGTACTCCATACCATCTACTGCATCTTGCCTATGCCGGTCAGCCATCGCTCATCCATATATTTATATGTACATACTCGTATTCATTCCTTTACTCTTGTGTGTATAAGGTAGTTGTTGTGAATTTGTTAGATTACTTGTTAGATACTACTGCATGGTCGGAACTAGAAGCACAAGCATTTCGCTACACTCGCATTAACATCTGCTAACCATGTGTATGTGACAAATAAAATTTGATTTGATTTGATTTGAGCATCACCACATACATACATACATACCCTACCACTGCAGCATTACTACATACATACCCTACCACTGCAGCATTACTACATACACACCCTACCACTGCAGCATCACCACATACATACCCTAACACTGCAGCATCACCACATACATACATACATACCCTACCACTGCAGCATTACTACATACATACCCTACCACTGCAGCATTACTACATACATACCCTACCACTGCAGCATCACCACATACATACATACATACCCTACCACTGCAGCATTACTACATACATACCCTACCACTGCAGCATTACTACATACATACCCTACCACTGCAGCATCACCACATACATACCCTACCACTGCAGCATCACCACATACATACATACATACCCTACCACTGCAGCATTACTACATACATACCCTACCACTGCAGCATTACTACATACATACCCTACCACTGCAGCATCACCACATACATACCCTACCACTGCAGCATCACCACATACATACATACATACCCTACCACTGCAGCATTACTACATACATACATACCCTACCACTGCAGCATCACCACATACATACCCTACCACTGCAGCATCACTACATACATACCCTACCACTGCAGCATCACTACATACATACCCTACCACTGCAGCATCACTACATACATACATACCCTACCACTGCAGCATCACTACATACATACATACCCTACCACTGCAGCATCACTACATACATACATACCCTACCACTGCAGCATCACTACATACATACCCTACCACTGCAGCATCACTACATACATACCCTACCACTGCAGCATCACTACATACATACCCTAACACTGCAGCATCACTACATACAGTTGAAGTCAGAAGTTTACATACACTTACGTTGAAGTCATTAAAACTTGTTTTTCAACCACTCCACAAATTTCAAAGCACCCCCACAGCATGATGCTGCCACCCCCGTGCTTCATGGTTGGGATGGTGTTCTTCGGCTTGCAAGCCTCCCCCTTTTTCCTCCAAACATAACGATGGTCATTATGGCCAAACAGTTCTATTTTTGTTTCATCAAACCAGAGGACATTTCTCCAAAAAGTACGATCTTTGTCCCCATGTGCAGTTGCAAACCGTAGTCTGTTTTTTTTTTAATGGTGGTTTTGGAGCAGTGGCTTCCTCCTTGCTGAGCGGCCTTTCAGGTTATGTCAATATAGGACTTGTTTTACTGTGGATATAGATACTTTTGTACCTGTTTCCTCCAGCATCTTCACAAGGTCCTTTGCTGTTGTTCTGGGATTGATTTGCACTTTTCGCACCAAAGCGAAAGAATCTGTCTGTAAACAATTGTTGGAAAAATGGGTGGGTGCTGTAGAACTAACACGCCTCTAGTTGGGGAATACTACACTAACCCTGGTAACATACTGCTGTAGAACTAACACGCCTCTAGTTGGGGAATACTACACTAACCCTGGTAACATACTGCTGTAGAACTAACACGCCTCTAGTTGGGGAATACTACACTAACCCTGGTAACATACTGCTGTAGAACTAACACACCTCTAGTTGGGGAATACTACACTAACCCTGGTAACATACTGCTGTAGAACTAACACGCCTCTAGTTGGGGAATACTACACTAACCCTGGTAACATACTGCTGTAGAACTAACACGCCTCTAGTTGGGGAATACTACACTAACCCTGGTAACATACTGCTGTAGAACTAACACACCTCTAGTTGGGGAATACTACACTAACCCTGGTAACATACTGCTGTAGAACTAACACACCTCCCCTTCTCCTTCTCAGTCTCCTGCTCGCTCGTCTCCTTCTCAGTCTCCCTCTACCTCCCCCTCTCCTTCTCAGTCTCCCTCTACCTCCCCTTCTCAGTCTCCCTCTACCTCCCCTTCTCAGTCTCCCTCTACCTCCCCTTCTCAGTCTCAGTCTCCCTCTACCTCCCCTTCTCAGTCTCCCTCTACCTCCCCCTCTCCTTCTCAGTCTCCCTCTACCTCCCCCTCTCCATCTCAGTCTCCCTCTACCTCCCCTCTCCTTCTCAGTCTCCCTCTACCTCCCCTCCCCCTCTCAGTCTCCCTCTACCTCCCCCTCTCAGTCTCCCTCTACCTCCCCCTCTCAGTCTCCCTCTACCTCCCCCTCTCCTTCTCAGTCTCCCTCTACCTCCCCCTCTCCTTCTCAGTCTCCCTCTACCTCCCCCTCTCCTTCTCAGTCTCCCTCTACCTCCCCCTCTCCTTCTCAGTCTCCCTCTACCTCCCCTCTCCTTCTCAGTCTCCCTCTACCTCCCCTCTCCTTCTCAGTCTCCCTCTACCTCCCCCTCTCCTTCTCAGTCTCCCTCTACCTCCCCCTCTCCATCTCAGTCTCCCTCTACCTCCACCTCTCCTTCTCAGTCTCCCTCTACCTCTCCTTCTCAGTCTCCCTCTACCTCCCCATCTCAGTCTCCCTCTACCTCCCCCTCTCCTTCTCTTAACTCACAGTGGGTATTCAGACACTGCTGTAGATGCAGCAATGAGGGGGAGTGAGAGAGCCATTTTCATTCTACAGACTGATCTTGAGTGCAGCTATGTGTATGCATTAATTGCGTCACTAGAGCCTGACATACTGAAACAATCTCCAAGGCTGATTTGTCCAATTCCTTCTGTCCTGAATCAGAATGCAAATGCCTTATTCTGTCTGAAAAATAGGCCCTTGCTGCGACAGTCCGTATGTCATTGTTCAGA
The DNA here is from genome assembly GCA_030435695.1 of Brachymystax lenok tsinlingensis. NCBI lineage: Eukaryota > Metazoa > Chordata > Actinopteri > Salmoniformes > Salmonidae > Brachymystax > Brachymystax lenok. The sequence continues at coordinate 40,845,406 of CM059806.1, forward strand.
CAGGTCTAAGCACTGGTTGCCTGGGTGACAGTCATCCCTAGGGAATAGAGCAAAGTCTAACAGAGCAGACTGGGTTATACAACCATTGATTTTCTTATCTGGTAGTATAAGGTAGTAACCTCCTGAACTAGCTAACGCTGTGCTCTGGTAGTAACCTCCTGAACTAGCTAACGCTGTGCTCCGGTAGTAACCTCCTGAACTAGCTAACGCTGTGCTCTGGTAGTAACCTCCTGAACTAGCTAACGCTGTGCTCTGGTAGTAACCTCCTGCACTAGCTAGCGCTGTGCTCCGGTAGTAACCTCCTGAACTAGCTAGCGCTGTGCTCCGGTAGTAACCTCCTGAACTAGCTAACGCTGTGCTCCGGTAGTAACCTCCTGAACTAGCTAACGCTGTGCTCGGTAGTAACCTCCTGAACTAGCTAACGCTGTGCTCGGTAGTAACCTCCTGAACTAGCTAACGCTGTGCTCGGTAGTAACCTCCTGAACTAGCTAACGCTGTGCTCGGTAGTAACCTCCTGAACTAGCTAACGCTGTGCTCCGGTAGTAACCTCCTGAACTAGCTAGCGCTGTGCTCCGGTAGTAACCTCCTGAACTAGCTAACGCTGTGCTCCGGTAGTAACCTCCTGAACTAGCTAACGCTGTGCTCCGGTAGTAACCTCCTGAACTAGCTAACGCTGTGCTCCGGTAGTAACCTCCTGAACTAGCTAACGCTGTGCTCGGTAGTAACCTCCTGAACTAGCTAACGCTGTGCTCCGGTAGTAACCTCCTGAACTAGCTAGCGCTGTGCTCGGTAGTAACCTCCTGAACTAGCTAACGCTGTGCTCGGTAGTAACCTCCTGAACTAGCTAACGCTGTGCTCGGTAGTAACCTCCTGAACTAGCTAGCGCTGTGCTCCGGTAGTAACCTCCTGAACTAGCTAACGCTGTGCTCCGGTAGTAACCTCCTGAACTAGCTAACGCTGTGCTCCGGTAGTAACCTCCTGAACTAGCTAACGATGTGCTCCGGTAGTAACCTCCTGAACTAGCTAGCGCTGTGCTCCGGTAGTAACCTCCTGAACTAGCTAACGCTGTGCTCCGGTAGTAACCTCCTGAACTAGCTAACGCTGTGCTCCGGTAGTAACCTCCTGAACTAGCTAACGCTGTGCTCTGGTAGTAACCTCCTGAACTAGCTAACGCTGTGCTCTGGTAGTAACCTCCTGAACTAGCTAACGATGTGCTCCGGTAGTAACCTCCTGCACTAGCTAACGCTGTGCTCTGGTAGTAACCTCCTGAACTAGCTAACGCTGTGCTCCGGTAGTAACCTCCTGAACTAGCTAACGCTGTGCTCTGGTAGTAACCTCCTGCACTAGCTAGCGCTGTGCTCTGGTAGTAACCTCCTGAACTAGCTAGCGCTGTGCTCTGGTAGTAACCTCCTGAACTAGCTAACGCTGTGCTCTGGTAGTAACCTCCTGCACTAGCTAGCGCTAGGCATCTGCCTAATAGACCGCTTTCTGATCCTGACATAATCAGCGGCAGGACAGGCTGAAGTTCCTTCCCAAAATACCTCACTCAGGCTCGGATTCAGTCAAAAGGGAAGGTTGTTATTGCATGTTCTGATGTCTGACCCGTGTCATCTTATGAGACGTGTGAAATGCACACCTGCAGAGACTGCTCTGGATGTGACATTAGGTAGGTTTGACAACCCAAAAGACAACACAAACCAGCCGGTGTCACATTATATCTCACCATCTAACGGCCTCTAGTGCTGTGTATCAACAGGAGGAGAGAGTGGAGGTTGTGTGTGTGTGGCAGAAGGGGGTCGGTGGATAGTTAATAAGCTTCAAAACAGAACAGTGCAAACAGGAAAACAAGCCTAGTGCCAGAGGCTATGAGGTGGGTTGTTCCACCTCAAAAAGCACAAGAGGATTCCCACACCCACCATCTCAGATTGTTCTGAAATCATTTAATGTTAGAAACACACAGTGCCTTCAAAGTATTCACACCCCTTGACTTTTTGCACATTCTGTTGTGTTACAGCCCAAATTTTAAATGGATTAAATTTACACAAAATCCCCCATAATGTCAAAGTGGAGTAGTTTGTCGACATTGTTACACATTTAAAACTGAAATATCATATTTAAAGTTTAAATGTCTCAAGTCAATAATTATTCATGCCCTTTGTTATGGCAAGCCTAAATAAATGAGGAAAAATTTGCTTAACAAGTCACATAAGTTGCATGGACTGTGTGAAATAGTGTTTTACATGATGTTTGAACGACTACCTCATCTCTGTACCCCATACATGAAGATGATTGCAAGGTCCCTCAGTCAAGCAGTGAATTTCAAAACACAGACTCAACCACAAAGACCAGGGAGGTTTTCCAATGCCTCGCAAAGGGCACCTATTGGTACAGTAGATGGATAAAACATAAAACATTTTAACACATTGAATATCCCTATGAGCATGGTGACGTTACGAATTAGACTATGAGCATGGTGACGTTACGAATTAGACTATGAGCATGGTGACGTTACGAATTAGACTATGAGCATGGTGACGTTACGAATTAGACTATGAGCATGGTGACGTTACGAATTAGACTATGAATGGTGCATCACTAACTCAGTTGCCAGAGAGCAAGGAAACCTTTCTGGATTACACCATGAGGCCAATGGTGACTTTAAAAACAGAGTTCAATGGCTGTGATAGAGCCCCACTGTTGAGGTGGCATAACACCCATAAAACCTAGGGGTCAAACAAGGAAATGGTTCCAATCGTTTTTCTACCATTCATTTTACCCAAAGGGTATTTTAGTAAAACCTTTGTGTAGGCTTACCTTGGCGTGATGTTTTGTTAACCATGTAAATTGATAACAATTGTTGTTGTGTTCTGTGGGTTCCTGTCTGTGCTAGACTTGTTGTTCTCTGGCTTACTACTTCGCTGGTTAGATAGCTGGGCTAGTTTGTTATTTTAGCCTGCTAGACAGCCTAGCCAGCTAACTTTAGCTGGCTAAGATAACTGTGCATATTCCGGTAACATCATCTGATAACTGGTTAGATGTTGTAATGCATTTCCAAAACTTTGGTTTACCTCAATGTAGCTGTAAGCTAGGCGTTGTTAGCAACTGGCCAACTCACGCAGTGCTAACGTTAGCAGGCCGGTAGGGCTAACGTTAGCGGGCTAGTTGGCTAGCAACACGGCAAGCGGCTTTGTAACAATAAATTCATAAAATATTTACTTGTAAATTGGCAGAAAAATCGGCATTGAAACCAGTAGTCATGAGTGCAAACGATTTGATTTAAAGTTATTTCTGTTGGAGTTTGGCTTGCCGGGTCCTCCATATTACGTCACACACCGCAAATGGTTTTGTCCGGCATGGCGTCGGCATTCATATCAGTTTTATGTAATAACTTGAAAAATAGAAAAAAAGTGATGTGTAACTTTGCATTGAGACTTCTAGATGCAAATCCATATGTGGTTAAGTTTATGCTACCTACACTTTAACTATCTTTATGTTGAGCCGTCGGGGAGGAAAAAATAAATAATGTTAAAAAACATGGTGCATACAGTCCTAATAAAATAAATCCACCAGCATTAGAAAAATGTGGGATTAATTTAGGATGTTGCACACCGCATTCAGCCAAGGGTGTGCAACATTCCAAGTTCTCAGAAAATTGTGTTTTGTTAATACACAGTTCATGTTTTTTTCCACCCACCCGCTGGACAAAATCGGGACAGTTCTTGCTCAATATGCAATATTTGACTTGAATGGCATTGTAAAAAAGCCAACTTTCCCGGGACATAGAAGTCTTTAATCATCAGAAAGCTTAAATGATTGTTAATCTAACTACAGTGTCCAATTTACAGTAGCTATTACAGTGACAAAATACCATGCTATTATTTTAGGATAGTGCACAACAAAACTGGTTTGATACATACATAATGTACTTGCTCTTACAAAAAAAAAAAAACGATACTATAGAGAACATACAAAAATGCTATGTACAGTACTTAGTCGGCCACTTGGGTACATTTGGGACACTTCATACTAAATATTATGTAGCCCTCTCATTCTTGAATGGATCAGTCTGAAACTTGGCACACACACTGTTGCCCTGTTGTGGACAACATCAAAATGATCCACAGCGTCCTATCTCAACGTTTTGCATTTCAAAGATGCAACAGATCTATTGTGTTATATTCTCCTACATTCATTTCACATCTCCACAAACTTCAAAGTGTTTCCTTTCAAATGGTACCAAGAATATGCATATCCTTGCTTCAGGTCCTGAGCTACAGGCAGTTAGACTTGGGTATGACATTCTAGGTGGAATTTGAGATGAAGGGTCGTATCCAGAAGAGGTTGGAGGAAAATGATGCCTTTACAACCCGAATGGAGGACACTTTTTTGTACGAGGTCATCCACGGGGGACACAAGTGTATTACCAGGAATAAACATCAAGCCTAGACTGGACCGCTATTGGCTGCCGAGGCTAAATATTAATGCTATTATTGCAGTGTCATTCCATGCAATTTATTATGTGACATGTTAAGCACATTTTTTACTCCTGAATTTAAGGCTTGCCATAACAAAGGGGTTGAATATTTATTGACTCAAGACATTTCAGCGTTTCATTTTTTATTAAATTTGTAAACAATTCTAAAAACATAATTCCACTTTGACATTATGGGGTATTAGGCAAGCGAAACCAAATCTTATATTATGCCATTTTAAATTCAGGCGGTAACAACAAAATGTGGAAAAAGTTATGCGGTGTGAATGTAAGTGTTACTTCCGTCCCTCTCCTCGCCCCTACCTGGGCTCGAACCAGGGACCCTCTGCACACATCGACAACAGCCACCCTCAAAGCATTGTTACCCATCGCTCCACAAAAGTCGCGGCCCTTGCAGAGCAAGGGGAACAACTACTTCAAGGTCTCAGAGCGAGTGACATCACCGATTGAAACGCTATTAGCGCGCATCCCACTAACTAGCTAGCCATTTCACACCGGTTACATGAATACTTCTGCTGTCTCAGCCACTGCCTGTCACCAAGGGAGTACCCCAAGGCTCAATCCTAGGCCCCACGCTCTTCTCAATTGACATCAACAACATAGCTCAAGCAGTAGGAAGCTCTCTCATCCATTTATATGCAGATGATACAGTTGATTTACTCAGCTGGCCCCTCCCCAGATTTTGGGTTAAATGCTCTACACAAAGCGTTCTTGGTGTCCAACAAGCTTTCTCTGGCCTTAACCTTGTTCTGAACACCTCCAAAACAAAGGTCATGTGGTTTGATAAGAAGAATGCCCCTCTCCCCACAGGTGTGATTACTACCTCTGAGGGTTTAGAGCTTGAGGTAGTCACCTCATACAAGTACTTGGGAGTATGTCTAGACGGTACACTGTCCTTCTCTCAGCACATATCAAAGCTGCAGGCTAAAGTTAAATCTAGACTTGGTTTCCTCTATTGTAATCATTCCTCTTTCACCCAGCTGCCAAACTAACCCTGATTCAGATGACCATCCTACCCATGCTGGATTACGGAGACATAATTTATAGATCGGCAGGTAAGGGTGCTCTCGAGCGGCTAGATGTTCTTTACCATTCGGCCATCAGATTTGCCACCAATGCTCCTTATAGGACACATCACTGCACTCTATACTCCTCTGTAAACTGGTCATCTCTGTATACCCGTCGCAATACCCACTGGTTGATGCTTATTTATAAAACCCTCTTAGGCCTCACTCCCCCCTATCTGAGATATCTACTGCAGCCCTCATCCTCCACATACAACACCCGTTCTGCCAGTCACATTCTGTTAAAGGTCCCCAAAGCACACACATCCCTGGGTCGCTCCTCTTTTCAGTTCGCTGCAGCTAGTGACTGGAACGAGCTGCAACAAACACTCAAACTGGACAGTTTTATCTCAATCTCTTCATTCAAAGACTCAATCATGGACACTCTTACTGACAGTTGTGGCTGCTTTGTGTGATGTATTGTTGTCTCTACCTTCTTGCCCTTTGTGCTGTTGTCTGTGCCCAATACTGTTTGTGCTGCTGCCATGCTGTGCTGCTATCATGTGTTGCTGCAATGCAATGTTGTTGTCTTAGGTCTCATTATGTAGTGTTGTGGTGTCTCTCTCGTCATGAAGTGTGTTTTGTCCTATAATTTGAATCCCAGGCCCCGTCCCCGCAGGAGGCCTTTTGGTAGGGTTAGTGCTGTTACATGACTTGCCTAGTAAAATGCATTGCTGGTCTGTAAACCAATTCAACACATGTCAGAAATAAACAGTATGGCGCAGGATGCCTCCCAACGCTTGTCCGTGGGTGCGAGAGGAAAGTATAGCTTTTATTATCACCATGGATGATGGAATTATAAAAACGAATATTTTTTGTATCCAATGCAAATGTATCCTAACCACTTAGATATATTCACCTTAGGTAATAACGCAAATAGGGGAGCTTAGAGAGTAATCAAAAAGCCTAGTAGGACCAGAATGTATTCCGCTTTTGACAGACATTGTGTTATTTACCTGTGCTGTCTTGGTGGTGCAATTGAACTGTTCCATCTCTGAGAATCCGTACATCCCCAGGTCCTTCAATCCTTCTCGCCAAATCTCCAACAGACGAGCCAGAAGTCTTGGAATTTCTCCTCCGGTGTTTCCCGGCCAAAGTTCTGCAACATTGGTAACAAACAGCCCATGCCTGCTCTTCATTGATCGGCTGGCTGTACAACGATAAAATGTCCTCCAAGTTAAGGTCCTCCGCTCCATCCGTGATATCCATGTCCAAGTCCCAGGAGGTCAGGTACTGGTCAACGCGGATATCTTGGAGAAGCGTTGGTGAGATTAACCTTCAGTCCCCGGCCGTTTGGCCATCTTCACACCATTATATTATATCCACGTAAATAATGCCAGTCCTCCAGAGACAAATATTTAGATGTATGAGAACCGGGTCTTGTTACAGAAAAAGAGATTGTTTCTGCCGTATTCCTCCACCGATTCCACGTATAGGGGTTTATTATGGCCGCCAACAGAGAGGAAGAGGAGAAGCGAGAGGATTTACTCCGCCCAAAATCTGTCTCCGTGAGCTAAAACCTTTTTGTATGGTGGTCTACGAGAGCGTGTCGAATTACGTGAGGCTTATTTGATCGAATATACATTTTGTAATGTTTAGTCTGTTACAAATGTACTGATATAAGTGGATGTACGTGACATTTCGGCAACTTTGAGAAAAACTACTCAGTTGTGCGTGTTGTTCGCACGCGAATCTGCCCTCTCAGTGGCTACCTGATCTCACTTGACTTCACTCATTGAGGACATGTAGTTAGAGCGGTCCCTCGGCTATCTCGTCAATATAATAGATCATCTTTGACGCCAATGATGGCATGTGCCGCATGGTCTCAGAGCCTACCATATATTCAAACGGTTTCGTTAACAACAAATAACATAAATTCATTAAACAAAACAAACAAAAACTACACGTGACCTAAACAACGTACAAACAGCGGTGGAAAAAGTACCCAATTGTCATACTTGAGTAAAAGTAAAGCTACCTTCATAAAAAATGACACAAGTAAAAGTGAAAGTCACCGAGTAAAATACTACTTGAGTAAAAGTCTAAAAGTATATTAAACAAACCAGATGTTGTTGTGGAAAATGGTTTCTCAAAAATATGAAACTCTTACAAGAAACTTGTGAATTCAATAACACCTTTAATTAGCACAATCAAAGGTGGAGCCATGACCCGGATCACAACTGACCCTGTGTCTCAGCCCACAGCCTTTAAAGTATTCTCCCTCTATCCCTACACAGACCCCTCCCCAAGTTTACAGCTTCCCATATGTCCTGTTTCCATAGGGGTCTTTGTTATATTGCCTTCTGGCATCCTGCTTTTCCTCAGAAGCCTTTGATCAGTTCCAAATGGCCTTTCTGCTGACCTCCTGTTTCTTTCATGTCTGTTTGTTCAACTATTCAGCTTTAACAAATCCTATACATTCCTGTATGTCTTTCTGTCTCACCACTTCAAAGTAATCAACCAGAACACTGAAAATGTAATAATTGTAATGAGTTAATCTCCCACAACTATCTAAGTTAAACTTGTTTTAGCACTTAAGCCTCATTATCAGTACTATCATGTTGTCTGCTATCACATAGTACATTAAATAAATTAATCAATGTGTCTTAGCCATGTTTTCACTACCACAATGTCACGAATTTCTTGTTTTTTATTTTATTTATGGTAGCCAGGGGCACACTCCAACATCATTTACAAACTAAGCATGTGTGTTTAGTGAGTCCGCCAGATCAGAGGCAGTAGGGATGACCAGGGATGTTCTCTGTTTAGTGAGTCTGCCAGATCAGAGGCAGTAGGGATGACCAGGGATGTTCTCTGTTTAGTGAGTCCTCCAGATCAGAGGCAGTAAGGATGACCAGGGATGTTCTCTGTTTAGTGAGTCCGCCAGATCAGAGGCAGAAGGGATGACCAGGGATGTTCTCTGTTTAGTGAGTCCTCCAGATCAGAGGCAGTAGGGATGACCAGGGATGTTCTCTGTTTAGTGAGTCCTCCAGATCAGAGGCAGTAGGGATGACCAGGGATGTTCTCTGTTTAGTGAGTCCGCCAGATCAGAGGCAGAAGGGATGACCAGGGATGTTCTCTGTTTAGTGAGTCCTCCAGATCAGAGGCAGTAGGGATGACCAGGGATGTTCTCTGTTTAGTGAGTCCTCCAGATCAGAGGCAGTAGGGATGACCAGGGATGTTCTCTGTTTAGTGAGTCCTCCAGATCAGAGGCAGTAGGGATGACCAGGGATGTTCTCTGTTTAGTGAGTCCTCCAGATCAGAGGCAGTAGGGATGACCAGGGATGTTCTCTGTTTAGTGAGTTCTCCAGATCAGAGGCAGTAGGGATGACCAGGGATGTTCTCTGTTTAGTGAGTCCTCCAGATCAGAGGCAGTAGGGATGACCAGGGATGTTCTCTGTTTAGTGAGTTCTCCAGATCAGAGGCAGTAGGGATGACCAGGGATGTTCTCTGTTTAGTGAGTCCTCCAGATCAGAGGCAGTAAGGATGACCAGGGATGTTCTCTGTTTAGTGAGTCCGCCAGATCAGAGGCAGAAGGGATGACCAGGGATGTTCTCTGTTTAGTGAGTCCTCCAGATCAGAGGCAGTAGGGATGACCAGGGATGTTCTCTGTTTAGTGAGTCCTCCAGATCAGAGGCAGTAGGGATGACCAGGGATGTTCTCTGTTTAGTGAGTCCTCCAGATCAGAGGCAGTAGGGATGACCAGGGATGTTCTCTGTTTAGTGAGTCCTCCAGATCAGAGGCAGTAGGGATGACCAGGGATGTTCTCTGTTTAGTGAGTCCTCCAGATCAGAGGCAGTAGGGATGACCAGGGATGTTCTCTGTTTAGTGAGTTCTCCAGATCAGAGGCAGTAGGGATGACCAGGGATGTTCTCTGTTTAGTGAGTCCTCCAGATCAGAGGCAGTAGGGATGACCAGGGATGTTCTCTGTTTAGTGAGTCCTCCAGATCAGAGGCAGTAGGGATGACCAGGGATGTTCTCTGTTTAGTGAGTTCTCCAGATCAGAGGCAGTAGGGATGACCAGGGATGTTCTCTGTTTAGTGAGTCCTCCAGATCAGAGGCAGTAAGGATGACCAGGGATGTTCTCTGTTTAGTGAGTCCGCCAGATCAGAGGCAGAAGGGATGACCAGGGATGTTCTCTGTTTAGTGAGTCCTCCAGATCAGAGGCAGTAGGGATGACCAGGGATGTTCTCTGTTTAGTGAGTCCTCCAGATCAGAGGCAGTAGGGATGACCAGGGATGTTCTCTGTTTAGTGAGTCCTCCAGATCAGAGGCAGTAGGGATGACCAGGGATGTTCTCTGTTTAGTGAGTTCTCCAGATCAGAGGCAGTAGGGATGACCAGGGATGTTCTCTGTGTAGTGAGTCCTCCAGATCAGAGGCAGTAAGGATGACCAGGGATGTTCTCTGTTTAGTGAGTCCGCCAGATCAGAGGCAGAAGGGATGACCAGGGATGTTCTCTGTTTAGTGAGTCCTCCAGATCAGAGGCAGTAGGGATGACCAGGGATGTTCTCTGTTTAGTGAGTCCTCCAGATCAGAGGCAGTAGGGATGACCAGGGATGTTCTCTGTTTAGTGAGTCCTCCAGATCAGAGGCAGTAGGGATGACCAGGGATGTTCTCTGTTTAGTGAGTCCTCCAGATCAGAGGCAGTAGGGATGACCAGGGATGTTCTCTGTTTAGTGAGTTCTCCAGATCAGAGGCAGTAGGGATGACCAGGGATGTTCTCTGTTTAGTGAGTCCTCCAGATCAGAGGCAGTAGGGATGACCAGGGATGTTCTCTGTTTAGTGAGTTCTCCAGATCAGAGGCAGTAGGGATGACCAGGGATGTTCTCTGTTTAGTGAGTTCTCCAGATCAGAGGCAGTAGAGATGACCAGGGATGTTCTCTGTTTAGTGAGTCCTCCAGATCAGAGGCAGTAGGGATGACCAGGGATGTTCTCTGTTTAGTGAGTCCTCCAGATCAGAGGCAGTAGGGATGACCAGGGATGTTCTCTGTTTAGTGAGTCCTCCAGATCAGAGGCAGTAGGGATGACCAGGGATGTTCTCTGTTTAGTGAGTCTTCCAGATCAGAGGCAGTAGGGATGACCAGGGATGTTCTCTTGATAAGTGTGTGAATTGGACCATTATTCTGTCCCTGCTAAGCATTCAAAATGTAATTTTATTTTGGAATGTAGTGAAGTAAAAGTTGTCAAAAATATCAATAGTAAATTAAAGTACATATAACCCAAAAAACGACTTAAGTAATACTTTAAAGTACTTTACACTTTACACTGTGTACAAAGACTTACAACATACAATACATACATCTACATTTTTTTCAGCACCTTATGTGTGAACCACATAAAACATCCAAATATGTAGGCCTTTTCAACCTACTGAGAAATGTTGTCCTCCATCAGTGGATTAATACATAGACTTTGTAGAGTCAATAACTATAGTTTAAGGTCCATCCTACATGTGTGTTGCTTATTGAAAGGGAAATTAGATGATTGGTTCTTATGGTAACTATCTGGTTTATCTATATCTATAAATATCTGGTTTATCCATATCTATAAATATCTAGTTTATCCATATCTATAAATACCTGGTTTATCCATATCTATAAATATCTGGTTTATCCATATCTATAAATATCTGGTTTATCCATATCTATAAATATTTGGTTTATCCATATCTATAAATATCTGGTTTATCCATATCTATAAATATCTGGTTTATCCATATCTATAAATATCTGGTTTATCCATATCTATAAATATTTGGTTTATCCATATCTATAAATCTCAGGTTTATCCATATCTATAAATATCTGGTTTATCCATATCTATAAATACCTGGTTTATCCATATCTATTCTGATTGGTTGTTATGATAAATATCTGGTTTATCCATATCTATTTTGATTGGTTGCTTTGATTAAATATCTAGTTGATCCATATCTATAAATATCTGGTTTATCCAGACAAAGGTAGTGTATTTGTTTATTTATTTCACCTTTATTTGACCAGGTAGGCCAGTTGAGAACAAGTTCTCCAGTGCGACACAAACAACAACACAGAGTACACATGGAATAAACAAACGTACAGTCAATAACAGCATAGAAAAGTCTATATACAGTGTGTGCAAATGAAGCAAGATTAGGGAGGTAAGGCAATACATTTAGAAATTAAACACTGGAGTGAAAGATGTGCAGTAGATGAATGTGCAAGTAGAGATACTGGGGTGCAAAGGAGGAACAACAACAAAAAATAACAATATGGGGATGAGGTAGTTGGATGGGCTATTTACAGATGGGTTGTGTACAGGTGCAGTGATCTGTAAGCTGCTCTGACAGCTGATGCTTAAAGTTAATGAGGGAGATATGAATCTCCAGCTTCAGTGATTTTTGTAGTTCGTTCCAGTCATTGGCCGCAGAGAACTGGAAGGAAAGGCGGCTAAAGGAAGAATTGGCTTTGGGGGTGACCAGTGAGATATACCTGTTGGAGCGAGTGCTACGGGTGGGTGCTGCTATGGTGACCAGTGAGCTGAGATAAGGCGGGGCTTTACCTAGCATAGACTTATAGATGACCTGGAGCCAGTGGGTTTGGCGACGAGTATGAAGCGAGGACCAGCCAACAAGAACATACAGGTCGCAGTTTTTGATTTAGATTTTTTTATTTCACCTTTATTTAACCAGGTAGGCCAGTTGAGAACAAGTTCTCATTTACAACTGCGACCTGGCCAAGATAAAGCAAAGCAGTTCAACACATACAACAACACAGAGTTACACATGGAGTAAACAAACACACAGTCAATAATACAGTAGATAAAAGTCAAATCTATATACAATGTGTGCAAATGAGGTAAGATAAGGAAGGTAAGGCAATAAGTAGGCCATGGTGGCAAAGTAACTACAGTATAGCAATTTAACACTGGACTGGTAAATGTGCAGTAGATGAATGTGCAAAGTAAAAATACTGGGGTGCAAAGGAGCAAGATAAATAAATGACTACGGTAGGGGATGAGGAAGTTGGTTGGGCTATGCAGTGGTGGGTAGTATATGGGGCTTTGGTGACAAAACGGATGGCACTGTGATAGACTGCATCCAATTTGCTGAGTAGAGTGTTGGAGGCTATTTTGTAAATAACATCACCAAAGTCAAGGATCAGTAGGATAGTCCGTTTTACGAGGGTATGTTTGGCAGCATGAGTGAAGGATGCTTTGTTGCAAAATAGGAAGCCGATTCTAGATTTAATTTTGGATTGGAGATGCTTAATGTGAGTCTGGAAAGAGAGTTTACAGTCTAACCAGACACCTAGATATTTGTAGTTGTCCACATATTATTCATTATAGTTGTGCACACACGTATTCATTGATGTTCAGTGGTAGGGGCTTTTCATCAGACAGATCCATGCTGAGGGTTGACATTATTGAACTAAAAACAGAGGAAATACACTACATGGCCAAAAGAATGTGGGCACCTGCTCATCGAACACCTCATTCCAAAATCATGGCCATTAATATGGAGTTGGTCCCACCTTTGATGCTATAACAGCCTCCACTCTTCTGGGAAGGTTTTCCACTAGATGTTGGAACATTGCTGTGAGGACTTGCTTCCATTCAGCCACAAGAGCATTAGTGAGGTCGGGCACTGATGATTGGCGATTAGGCCTGGCTCGCAGTCGGCTTTCCAATTCATCCCAAAGGTGTTCGATAGGGTTGAATTCAGGGCTCTGTGCAGGCCAGTCAAGTTCTTCCACACCGATCTTGACAAACTATTTCTGTATGGACCTCGCTTTGTGTACAGGAGTATTGTCATTCTGAAACAGGAAAGGGCCTTCCCCAAACTGTTGCCACAATGTTGGAAGCACAGAATTGTCTAGAAAGTAATTGTTAGCTGTAGCATTAAGATTTCCCTTCACTGGAACTAAGGAGCCTGAACCATGAAAAATGGCCCCAGACCATTATTCCTCCTCCACCAAACTTTACAGTTGGCACTTTGCATTGGGGCAGATAGCATTCTCCTGGCATCCCCCAAACCCAGATTCGTCTGTCGCACTGCCAGATGGTTAAGGGTGATTCATCACTCCAAAGAACGCGTTTTCACTGCTCCAGAGTCCAATGGCGGCTAGCTTTACACCACTCCAGCCGACACTTGGCATTGTGCATGGTGATCTTAGGCTTGTGTGCGGCTGCTTGGCCATGGAAACCCATTTCATGAAGCTCCCAACGAACAGTTATTGTGCCGACGTTGCCTCCAGAGGCAGTTTCGAACTCGGTAGTGAGTGTTGCAACCGAGGACAGATGATTTTTACGCGCTACTCGCTTCAGCACTTGGCGGTCCCGTTCTGTGAGCTTGTGTGGCCTACCACTTTGCAGCTGAGCCGTTGTTGCTCCTAGAGGTTTCCACTTCACAATAACAGCTCTTATAGTTGGCCAGGGCTGCTCTAGCAGGGCAGAAATTTGACGAACTGACTTGTTGGGAAGTTTTCATCCTATGTCTGTGCCACCTTAAAAGTCACTGAGCTTTTCAGTAAGACCATTCTACTGCCAATGTTTGTCTATGGAGATTGCATGGCTGTATGCTCGAGTTTATTTTCTGTATGCCCCATTCCAATTCTTTCAAAGTGCACTCTGTCTTCCTTGGACTCCCGAGTGGTGCAGCGGTCTAAGGCACTGCGTCTCAGTGCAAGAGGCGTCACTATAGTACCTGGTTCGAATCCAGGTTGTATCACATCCAGCCGTGATTAGGCTTTCCATAGGGCAGCGCACAATTGGCCCAGTGTCGTCCGGGGTAGGCTGTCATTGTAAATAAGAATCTGTTCTTAACTGACTTACATGGTTAAATAAATATAATTCCTCCCTTCCTTTAAGTAATCACTGATTGGACAGGTGTATGCAAGGGCCCCCTACACATATATGGGGTTCTCTGTGAGGGCATTGGTCCCCATGGTGCTGCAGTGTTCCAATTGCAAAGAGTTTGGACACGTGATGAATGTTTGCAGAGAGATGGACATGAGTGATTCTTCTGCAAAAGAAGATGTCTCAACTGTGATGGGAAGAGTTCCCTGAATGCCCAGTAAGGGTTAAAGAAGCAGAGACTGTAGGATAAGAGCTGTTCAACATGTCTCTTGTGCTGAAGCAGCGAAAGTGGTTTGGCTGCCATGGAGACATCGCTTTCTATTGCTGGAGCAGTGACGTCCTCTCAGGTCTCTGGATCTGCGGAGGGCTGCGAGTAAACTTGATTGACGATCATTTTTTGTTTTGTATGTTGTTTTTGGACATAAAGTTTTCATTGTTCCCATTTCGCTAAAAACCCTACCAAAGAAGGTGTACGCAAGGGCTCCACCAGATGACCTTTCACCTCTCCAGCCATTTAGAAATTCTAATTCGTGATTATTACTTCAAGGAAGGAAAGATAGGCCTAGAATTGGATGAGCCCCTTTGTTTGTGTAGGAAACGAGGCAAAAACAACAACAAAGATTGCTTGGTCAGATGAAACCACTTTATAAGGCTCAGATGGTTCAAACACATGCAGAACACATACTGTAAAACACAGGTGGTAAAACTTCAAATTAAATGCATAAAAACATGTCATACATTTACTTCAGAAGCTTGTCCTGAGATAGTAGAATGGTAGAGGACTGTCCACTGATTAAAACCCCTCGAAGACCCCATTACAGAGAAGCTAGTTTAAAACCCCTCAAAGACCCCATTACAGAGCAGCTTGATTAAAACCCCTCTGAGACCCCATTACAGAGCAGCTTGATTAAAACCCCTCTAAGACCCCATTACAGAGCAGCTTGATTAAAACCCCTCTAAGACCCCATTACAGAGCAGCTTGATTAAAACCCCTCTGAGACCCCATTACAGAGCAGCTTGATTAAAACCCCTCTGAGACCCCATTACAGAGCAGCTTGATTAAAACCCCTCGAAGACCCCATTACAGAGCAGCTTGATTAAAACCCCTCTGAGACCCCATTACAGAGCAGCTTGATTAAAACCCCTCGAAGACCCCATTACAGAGCAGCTTATCCTATTCACAAGAACGAAACTTAACAACGAATCAGGGACTGTATTCATCAAGTGTCTCAGAGTAGTATTGCTGATCTAGGATATGTTTTGCCTTTTAGATTATAATAAGTAAGACTATATGGAAAGGGGAGACCTGATCCGAGAACAGAACTCCTACTCTGACACACTTTATGAATACGGGCCAGAAGAATAAGACAGTATTATTGTATAGGCACATGCGGGATATTTATATTTAGTTGTAAAAGGCCCCCTGTAGTCGTCGGTCGACAGCACTTTTGGTCTAACAACAATATGCCATTTAGCAGGCGCTTTTATCCAAAGTGCCTTAGAGTCATGCGTGTGTATCTATCTGCTTTTAGTAACGCTGGGTATTAGAATAGTCCGCCGGAAGCCATGTGTTAGTAACAAAATTCAATTTCAACTTACACTGTGGATTGTCTGTAGGTTTGGTCCTTACGCAGGGGGAATGAGAAAGAACATCTAATGGAACGTACAGTATAACTAAACAGACTTTCCAAACCTGGGTCTGTTGTGGACCCATGCAGTTCCTCAGCGAGGTCAGTTTCTCTCCGCTTACCTCATGTCAAAATAAAAGTTGTTGCTTTTTTGTGCAGGTATGGCACAGGACTTTTATTTTGCCATGAGGTAAGCGGAGAGGAAGTGTGTCCACAACAGACCCAGGTTTGGAAAGTAATTCATATGCTATTAGATGTTGTTTCTCAAATTCCCCCCTGCATTAGGACAAAACATACAGACAATCGACAGAGTAAGTTGAAATTGAATTGAATCTAACTTCTGGCTCCCGGCGGACTATTCTGTTTTTTTGCAAGCTAATTCCCAGCAACACTAGTGTGTAAAAACTAGCATTACTAAAGGCAGCTAGCGTGTATACATTTTACATAAGGTTGTCCCGAGCGGGAATCATACCCACGACCCTTGGCGTTGCAAGCGCCAAGCTCTACCGACAGCCTCACAGGACCACACACACGTCTTTCTAACTACCTATATCATTCAATCATTAATTCATTGGCTACGCACTCACCCACTCTGTTCAACCCATTCATCTGCAGTTCACCCATTCATCTGCAGTTCTCCCATCCATCTGCAGTTCTCCCATCCATCTGCAGTTCTCCCATCCATCTGCAGTTCTCCCATCCATCTGCAGTTCTCCCATCCATCTGCAGTTCACCCATCCATCTGCAGTTCACCCATCCATCTACAGTTCACCCATCCATCTGCAGTTCACCCATCCATCTACAGTTCACCCATCCATCTACAGTTCACCCATCCATCTACAGTTCACCCATCCATCTGCAGTTCACCCATCCATCTGCAGTTCACCCATCCATCTACAGTTCACCCATCCATCTGCAGTTCACCCATCCATCTGCAGTTCACCCATCCATCTACAGTTCACCCATTCACCCAGTTCCCAGTTCATCCATTCCAGAACCACGTCCTGTGTAATCGATCTCTCTGTGTAAGAGTGGGAGGGTGCATTGGGGTGAAACAGGGGGTCATTTCAGCTAAACCAAATTGAAGCTCATTTACTGCATTTCTACACAATTTAAAAATTCTAAAAAGCAAATTGGAGTAAAACAAGCTAAATTGACTCCAGCCATTACCACCTTGTTGCTGTAGCTTCATTCCCCTCAGTCAATAGGGGACTTAACATTCTACACAACACGTCATACAGTATTTAGCTGCTACACACTAGCTCAGCACAGGGATTAAAACTCTAGTCTAGTTTCATGTCAAGTCAAACATCAGTTACCTAGCCAGAGACATCTTAACTCTGCACTGTTTTGAGAAGTTCCCTGCAGCTGTGTGCGCTCAATAAAGCCAGCCATCCAGCCATCCAAACAGCCTTCCCTCCCGCTTCCTGGCCTCCGCATGGTCCTAAAGTCAGTCCTTAATACCTCTAAACTGCATTTGCCTTTTACTGGGGATTGGACTGATTTTAGTAGACTATTTTAAATTGTTGCCGTTAAACTAGGGTATGGCGACTGCCATATCTGCCTTACCCAATTGACGCCCCTGGGGTGACGATAAAGAACGCATCCCAAATGGCACTCTATTCCCCTACATAGGGCACGACATAGGGCACTACATTGGGCACTACATAGGGAATCGGGTGCCATTTGGGACACAACCAACATTTGTCACCAGGAATCAGGACTCTTCTGTAAACCTCCGAGCCTATTCCAGCACAACCCTCCAAGCCTATTCCAGCTCAACCAGACAGTAGATCATCGTTCTCCAGCCTCCTCTGGCTGTTTTCACCTTTCATCACCGGCCTGACTGAGTGGGACGGTGTCCCCACTGCCACTGACAGACTGGACCGCTTTAGACGGAGCAGGCACCTCCTTAGATGCTCTCCTTCTTGACTCCTTTTTTGTTTGCTGTAAAAGGACAAAAGAAGATTTCACCCCAACTGTCAAAGACATGGAGGCTTCAGTTTAGTATTACAGACCCTGTACAATAGTATAGTATAGTTTGGTATATAGGCCCACTGTCATCTTGAGTTACACTGATTCATTAAACCACCCCTGCTATATAGGCTACTAGACTATGGTTTAGATAAGTAGAGTGGACAAAACAACAAGTTCTATATGATAATCCCACCACTCCTGTTTCTACTGATTGTCAAGACATTGTCAAGAGACTGGTTTTCATTGATTATGACAATCATCATCTGATTGTCAGGAGACTACCCATTTAGTATGGACATACAGTGAGGCCTATATCGTGGCAGGACCGCCAGTGGTTGGGTCCAGAGCTGGTGAGGGTCTGGTGGTTGGGTCCAGAGCTGGTGAGGGTCTGGTGGTTGGGTCCAGAGCTGGTGAGGGTCTGGTGGTTGGGTCCAGACCTGGTGAGGGTCTGGTGGTTGGGTCCAGAGCTGGTGAGGGTCTGGTGGTTGGGTCCAGACCTGGTGAGGGTCTGGTGGTTGGGTCCAGAGCTGGTGAGGGTCTGGTGGTTGGGTCCAGAGCTGGTGAGGCTCTGCTTCCCACACTGGGTCCCTGTGGTCACCATCATCCTCTTCTCCTTCTGAATACCCTCCAGCCCTTTACCTGAAGAAGAAGAATTCACCTTTCAGCAGGACAATAACCAAAATCACCAGGCCAAATCTACACTGGAGTTGCATACCAAGAAGACAGTGAATGTTCCTGAGTGGAGTTTTGACTTAAATCTAGTCGAGAATCTATGGCAAGACCTGAAAATGGTTGTCTAGCAATGATTAACAACCAATTTGACAGAGTTTGAAGAATTAGGCGTGTGAATACTTATGTAAATGAGATATTTCTGCATTTCATTTTCAATAAATTTGCAACAATTTCTAAAAACATGTTTTAATTTTGTCATTATGGGGTATTGTGATGTCATTATGGAGTATTGTGATGTCATTATGGAGTATTGTGATGTCATTATGGAGTATTGTGTGCATATGGGTGAGAGAAAAAATATTTAATCCATTTTAAATTAAGGTTGTAACATGTACTTTGCTGACTAGGTAATTCACAGAGAAGTAGGGGATTGCATAGTGAAATGATTACCTTATGTAGTTTGACTGTAGTGTACATGAAAACAGAATGGGGCATTGAGAGACTGGCCCTTTGTAACAGAGGTGGGTTGAACAATCTTAACCACACAGTTCATATGGGCCATCTCACCACACTGGTGTGAAGAGGATTCTGCATACAGTATTACTTATTATTGGCCCGTTTTTATCCAATATATTTACACCAAATTGCCACTGCCTCAATAAAAAAGTATCGGTAAACTACAGCAGGTTTATACAGCAGTATAATAGACAAGTTACATGATAGCAGTTACCCAACCCAACCTGCGTATTTTTCAGCTTTAAATCCAGAATATTTGCCACAATCACGACACTTCTTACTATTGATAGTAGAGAGAGCAGCCTCGGCGTCTGTATTGGTGAGCCATGTCGACTCGGTTTCTCGGGTCCAGCTTTCATGATACCTCGGTTCGATTATTGTGTCGGACCGGCTTCCTCCACAACCCATCAGAATATCATCCACTGCACCGCTCGCTTCAAAGTGTCAATTTTTACTGACACACAACTGTCCACCAAATGCCCGTTGGATTCATCTAGGAGAAAGCATCTTCCATTACTCGGGTTGCCTCTATCCACCGCGAAGATTCTGCGCTTTGCTGATCTACGCACGGCGAGCTTTGCAGCACCGCATAGCTCACAGAATGGTTAGTGCTATCCCAGCCTAGTCTCATACACCAGACGTAACATAGTAAACGTAAATCCGGGACAATAAAATTATACTAAACAAAAATACAAACCTAAACATGTAAAGTGTTGGTCCCATGTTTCATGAGCTGAAATAAAAGATCCCAGAAATTTGTCATACGCAAAAAAAAAAGTATTACTCTCAAATTTAGTGAACAAATTTGTTTACATCCCTGTTAGTGAGCATTTATCTTTTGACAAGATAATCAATCCACCTGACAGGTGTGGCATATCGAGAAGCTGATTAAACAGCATTATCAGTACACAGGTGCACCTTGTTCTGGGGACAATAAAAGGCCACTAAAATGTGCAGTTTTGCCACAACCCAATGCAACAGATGTCTCAGGTTTTGAGGGAGCGTGCAATTGGCATGCTGACTGCAGGAATGTCCACCAGAGCTGTTGACAGATAATTTAATGTTCATTTCTCTACCATAAGCCACCTCCAATGTCATTTTAGAGAATTTGGCAGTACGTCCAACCAGCCTCACAACGCCAGACCACGTGGAACCACGCCAAACCTCCACCTCCACATCTGTCTTTTTATCCTGCAATTTAATCACAAAACAACCTCTTGGGAGATTGCTTGAAAGGCAGATCGTTTCCTCAATGTTTCTCAGTTTTCTATAACCATGGACAGCAGCCGCCCTGTTCAGCCCAAAATCAATTTCTGTCACAACCTACTTGCATTGGTGCTTCTGAAATCTTAAGCACACAGTTTTACAGCATCAGAAGAGAGCATTACATACATTTTATTTAGATATTTGGTAGATTGTTTTCAATTACCATGCATCGGAAAGACCCCTTGACTTTTTCCACAGTTTGTTACGTAACAGCCTTATTCTAAAATGGAATAAATTGTTGTTTTCCTCATCAATCTATACCCAATAATAACCAAGAAAAAACAGGTTTTTAGACATTTTTGCAAATGTATTAAAAATAAAAGGTGCTTTGTTGAAGCATCTTAGGCAGCGATTACAGCCTCCAGTCTTCTTGGGTATGATACTACAAGCTTGGCACACCTGTATTTGGGGAGTTTCTCCCATTCTTCTCTGCAGATCCTCTCAAACTCTGTCAAGTTGGATGGGGAGCGTCGCTGCACAGCTATTTTCAGGTCTCTCCATGTCATGTGCCTTTTACTGAGGAGTGGCTTCCATCTGGCCACTCTACCATAAAGGCCTAATTGGTGGAGTGCTGCAGAGATGGTTATCCTTCTGGAAGGTTCTCCCATCTCCACAGAAGAACTCTGGAGCTCTGTCAGAGTGACCATCGGCTTCTTGGTCACCTCCCTGACCAAGGCCCTTCTCCACTGATTACTAAGTTTGGCTGGGTGGCCAGCTCTATGTCGAGTCTTGGTTGTTCCAAACTTCTTCCATTTAAGAATGATGGAGGAGACGGTGTTCTTGGGGACCTTCAATGCTGCAGACATGTTTTAGAACCCTTCCCCAGATCTGTACATCGACACAATCCTGTCTTGGGAAATGTCTAAAAACCTGTGTTTGCTTTGTCATTATGGGGTATTGTGTGAAAATTGATGAGGGAACATTTTTTATGAATCAATTTTAGAAATAGTTGTAACATAACAAAACGTGGAAAATGTTAAGCGGTCTGAATACTTTCCGAATGCACTGCATATCGACAATACTGTACACTGTATCAAAAAAAGAAAGAAGAACCAAGGCACTCTTCATATAATTAATTAAAATGCCTTTATTGGTATGGCATGTTCAATGGAAACAAAGTTGAAAAAAAACGACGCGTTTCGGCTGCATGGCCTTCGCCAGGGAGTACAAAGAAATAATACAATGTCCTCTTTTAAAACAGCTTTTCCAATTAGCCATAATTTGAAGAGGGAGTGGTTACAAAATTGATTGGACACACCTAGTAAGCAATACTATACACATTGAATAGTGATATACTGTAGCTAGGTTATCAAAAAATACAACTCAAAGCTGGGAGTATCAGAACGCCTAAAACGGTAGTTCTAACCTTAAATATGACTGGGAGGAGTGTCAAAAAAACGAAAGCAATACACACCACAGTACACCAGAAAACAGCAAACTTGAACAACAACAGTCCAAACATAGCTGAGGGTAATTGAGCAAAATGTCCACTAGATGACAGCAAATGGACCTATCAACAACACTACAGGAAGGGTGAGAAATACATATCTTCATTTAAACCAGGGTACTAAGTGGCCTGTTCTTTGTACTCCCTGGCGAAGGCCATGCAGCCGAAACGAGTCGTTTTTTAAAAACTTTGTTTCTATTGAACATGCCATACCAATAAAGGCATTTTAATAGACAATACTGGACACTGTACATAGACAATACAGGACACCGTACATAGACAATACAGGACACCGTACATAGACAATACTGGACACTGTACATAGACAATACTGGACACTGTACATAGACAATACTGGACACTGTATATAGACAATACAGGACACCGTACATAGACAATGCTGGACACTGTATATAGACAATACTGGACACCGTACATAGACAATACTGGACACTGTACATAGACAATACTGGACACTGTACATAGACAATACTGGACACTGCATATAGACAATACAGGACACCGTACATAGACAATACTGGACACTGTACATAGACAATACTGGACACTGTACATAGACGATACTGGACACTGTATATAGACAATACACATTAAAACACAGTCGCTGGTGGGGAGGGGAGGGGTCCCAGTGTTTCACATTAAAACACAGTCACTGGTGGGGAGGGGAGGGGTCCCAGTGTTTCACATTAAAACACAGTCGCTGGTGGGGAGGGAGGGGTCCCAGTGTTTCACATTAAAACACAGTCGCTGGTGGGGTGGGGAGGGAGGGGTCCCAGTGTTTCACATTAAAACACAGTCACTGGTGGGGAGGGAGGGGTCCCAGTGTTTCACATTAAAACACAGTCGCTGGTGGGGTGGGGAGGAGGAGGTCCCAGTGTTTCACATTAAAACACAGTCGCTGGTGGGGTGGGGAGGAGGGGTCCCAGTGTTTCACATTAAAACACAGTCGCTGGTGGGGAGGGAGGGGTCCCAGTGTTTCACATTAAAACACAGTCGCTGGTGGGGAGGGGAGGGAGGGGTCCCAGTGTTTCACATTAAAACACAGTCGCTGGTGGGGAGGGGAGGGAGGGGTCCCAGTGTTTCACATTAAAACACAGTCGCTGGTGGGGTGGGGAGGAGGGGTCCCAGTGTTTCACATTAAAACACAGTCGCTGGTGGGGAGGGAGGGGTCCCAGTGTTTCACATTAAAACACAGTCGCTGGTGGGGTGGGGAGGGGTCCCAGTGTTTCACATTAAAACACAGTCGCTGGTGGGGAGGGAGGGGTCCCAGTGTTTCACATTAAAACACAGTCGCTGGTGGGGAGGGAGGGGTCCCAGTGTTTCACATTAAAACACAGTCGCTGGTGGGGAGGGAGGGTGGGGTCCCAGTGTTTCACATTAAAACACAGTCGCTGGTGGGGAGGGGAGGGAGGGGTCCCAGTGTTTCACATTAAAACACAGTCGCTGGTGGGGAGGGGATGGGAGGGGTCCCAGTGTTTCACATTAAAACACAGTCGCTGGTGGGGAGGGAGGGGTCCCAGTGTTTCACATTAAAACACAGTCGCTGGTGGGGAGGGAGGGGTCCCAGTGTTTCACATTAAAACACAGTCGCTGGTGGGGAGGAGGGGTCCCAGTGTTTCACATTAAAACACAGTCGCTGGTGGGGAGGGAGGGGTCCCAGTGTTTCACATTAAAACACAGTCGCTGGTGGGGAGGGAGGGGTCCCAGTGTTTCACATTAAAACACAGTCGCTGGTGGGGTGGGGAGGGGTCCCAGTGTTTCACATTAAAACACAGTCGCTGGTGGGGAGGGAGGGGTCCCAGTGTTTCACATTAAAACACAGTCGCTGGTGGGGTGGGAGGGGTCCCAGTGTTTCACATTAAAACACAGTCGCTGGTGGGGAGGGAGGGGTCCCAGTGTTTCACATTAAAACACAGTCGCTGGTGGGGTGGGGAGGGGTCCCAGTGTTTCACATTAAAACACAATCGCTGGTGGGGAGGGAGGGGTCCCAGTGTTTCACATTAAAACACAGTCGCTGGTGGGGAGGGAGGGGTCCCAGTGTTTCACATTAAAACACAGTCGCTGGTGGGGAGGGGAGGGAGGGGTCCCAGTGTTTCACATTAAAAAACAGTCGCTGGTGGGGAGGGAGGGGTCCCAGTGTTTCACATTAAAACACAGTCGCTGGTGGGGAGGGAGGGGTCCCAGTGTTTCACATTAAAACACAGTCGCTGGTGGGGAGGGAGGGGTCCCAGTGTTTCACATTAAAACACAGTCGCTGGTGGGGAGCGGAGGGGTGGGGTCCCAGTGTTTCACATTAAAACACAGTCGCTGGTGGGGAGGGAGGGGTCCCAGTGTTTCACATTAAAACACAGTCGCTGGTGGGGAGGGGAGGGAGGGGTCCCAGTGTTTCACATTAAAACACAGTCGCTGGTGGGGAGGGAGGGAGGGGTCCCAGTGTTTCACATTAAAACAGTCGCTGGTGGGGAGGGGAGGGGAGGGGTCCCAGTGTTTCACATTAAAACACAGTCGCTGGTGGGGAGGGGAGGGGTCCCAGTGTTTCACATTAAAACACAGTCGCTGGTGGGGAGGGGAGGGGAGGGGTCCCAGTGTTTCACATTAAAACACAGTCGATGGTGGGGAGGGGAGGGGTCCCAGTGTTTCACATTAAAACACAGTCGCTGGTGGGGAGGGGAGGGGTCCCAGTGGCTGTGTGGTTAGGGACTGTGTGGTTAGTACCTGTGTGGTTAGGGGCTGTGTGGTTAGTGCCTGTGTGGTTAGGGGCTGTGTGGTTAGGGGCTGTGTGGTTAGTGCCTGTGTGGTTAGTACCTGTGTGGTTAGTGCCTGTGTGGTTAGGGGCTGTGTGGTTAGTGCCTGTGTGGTTAGGGGCTGTGTGGTTAGTGCCTGTGTGGTTAGGGGCTGTGTGGTTAGGGGCTGTGTGGTTAGTACCTGTGTGGTTAGTGCCTGTGTGGTTAGGGGCTGTGTGGTTAGGGGCTGTGTGGTTAGTACCTGTGTGGTTAGTGCCTGTGTGGTTAGTGACTGTGTGGTTAGGGGCTGTGTGGTTAGTGACTGTGTGGTTAGTACCTGTGTGGTTAGGGGCTGTGTGGTTAGTACCTGTGTGGTTAGGGGCTGTGTGGTTAGTACCTGTGTGGTTAGGGGCTGTGTGGTTAGTACCTGTGTGGTTAGGAGCTGTGTGGTTAGGGGCTGTGTGGTTAGTGACTGTGTGGTTAGGGGCTGTGTGGTTAGTGACTGTGTGGTTAGTACCTGTGTGGTTAGGGGCTGTGTGGTTAGTACCTGTGTGGTTAGGGGCTGTGTGGTTAGTACCTGTGTGGTTAGGGGCTGTGTGGTTAGTACCTGTGTGGTTAGGGGCTGTGTGGTTAGGGGCTGTGTGGTTAGTACCTGTGTGGTTAGGAGCTGTGTGGTTAGTACCTGTGTGGTTAGGGGCTGTGTGGTTACAATTTGTCTCACCAAAATGATATTATTTCGGAAGCAATACTGTAAAAAGCTTATTTTGCTAGAATATATCCCGCTGTTATCAGGGCGCTCCTCCCTCCCGGTGTAGATGACGTCCCCCCAGCTAGCAGCGGTAGCTAACAGGTTAGTGGTGCTAGCGGAGGCTAAGCTACATGCTAGCTGGCGCTTTGAGAAGATGGCAACGGACTGGCAAGCTTCAGCTATTGAGCAAGCCGAATTAATATCCAGTCGTCTCCGAGAGCTCTTATCCACCGGGGAGGGATATATCCGCTCGGAGTTTGGGGTGGAATTGGGGCTGACGCCTGAGCTGTACCCGTCCTGGGTGATTCTCTCCGCGGCGGCGCTTGGGCTGCTGGCGGTGCTGCTCCTGTCGTGGGCCGCGCTCTGTGGCGGACTCCTCGGGGGGAAAAAGCGAGGCGCTCCGCTTACACAAGACAGTGGTGATTCCCTCAAGGCCCAAGTCAACAAGACTGTGAAGCCCGAGGCACAAAATAAGAAGACTACTAAGAAATGTAGCGACAAGGTAGTTGGACATATAGATAACTAGCTAGTTGTGAATGGCCATTGTCGTGGCTCTGGCCAACTTCCATCCAGCTGAGTGGTGTGTTGTTGTCCGCTAACTAGCTGAATGTCCAAACCATTTGTAACATCTTGCTTTGTTTTGAAAGTTTACCTTGCAGATAGCACTTCGCTAGTACGAGGCATCGTATTCTCATGTAACGTTAGTTATCTATCGATTCCATGTGAAATCTACATGGCCTAACTACTACTAGACATGCAAGTTTAACTAGCTAGTCAATGTAGCTAGATTGCGTCGTTAGCTGGCTGGTTAAGCATCGCTTTTCTGATCACCGTCAGCCTGCCTGATGTCCAGGTTTATCGTGTCTGATCACCGTCAGCCTGCCTGATGTCCAGGTTTATCGTGTCTGATCACCGTCAGCCTGCCTGATGTCCAGGTTTATCGTGTCTGATCACCGTCAGCCTGCCTGATGTCCAGGTTTATCGTGTCTGATCACCGTCAGCCTGCCTGATGTCCAGGTTTATCGTGTCTGATCACCGTCAGCCTGCCTGATGTCCAGGTTTATCGTGTCTGATCACCGTCAGCCTGCCTGATGTCCAGGTTTAACGTGTCTGATCACCGTCAGCCTGCCTGATGTCCAGGTTTAACGTGTCTGATCACCGTCAGCCTGCCTGATGTCCAGGTTTATCGTGTCTGATCACCGTCAGCCTGCCTGATGTCCAGGTTTATCGTGTCTGATCACCGTCAGCCTGCCTGATGTCCAGGTTTATCGTGTCTGATCACCGTCAGCCTGCCTGATGTCCAGGTTTATCGTGTCTGATCACCGTCAGCCTGCCTGATGTGCAGGTTTAACGTGTCTGATCACCGTCAGCCTGCCTGATGTCCAGGTTTATCGTGTCTGATCACCGTCAGCCTGCCTGATGTCCAGGTTTATCGTGTCTGATCACCGTCAGCCTGCCTGATGTCCAGGTTTAACGTGTCTGATCACCGTCAGCCTGCCTGATGTCCAGGTTTATCGTGTCTGATTACCGTCAGCCTGCCTGATGTCCAGGTTTATCGTGTCTGATCACCGTCAGCCTGCCTGATGTCCAGGTTTATCGTGTCTGATCACCGTCAGCCTGCCTGATGTCCAGGTTTATCGTGTCTGATCACCGTCAGCCTGCCTGATGTCCAGGTTTAACGTGTCTGATCACCGTCAGCCTGCCTGATGTCCAGATTTATCGTGTCTGATCACCGTCAGCCTGCCTGATGTCCAGGTTTATCGTGTCTGATCACCGTCAGCCTGCCTGATGTCCAGGTTTATCGTGTCTGATCACCGTCAGCCTGCCTGATGTCCAGGTTTATCGTGTCTGATCACCGTCAGCCTGCCTGATGTCCAGGTTTATCGTGTCTGATCACCGTCAGCCTGCCTGATGTCCAGGTTTAACGTGTCTGATCACCGTCAGCCTGCCTGATGTCCAGGTTTATCGTGTCTGATTACCGTCAGCCTGCCTGATGTCCAGGTTTATCGTGTCTGATCACCGTCAGCCTGCCTGATGTCCAGGTTTATCGTGGTTCTGATCACCGTCAGCCTGCCTGATGTCCAGGTTTATCGTGTCTGATCACCGTCAGCCTGCCTGATGTCCAGGTTTAACGTGTCTGATCACCGTCCAGCCTGCCTGATGTCCAGGTTTATCGTGTCTGATCACCGTCAGCCTGCCTGATGTCCAGGTTTATCGTGTCTGATCACCGTCAGCCTGCCTGATGTCCAGGTTTATCGTGTCTGATCACCGTCCAGCCTGCCTGATGTCCAGGTTTATCGTGTCTGATCACCGTCAGCCTGCCTGATGTCCAGGTTTAACGTGTCTGATCACCGTCAGCCTGCCTGATGTCCAGGTTTAACGTGTCTGATCACCGTCAGCCTGCCTGATGTCCAGGTTTATCGTGTCTGATCACCGTCAGCCTGCCTGATGTCCAGGTTTATCGTGTCTGATCACCGTCAGCCTGCCTGATGTCCAGGTTTATCGTGTCTGATCACCGTCAGCCTGCCTGATGTCCAGGTTTATCGTGTCTGATCACCGTCAGCCTGCCTGATGTGCAGGTTTAACGTGTCTGATCACCGCCAGCCTGCCTGATGTCCAGGTTTATCGTGGTTCTGATCACCGTCAGCCTGCCTGATGTCCAGGTTTATCGTGTCTGATCACCGTCAGCCTGCCTGATGTCCAGGTTTAACGTGTCTGATCACCGTCAGCCTGCCTGATGTCCAGGTTTATCGTGTCTGATTACCGTCAGCCTGCCTGATGTCCAGGTTTATCGTGTCTGATCACCGTCAGCCTGCCTGATGTCCAGGTTTATCGTGTTATTTGTCACTTCCACTGCTTCAGTAATAGTTCAATGTGTCGTTTGTCTCTCGGCCAACAGAAGGCTCAGTATAATGGACGAACCGTGCCAGAGCCTCGGGAGGAAGTCAGAGCAAAAATGACCAAGCCTTCCCCGGAGATTAAAACGGAGGTACCTAACAATAACATATGTTTAAGTCTTCTGGAAGTGTATTTTGGTTGACAAGGGGGAATGTATTTGTCATCCAATTCCAAAAGGCTAAGCGATCCTTGCACCTTTAAATCAGCGTCTGTAGTAGTTAAGAGTTGATGAAAGCCCTGTATCCACAGTAGTTAGAGTTGATGCAAGCCCTGCATCCACAGTAAGTTAGAATTGATGAAAGCCCTGTATCCACAGTAGTTAGAATTGATGCAAGCCCTGTATCCACAGTAGTTAGAGTTGATGCAAGCCCTGTAACCACAGTAGTTAGAGTTGATGCAAGCCCTGTATCCACAGTAGTTAGAGTTGATGCAAGCCCTGTATCCACAGTAGTTAGCATTTTAATAAATGCATTTCTATTGCCGAGGAGACACGGTGGCTTGAACACAGCACCCCTATCAGTCATCTAGTGTGTATATATAAAGCATTTAAATTCGCCCATTACCAATGAATGAGCATAAGGACTACTATTGCTTGACTTTTTGTTGTCTTTAATAGGTGAAGAAAACCAAGAAGAAGGCCAAACCCGAGGTGAAACCAGCCAAGAGGGTTTCTGCTGGCGATGGCAAAGAGCCTGATGATGGTACGACCCTTAACCCCTGTATGAACCCTTCACCTTGGTTGACTTCTTTATACCCTTGTTGCTAAATGTATCCTGCAGAATTCTACTGATTTCATTCAGACTGCGCCGTTGAAGACCCTTGTATAAGGCCACAATGGCATTGTTAGGGGATTAGGCAGTGACTCACAGAAAGCGTCTCAAATGGCACCCTATTCCCTACATAGTGCACTATATGGGGACTAGGGTGTCATTTGGTACGCAGTCCCTAGTGTCCAACTGAACTTGTTTAGTCAGATGAGTGAGAGGTTATGACTAATGGCCCAGTTTCAGTCCAGGAGTTCCACACTTCAACTGGAACGTGGCAGTTTGGCCCAGTTAATCTGTTGCTTAATGCTTGATGTCATTTGACCTTGATCTATCTAACATCAAGCTGATATTCACTTCCATGTTGGCCAAGCACTAATTCAATTAAGGCTATACAACTATAAGTTGGATATCTGTATGATGACAGTAATTAAAACCTTTATAAATCGGACTTAAAAGGTTATCAAGCTATGCTTCTAGTTCTGTAGGAATGATCTTTTTAATTAAGAGATGTGTAAAGGTGGCCAAGGGGGGTGATGTTGCCCTAGATGCTGATCTTGGATAAGTTAAGGTCATTTCCATGTCAAAGGACCAACATGACAAATGAAAGCTATAATAGTTCGTATTTGTGAGAAATTAAGGTGTGTGTGTATATACAGCGCATTAGCAAAGTATTCAGACCCCTTCCCTTTTCCACATTTTGTTACTTTACAGCCTTATTCTAAAATGGACAAATATATAAAATCATCAATCTACACACAGTACCCCATAATGACATCACAATACCCCATAATGACATCACAATACCCCATAATGACATCACAATACCCCATAATGACATCACAATACCCCATAATGACATCACAATACCCCATAATGACATCACAATGCCCCACAATGACATCACAATACCCCACAATGACATCACAATACCCCATAATGACATCACAGTACCCCATAATGACATCACAGTACCCCATAATGACATCACAATACACCATAATGACGTCACAGTACCCCATAATGACAAGCGAAAACAGGTTTTTAGGAATGTTTTACATTTTTATACCTTATTTACATAAGTATTCAGACCCTTTGCTGTGAGACTCGAAATCGAGCTCAGGTGCATCCTGTTTCCATTGATCATCCTTGAGATGTTTCTACAACTTGCTTGGAGTCCACCTGTGGTAAATTCAATTGATTGGACATGATTTGCAAAGGCACACACCTGTCTATAAAAATAAAACCAAGCTATGAGGTCGAAGGAATTGTCCGTAGAGCTCCGAGACAGGATTGTGTTGAGGCACAGATCTGAATGCCAAGCGTTATGTCTGGAGGAAACCTGGCACCATCCCTACGGTGAAGCATGGTGGTGGCAGCATCATGGTGTGGGGATGTTTTTCAGCGGCAGGGACTGGGAGACTAGTCAG
Source organism: Brachymystax lenok tsinlingensis (assembly GCA_030435695.1). Lineage (NCBI taxonomy): Eukaryota > Metazoa > Chordata > Actinopteri > Salmoniformes > Salmonidae > Brachymystax > Brachymystax lenok. The sequence continues at coordinate 40,875,887 of CM059806.1, forward strand.
GATCGAGGGAAAGCTGAACGGAGCAAAGTACAGAGAGATCCTTGATGAAAACCTGCTCCAGAGCACTCAGGACCTCAGACTGGGGTGAAGGTTCACCTTCCAACAGGACAATGACCCTAAGCATACAGCCAAGACAATTCAGGAGTGGCTTCGGGACAGGTCTCTGAATGTCCTTGAGTGGCCGAGCCAGAGCCCGGACTTGAACCCGATCAAACATCTCTGGAGAGACCTGAAAATAGCTGTGCAGCGACGCTCCCCATCCAACCTCACAGAGCTTAAGAGGATCTGCAGAGAAGAACAGGGAGAAACTCCCCAAATACAGGGGAAGGGAAGGGGGGTACCTAGTCAGTTGTACATCTGAATGCCTTCAACTGAAATGTGTCTTCTGCATTTAACCCCTCTGAACCAGGGAGGTGCGTCTTTGGCGCCCGGGGAACAGTGGGTTAACTGCCTTGCTCAGGGACAGAACAACAGATTTTTACCTTGTCAGCTCGAGGATTCGATCCAGCAACCTTTCGGTTACTGGCCCAACGCTCTAACCACTAGGCTACCTGTGTGCCAAGCTTGTAGTGTCATACTCAAGAAGACTCGAGGCTGTAATTGCTGTCAAAGGTTCTTCAACAAAGTACTGAGTAAAGGGTCTGTATACTTAGGTAAATGTGATTTTTCAGTTATTTTTTATACATTTGCAAAAAAGATTGCTTTATCATTATGGGGTATTGTGTGTAGATTGATGGGGAAAAACTATTTATTCCATTTTATAATAAGGTTGTAACGTAACAAAATGTGGAAAAAGTCAATGTGCCTGAATACTTTTCGAATGCCCTGTATTTTACATTTCCAACCTAAAAAATAGGAATAAGCAAAAGATTTGATTTCTGGTCAAAAAGGAAACATCTACCTGAAGTCTAAGAAGGTATAAAAAAAAAACACAATAATATTGACATAAAATACCTGCCAACTAATATTAACACACATTTTTCTGCCTTATGTACGTTTTAAGAAAAATTGCCTTGTGCCTTATAATTCCATTACCAAAAGCCCACATCTTTTAAGATATTTAAATAAATCTCTCTCATGAAGAGGGAGGATAATGAAAGTTCAAAGAAGTAACAAGTAAAGGACCTATCAATTAATTTGTTCGTTTTTTACTGATGAAATCAAAGTAGTCACAAACCACAGTTGGGTTCACAAGTTTGGACGGCACAGTACAGTAGAGAACTGTAATGTAGAGCTACACAGTAGAGCACACAAGTTGAGTACACTATAATGTACTATAGTGGACTGGACTGAATAGTTTTTCACAGTATACTGAAACGAAGGCACTTTTTTTCAATATTGTTTTTTTAATTTTTTATAAAGTACTATAATTTATGTTTGGTACTTCTGTCAAATGAATAGACTTTATCCTCTCAATCAGTACAGCCCCATTATAGCGCCAAGAGCGAAGTGCCTGCTCCACTTCCTCATTCATTGCTCGAGCTGTCTGGTTGCATTGTTCGCTCTGACAATGACTGTGTGCACACTGAACAAAAATATCAACGCAACATGTAAAGTGTTGGTCCCATGTTTCATGAGCTGAAAGAAAAGATCCCAGACATTTTCACAAATGTGTTTACATCCCTCTTAGTGAGCATTTCTCCTTTGCCAAGGTAATCTACCCACCTTACAGGTGTGGCATATCAAGAAGCTGATTGAACTGCATGATCAATACACAGGTGCACCTTGTTCTGGGGATTATAAAAGGCCACTCTAAAAGGTGACGTTTTGTCACAACACAATGCCACAGAGGTCTCAAGTTGAGGGAGCGTGCAATTCATGCTGACTGCAGGAATGTCCACCAGAGCTGTTGCCAGAGTTTTTAATGTTCATTTCTCTACCATAAGCCACCTCATTTTAGATAATTTGTCAGTACGTCTAACCGGCCTCACAACCTCAGAACACATGTAACCACACCAACCCAAGACCGCCACATCCGGCTTCTTCACCTCTGGATCATCTGAGACCAGCCACCCGGACTGCTGCTGAAACTGTTGGTTTTTACACAAACTGTCAGAAACCGTCTGAGAAGCTCATCTGCGTGCTCGTCGTCCTCAGCATGGTCTTGACCTGACTGCAGTTCGGCGTGTCGTAACCAACTTCAGTGGGCAAATGCTCACCTTCGATGGGCACTGATACGCTGGAGAAGTGTGCTCTTCAAAGATGAATCCCGGTTTCAACTGTACCGGGCAGATGGCAGAGAGCATTTACGGCGTCGTGTGGGTGAGCGGTTTGCTGATGATGTCAAATTTTGTGAACAGAGTACCCCATGGTGGCGGTGGGGTTATGGTATGGGCAGGCATAAGCTACAGACAACGAACACAATTGGATTTTATCGATGGCAATTTGAATGCACAGAGATACCGTGATGAGATCTTGAGGCCCATTGTAGTCAAATCAAATCAAATCAAATTTTATTTGTCACATACACATGGTTAGCAGATGTTAATGCGAGTGTAGCGAAATGCTTGTGCTTCTAGTTCCGACCATGCAGTAGTATCTAACAAGTAATCTAACAAATTCACAACAACTACCTTATACACACAAGAGTAAAGGAATGAATACGAGTATGTACATATAAATATATGGATGAGCGATGGCTGACCGGCATAGGCAAGATGCAGTAGATGGTATGGAGTACAGTATATACACATATATATGAGATGAGTAATGTAGGATATGTAAACATTATATAAATGGCATTGTTTAAAGTGGCTAGTGATACATTATTTCATCCAATTATAATTATTAAAGTGGCTTAGAGATTTGGGTCGATGACCGAACGGCATAGGCAAGATACAGTAGATGGTTTAGAGTACAGTGTATACATTTGATATGAGTATGTCGGATACGTAAACATTATATACAAAATTGTTTAAAGTGGCTAGTGATACATTTGTTACATCCAATTCCTATGTATAAAGTGGCTAGAGATTTAAGTCAGTATGTTGGCAGCAGCCACTCAATGTTAGTGATGGCTGTTTAACAGTCTGATGGCCTTGAGGTAGAAGCTGTTTTTCAGTCTCTCGGTCCCAGCTTTGATGCACCTGTACTGACCTCGCCTTCTGGATGATAGCGGGGTGAACAGGCAGTGGCTCGGGTGGTTGTTGTCCTTGATGATCTTTTGGCCTTTCTGTGACATCGGGTGGTGTAGGTGTCCTGGAGGGCAGGTAGTTTAACCCGGTGATGCGTTGTGCAGTCCTCACTACCCTCTGGAGAGCCTTACGGTTGTGGGCGGAGCAGTTGCCGTACCAGGCGGTGATACAGCCCGACAGGATGCTCTCGATTGTGCATCTGTAAAAGTTTGTGAGTGATTTTGGTGACAAGCCAAATTGACAAATTTCTTCAGCCTCCTGAGGTTGAAGAGGCGCTGTTGCGCCTTCTTTACCACGCTGTCTGTGTGGGTGGACCAATTCAGTTTGTCCGTGATGTGTACGCCGAGGAACTTAAAACTTTCCACCTTCTCCACTACTGTCCCCTCGATGTGGATAGGGGGGTGCTCCCTCTCCTGTTTCCTGAAGTCCACGATCATCTCCTTTGTAGTGCCATTCATCCTCTGCCATCACCTCATGTTTTATCATGATAATGTACGGCTCCATGTCGCAAGGATCTGTATACTTCCTGGAAGTTTAAAATGTTCCATTTCTTCCATGGCCTGCATACTCACCAGACATGTCACCCATTGAGAATGTTTGGGGTGCTCTGGATCGACGTGTACGACAGCATGTTCCAATTCCCGCCAATATCCAGGAACTTGGCACAGCCATTTGAAGAGGAGTGGAACAACATTCCACAGGCCACAATCAACAGCCTGATCAACTCTATGAGAAGGAGATGTTGTGCTGCATGAGGCAAATGGTGGTCCCACCAGATACTGACTGGTTTTCTGATCCACGCCTCTACTTTTTAAAGTTAACTGTGACCAAAAGATGCACGTCTGTATTCCCAGTCGTGAAATCCATAGATTAGGACCTGATGAATGTATTTCAATTAGCCGATATAAAACTGTAACTCAGTAAAACCTTAGAACTTTGGCATGCCAAGTAAGCATTTCACTGTAAGGTCTGCACCTGTTGTATTCGGTGTACGTGACAAATAAACTTAGATTTGTTTATATATTTGTTCAGTATATGTGAAGACTCTAGAGCATTTGCAAACAAAGAATTCTGATTAACATGGCGCCTCATGTGGGAGATCTATGTGGACATGTGCAGTTTGAGCTACTCCAGGAAGTGATGTTGCAGGCTAGCTCAGTGCTGCCACCTCTCATTGAGTATCTCAAGTTGAAGGCCGAACAGGGTACTGCAGGCTGCCATTAGCTACTGATTTTTAAAGTAATCGGTTCAAGGCCAAACATCTGGAGTAATAGAATAAATTATTGGTACCATGATTGTCTTGGAAATGTGTATTTATTTACACGAAGATGTAAATTTTCCCATTCACTATAATGGGGATCCTGTTTTCTGCAAACAATTCCTGCAGTATCGCGGTCGACCTTGAACTTTGTGGCTTCAATGAAAGTGGACAGTCGTTCTCCCCTGCTCCGCACTCATGCTGCACAAAAGTTAACATACTTGAATAATTTAACATGGCATGTAAAAATTTTGAAACTGTTCATTACTGTTGGCAAAACAACAATAGAATGCAAGTGTAACCTTTTATTTAACTAGGCAGGTCAGTTTGAGAACAAATTATTTACAATGAAGGCCTACCCCAAATCCGGACAACGCTGGGGCCATTCTGTGCTGCCCTATGGGAGCTTCCAGCTTTAATTGGAGGCTAACTTCCCTTGCTAGCTCACGTTCACATTAATTCACTACCCTACTACTTGGTTTGTGTTGTGCTAACCATAGTGCAAAATATACTAATTTCAACGCTGATTGTCCCCAAAAGTGATTAATAAAGTTATTTGTCTGCCTCGCCTCCCGTCTGGTTTCCACTAGATTCCATAGCCACGTTCTGCCTCCCGTCTGGTTTCCACTAGATTCCATAGCCACGTTCTGCCTCCCGTCTGGTTTCCACTAGATTCCATAGCCACGTTCTGCCTCCCGCCTGGTTTCCACTAGATTCCATAGCCACGTTCTGCCTCCCGTCTGGTTTCCACTAGATTCCATAGTCACGTTCTGCCTCCCGTCTGGTTTCCACTAGATTCCATAGTCATGTTCTGCCTCCCGCCTGGTTTCCACTAGATTCCATAGTCACGTTCGGCCTCCCGCCTGGTTTCCACTAGATTCCATAGCCACGTTCTGCCTCCCGCCTGGTTTCCACTAGATTCCATAGCCACGTTCTGCCTCCCGCCTGGTTTCCACTAGATTCCATAGTCACGTTCTGCCTCCCGTTTGGTTTCCACTAGATTCCATAGCCACGTTCTGCCTCCCGTCTGGTTTCCACTAGATTCCATAGCCACGTTCTGCCTCCCGCCTGGTTTCCACTAGATTCCATAGTCACGTTCTGCCTCCCGCCTGGTTTTTCACGTTCTGCCTCACGAATAATGTCATTACTTTCTTAGAGACACACGTTTTATAAAAGAGAATGCTTCTTCTATGCAAATGTTGTTAATCAGTACAATAGAATATGTTCTCTTAGCAGTTTTCAATTAAATACGTCCTAAATGGAAGGGGTTGTTTGTCATCTGTAGCCCCATGATACCAGCTAAAACAAGCTGAATAACTCAATGCATTCATACTCCTATTGAATACATGTTAGCCTGTATTGTGAATAGTCCTAGGCTACATCATCATTTACCCAGTTTATCAACAGAGACATTTTTACCGTTGTTGTTTTGTAGTTAGATTGGCAAGTCAAATGGATTGTATCATTTATTCATTAATGCATACATAGCTGTCTCTAAAACAAATTGACAAACATTTTCAAATGTAATGATATTGAACAGCGGGGTAGCAGAGTTTATCTGTCTGTATAAAGTGCCATTCTGGGACTTCATGGCTAATACGCCTTTATTTTTGTGTCATGATGGTGTCAGGTATCATGATACTAAACCTGGTATCGAAGTAAAAATTCTGGTATCGTGACAACACTAGTACTGGACTGTACTCTAATCTACTATGCTTTGATGTCCAAACTTGTGAAACGTGGAAGTCTATGATTGGTTCAGATTTGGTCCGGACCAACCAAATTTGGTTGTGTTTGGGGGAAGAGCTCATTAAAATAATAGCCAGTGTGTAGAATAATACCAAAATATGCAAAGGAGGATCTTGTGTATTTCTACCTTTTTGTGTGTTCATTTAGGATGCATCACCATGAAGAGAATGATATTCATATCCATAATTATGGATTTCTTTATAGTTCAGATCAAGGATCCATGCTCCGTTACCACAATTCTGTTACTGGGTATAAATCCACTTCACTTACTGTAATTCATAAAAAAAAATAGATTTTTTTTTCAATGTGTCATGTTAAAGCTGACACCCCATTTATTTCTGCAGACATTGTTGAATCTTAATTCGGAGTAGAGATTTAAGAGTTGTTGGAAAACGTGGACACAACATTTTTTGATTTTTCCTAAATTCTGTTACCAAACTTTGCATCTGCACAGCTCTCAGTAAATGTTTTTGTAAAATGTTATAAGTAGGCCTTGTGCATAGAGTTGTATGGTTTGTTAAACTTCATTTGGCATACATTTGAAGTGGAAAATCAGTCTCGGCGCATATCCGTTACCATGGAAATACCCTCAAGGTTAGAATGAGGGAGTTGACGCTGATCCTAGATCTGGCTACCTTGGAAATACCCTCAAGGTTAGAATGGGGGAGTTGACTCTGATCCTAGATCTGTACCCAGGGGGAAATTCTCCCCAGATCTCTTAAAGGTAGAGAGATGAAACAACATTTATAATCCTAGTAGATTTAAAGAAGCCAAACCCCTGCTCTCTCTTCCAGGTGAAACAACATTTATAATCCTAGTAGATTTAAAGAAGCCAAACCCCTGCTCTCTCTTCCAGGTGCATGGGAGACTAAGGTGAGTAACCGGGAGAAGCGGCAGCAGAAGAGGAAGGAGAAGGGGCCCGACGGGTCAGGAAGCCCGGAGGGGGTGGAGGTACCTCACCGCCAGGTGGAACAGCCCCCTCTCACCGTCCCAGTCAACAGGAAGAACAGAGGTATGCCATTTGTATTTGGCTGGTAACATTCCCACGTTTCCCAGAAATCCTGGTTGGAAGATCACCTGAATCAGTAAGGAATAAATAGTAAATCCGTGACTCTGGCATTTTGGGAAAGTTACCTAGAGCTTGCAACCCTAGCACTGACTCACTGTGTCTTTTGTCTTCATAAAGTGTATCAGTAGCTCTCAAGGATATGTACCGGTGTGTAGTTAAAAAATGTACAACATTGAACAGAGACAAATATGTGTACGAAGCCGTTCTAGGGCCAGCTTATTCCCAAAGCAGACCGTCAGAATTTCACTCCCCTTTTAGTTGGATTTGAACACCTGAAACTCCTTTCACTCCTCTCCTGAATGGGGCTCCGGTGTCGTGTGATCTCCTGAATGGGGCCCCGGTGTCATCGTGATCTCCTGAATGGGGCCCCGGTGTCGTGTGATCTCCTGAATGGGGCCCCGGTGTCATCGTGATCTCCTGAATGGGGCTCCGGTGTCGTCGTGATCTCCTGAATGGGGCTCCGGTGTCGTCGTGATCTGCTGAATGGGGCTCCGGTGTCGTCGTGATCTCCTGAATGGGGCTCCGGTGCCGTGTGATCTCCTGAATGGGGCTCCGGTGCCGTGTGATCTCCTGAATGGGGCTCCGGTGTCGTCGTGATCTCCTGAATGGGGCTCCGGTGTCGTCGTGATCTCCTGAATGGGGCTCCGGTGTCGTCGTGATCTCCTGAATGGGGCTCCGGTGTCGTCGTGATCTCCTGAATGGGGCCCCGGTGTCGTCGTGATCTCCTGAATGGGGCTCCGGTGTCGCCGTGATCTCCTGAATGGGGCTCCGTGTCGCCGTGATCTCCTGAATGGGGCTCCGGTGTCGCCGTGATCTCCTGAATGGGGCTCCGTGTCGCCGTGATCTCCTGAATGGGGCTCGGTGTCGCCGTGATCTCCTGAATGGGGCCCCGTGTCGCCGTGATCTCCTGAATGGGGCCCGGTGTCGCCGTCGTGATCTCCTGAATGGGGCCCGGTGTCGTCGTGATCTCCTGAATGGGGCTCCGGTGTCGCCGTGATCTCCTGAATGGGGCTCCGTGTCGTCCGTGATCTCCTGAATGGGGCCCGGTGTCGCCGTGATCTCCTGAATGGGGCCCGGTGTCGCCGTGATCTCCTGAATGGGGCTCCGGTGTCGTCGTGATCTCCTGAATGGGGCTCCGGTGTCGTCGTGATCTCCTGAATGGGGCTCCGGTGTCGTCGTGATCTCCTGAATGGGGCCCCGGTGTCGTCGTGATCTCCTGAATGGGGCCCGGTGTCGCCGTGATCTCCTGAATGGGGCCCCGGTGTCGTCGTGATCTCCTGAATGGGGCCCCGGTGTCGTCGTGATCTCCTGAATGGGGCCCCGGTGTCGTCGTGATCTCCTGAATGGGGCTCCGGTGTCGTCGTGATCTCCTGAATGGGGCCCGGTGTCGCGTGATCTCCTGAATGGGGCTCCGGTGTCGTCGTGATCTCCTGAATGGGGCCCCGGTGTCGCGTGATCTCCTGAATGGGGCCCGGTGTCGCCGTGATCTCCTGAATGGGGCCCCGGTGTCGTCGTGATCTCCTGAATGGGGCTCGGTGTCGCCGTGATCTCCTGAATGGGGCCCGGTGTCGCCGTGATCTCCTGAATGGGGCTCCGGTGTCGTCGTGATCTCCTGAATGGGGCCCGGTGTCGCCGTGATCTCCTGAATGGGGCTCCGGTGTCGCCGTGATCTCCTGAATGGGGCTCCGGTGTCGCCGTGATCTCCTGAATGGGGCCCGGTGTCGCCGTGATCTCCTGAATGGGGCCCCGGTGTCGTCGTGATCTCCTGAATGGGGCCCCGGTGTCGTCGTGATCTCCTGAATGGGGCTCCGGTGTCGTCGTGATCTCCTGAATGGGGCTCCGGTGTTGGGCATCCATGATAGGTGCCTTTCAGAACCCCTGTCTGTCTGGTTGTCAGTGATTTTCTTTGTTAGTTCCCTTGTGAGCAACATTTTCAGTTTGTTCTCTCCATTGAAACAGTGTCTTCTCTTCCCCCTTAGAGCCCTTGCACCTGAGGACTAGGAAAGGAGATTCTATCACGACACCAGGTAAAGTACTGCTGTCTCCTAGTCTGATTCTTAGAGGATGACACCTGTCAAGTCCCGTCAATAACTAAACTGTTCAATCCTGTACAGACATATTTTATCCTGGACTGTCCTTTCCTGTGAAGAACACAGCTTGTTGCATCCAGATAAGTGTGTCCATGGAAGGATAACGTTTCCACTAAGCCAAAGTAACACTGACCGATCCATGTCTCCCTCCCTCTAGTATTCACCAGCTGGAGAGAGGAGCTCTCAGTGAACGGTGGAGGGTGGCCAGATATCTCCATGAAGCTGCCCACCCATATATGCTCTTCAGACGGGGAAAAGTGGCCGGCCATCCCTAAAGGACCCCGACACTTGAACTCAGAACCCACCTGGGGACAGGACACAGAAGGTAACCTACTGGGCTTAACCCTAACCCACCTGGGGACACCTAACCCTACCTGGGGACAGTACACTGAAGGTAACCTACTGGGCTTAACCCTAACCCACCTGGGGACACCTAACCCTACCTGGGGACAGTACACTGAAGGTAATCTACTGGGCTTAACCCTAACCCACCTGGGGACACCTAACCCTACCTGGGGACAGTACACTGAAGGTAATCTACTGGGCTTAACCCTAACCCACCTGGGGACACCTAACCCTACCTGGGGACAGTACACTGAAGGTAACCTACTGGCCTTAACCCTAACCCACCTGGGGACACCTAACCCTACCTGGGGACAGGACACTGAAGGTAACCTACTGGGCTTAACCCTAACCCACCTGGGGACACCTAACCCTACCTGGGGACAGTACACTGAAGGTAATCTACTGGGCGTAACCCTAACCCACCTGGGGACACCTAACCCTACCTGGGGACAGTACACTGAAGGTAACCTACTGGGCTTAACCCTAACCCACCTGGGGACACCTAACCCTACCTGGGGACAGGACACTGAAGGTAACCTACTGGGCTTAACCCTAACCCACCTGGGGACACCTAACCCTACCTGGGGACAGGACACTGAAGGTAATCTACTGGGCTTAACCCTAACCCACCTGGGGACACCTAACCCTACCTGGGGACAGGACACTGAAGGTAATCTACTGGGCTTAACCCTAACCCACCTGGGGACACCTAACCCTACCTGGGGACAGGACACAGAAGGTAACCTACTGGGCTTAACCCTAACCCACCTGGGGACACCTAACCCTACCTGGGGACAGTACACTGAAGGTAACCTACTGGGCTTAACCCTAACCCACCTGGGGACACCTAACCCTACCTGGGGACAGGACACTGAAGGTAACCTACTGGGCTTAACCCTAACCCACCTGGGGACACCTAACCCTACCTGGGGACAGTACACTGAAGGTAACCTACTGGGCTTAACCCTAACCCACCTGGGGACACCTAACCCTACCTGGGGACAGTACACTGAAGGTAATCTACTGGGCTTAACCCTAACCCACCTGGGGACACCTAACCCTACCTGGGGACAGGACACTGAAGGTAATCTACTGGGCTTAACCCTAACCCACCTGGGGACACCTAACCCTACCTGGGGACAGGACACAGAAGGTAACCTACTGGGCTTAACCCTAACCCACCTGGGGACACCTAACCCTACCTGGGGACAGTACACTGAAGGTAACCTACTGGGCTTAACCCTAACCCACCTGGGGACACCTAACCCTACCTGGGGACAGTACACTGAAGGTAATCTACTGGGCTTAACCCTAACCCACCTGGGGACACCTAACCCTACCTGGGGACAGGACACTGAAGGTAACCTACTGGGCTTAACCCTAACCCACCTGGGGACACCTAACCCTACCTGGGGACAGGACACTGAAGGTAACCTACTGGGCTTAACCCTAACCCACCTGGGGACACCTAACCCTACCTGGGGACAGTACACTGAAGGTAACCTACTGGGCTTAACCCTAACCCACCTGGGGACACCTAACCCTACCTGGGGACAGGACACTGAAGGTAATCTACTGGGCTTAACCCTAACCCACCTGGGGACACCTAACCCTACCTGGGGACAGTACACTGAAGGTAATCTACTGGGCTTAACCTAACCCACCTGGGGACACCTAACCCTACCTGGGGACAGTACACTGAAGGTAATCTACTGGGCTTAACCCTAACCCACCTGGGGACACCTAACCCTACCTGGGGACAGTACACTGAAGGTAATCTACTGGGCTTAACCCTAACCCACCTGGGGACACCTAACCCTACCTGGGGACAGTACACTGAAGGTAACCTACTGGGCTTAACCCTAACCCACCTGGGGACACCTAACCCTACCTGGGGACAGTACACTGAAGGTAATCTACTGGGCTTAACCCTAACCCACCTGGGGACACCTAACCCTACCTGGGGACAGTACACTGAAGGTAACCTACTGGGCTTAACCCTAACCCACCTGGGGACACCTAACCCTACCTGGGGACAGTACACTGAAGGTAATCTACTGGGCTTAACCCTAACCCACCTGGGGACACCTAACCCTACCTGGGGACAGTACACTGAAGGTAACCTACTGGGCTTAACCCTAACCCACCTGGGGACACCTAACCCTACCTGGGGACAGGACACTGAAGGTAATCTACTGGGCTTAACCCTAACCCACCTGGGGACACCTAACCCTACCTGGGGACAGTACACTGAAGGTAACCTACTGGGCTTAACCCTAACCCACCTGGGGACACCTAACCCTACCTGGGGACAGGACACTGAAGGTAATCTACTGGCCTTAACCCTAACCCACCTGGGGACACCTAACCCTACCTGGGGACAGTACACTGAAGGTAATCTACTGGGCGTAACCCTAACCCACCTGGGGACACCTAACCCTACCTGGGGACAGGACACTGAAGGTAATCTACTGGGCTTAACCCTAACCCACCTGGGGACACCTAACCCTACCTGGGGACAGGACACTGAAGGTAATCTACTGGGCTTAACCCTAACCCACCTGGGGACACCTAACCCTACCTGGGGACAGTACACTGAAGGTAATCTACTGGGCTTAACCTAACCCACCTGGGGACACCTAACCCTACCTGGGGACAGTACACTGAAGGTAATCTACTGGGCTTAACCTAACCCACCTGGGGACACCTAACCCTACCTGGGGACAGGACACTGAAGGTAATCTACTGGGCTTAACCCTAACCCACCTGGGGACACCTAACCCTACCTGGGGACAGGACACTGAAGGTAATCTACTGGGCTTAACCCTAACCCACCTGGGGACACCTAACCCTACCTGGGGACAGTACACTGAAGGTAATCTACTGGCCTTAACCCTAACCCACCTGGGGACACCTAACCCTACCTGGGGACAGGACACTGAAGGTAATCTACTGGGCTTAACCCTAACCCACCTGGGGACACCTAACCCTACCTGGGGACAGGACACTGAAGGTAATCTACTGGGCTTAACCCTAACCCACCTGGGGACACCTAACCCTACCTGGGGACAGGACACTGAAGGTAACCTACTGGGCTTAACCCTAACCCACCTGGGGACACCTAACCCTACCTGGGGACAGTTCACTGAAGGTAACCTACTGGGCTTAACCCTAACCCACCTGGGGACACCTAACCCTACCTGGGGACAGTACACTGAAGGTAACCTACTGGGCTTAACCCTAACCCACCTGGGGACACCTAACCCTACCTGGGGAGAGGACACTGAAGGTAACCTACTCACTGGGTCGCCGGTTTTCCTGGGTGGGAGTCCCTGGGCAAGAAAACCACTGTCCTAACCCTCCTGGGTGGGAGTCCCTGGGCAAGAAAACCACTGTCCTAACCCTCCTGGGGACAGGACACTGAAGGTAACCTACTGGGCTTGACCCTAACTCCTAACCCTCCTGGGGACAGGACACTGAAGGTAACCCAGGCTTGACCCTAACTCCTAACCCTCCTGGGGACAGGACACTGAAGGTAACCCACTGGGCTTGACCCTAACTCCTAACCCACCTGGGGACAGGACACTGAAGGTAACCCAGGCTTGACCCTAACTCCTAACCTTCCTGGGGACAGGACACTGAAGGTAACTCACTGGGCTTGACCCTAACTCCTAACCCTCCTGGGGACAGGACACTGAAGGTAACCCAGGCTTGACCCTAACTCCTAACCCTACCTGGGGACAGGACACTGAAGGTAACCCACTGGGCTTGACCCTAACTCCTAACCCTCCTGGGGACAGGACACTGAAGGTAACCCAGGCTTGACCCTAACTCCTAACCCTACCTGGGGACAGGACACTGAAGGTAACCCACTGGGCTTGACCCTAACTCCTAACCCTCCTGGGGACAGGACACTGAAGGTAACCCAGGCTTGGGTTTGGATGGTTGATTCATCATCTTGGTCCTGTTAAAGCTTTAGTTTTTTCCATTTTAAGAGGTTGGACTTTTAGCACGTATAGCATTTTAGCACACAGGGCGCACAGATTGGTGTCACCTCGTCAGTCAGTATGTGTTACACCTGTGCTGGCTGCCATCTCGCTAGTGGGAAGGTGTTTCCCCTGTGTTGGCCCAGGTCCTATTTAGGAGTGGCTGGCCCAGGTCCTATTTAGGAGTGGCTGGCCCAGTGCTCCAGTGGAGCTTGAGAGATGTTGGGGACAGCTACACTTCACATCAGCTGAGGTGCAAGGACAAGCTCAACCTATATAAGGTTGAAAGAAGTCTGAGTTTTGGTTTCCCCTGTTCGTTTTGCTCCATATTCTTTTTACTCCCTATCCTAAGTTGTGGGTTTTCCTTTCAGTTTGTCTTTTCGGAGGTAAACCTAGCAGGAATCCATGGTGGATGTCTTTTAGAACCCCTTACTAGTAGCTTTGATAACTTCCAGTGGGCGTCTTTCAGAACCCCGAACCCCTGTCTGTTTGGTTGTCAGTGATTTTCTTTTAGTTCTCTTGTAAGCAACATTTTTTGTTTGTCTTGTGGGAACGTTACAGTCCGTATTCATAAAACATCTCTGAGTATGAGTGATGATCTAGGATCAGGTCTCACCAGACCATGTAATCATTCATTATGAGATTCTAAAAGGATAAACTGATTCTAGATCAGCACTCCTCCTCTGAGACGCTTTCTGAATACAGGCCCAGGATTTGGACAAGTGTCCACCCAACATAGCAACTACAGTGGATGTTATTTACCTGTGTTTTTCGGGACTGTAAAAGTTTTATTTTAAAATGTTTTATGTACATATAGTAGAACGTATTGTATTGAAGTTGGGAGAGTAGTCAGGACCAGGGCTTAAACCTGGGACCGTTAAACCTGAGACCCTGGCAACGTTAAACCTGGGACCCTGGCAACGTTAAACCTGGGACCCTGGCAACGTTAAACCTGGGACCCTGGCAACGTTAAACCTGGGACCCTGGCAACGTTAAACCTGGGACCCTGGCAACGTTAAACCTGGGACCCTGGCTACGTTAAACCTGGGACCCTGGCTACGTTAAACCTGGGACCCTGGCTACGTTAAACCTGGGACCCAGGCAACGTTAAACCTGGGACCCTGGCAACATTCAACACCTGAGCCGCTACACCTAGAGATCAGATCTTCTTGACAAGGTGTTGGTTTTAGGTCGCTTGTTGTGGAAATTCAAATCAATAATTAGGAGAGACAAGGTCAATCACCAATCAGGATATTACTTTATTCAAAACTTAAACATGATTAATTATTGCAATAATGAAGCTTGTCGACCACCCACCCGTAGGTGATTCGTTGAGAAGCCCAACGAGCGGATTTGAGCCACAGCATTTTATAGTAAAGTCCATCCTCCTGGATGTTCATGACAAACAACAGATGTATGGAATGGATCACAAGGTTAGGATTTGTATGAAAGATATTAATAATTCACAGCAAACAGTATCTGCTGTAAAAACTGTTCTCATTGTGTAGAGACCAGGGTCTGGCCCCTAGTCATCTCTCCATGGTACCTTCCAGTCAGGCACAGAGACACTAATCATGGAATGGAATGTTTTACAATAAGGTTTGACTGGCCATACATAGAGACCTGTCAAATGGCATTCCAGCCTGCTCATAATCTGTTTGATGATCTGAGTACATGTTATAGTAACTAAAGTTCTGAATGGACTCACAACTCTACTAAACCACATTCTGACTCCCTGGCCTACCAAAACACATTCTGACTCCCTGGCCTACCAAAACACATTCTGACTCCCTGGCCTACCAAAACACATTCTGACTCCCTGGCCTACCAAACCACATTCTGACTCCCTGGCCTACCAAGCCACATTCTGACTCCCTGGCCTACCAAACCACATTCTGACTCCCTGGCCTACCAAACCACATTCTGACTCCCTGGCCTACCAAACCACATTCTGACTCCCTGGCCTACCAAAACACATTCTGACTCCCTGGCCTACCAAAACACATTCTGACTCCCTGGCTTACCAAAACACATTCTGACTCCCTGGCCTACCAAAACACATTCTGACTCACTGGCCTACCAAAACACATTTTAAAATCTTGGCCATGTTCTGTTATAATCTCCACCCATCACAGCCAGAAGAGGACTGGCCACCCCTCATAGCCTGGTTCCTCTCTAGGTTTCTTCCTAGGTTCTGGCCTTTCTAGGGAGTTTTTCCTAGCCACCGTGCTTCTACACCTGCATTGCTTGCTGTTTGGGGTTTTAGGCTGGGTTTCTGTACAGCACTCTGTGACATCCACTGATGTAAGAAGGGCTTTATAAATAAATGTGATTTGATTCTGACTCACTGCCCTACCAAAACACATTTTGACAAATCTTCCTACCAAAACACATTTTGACTCACTGCCCTACCAAAACACATGTATTAAACATCTCCAGGGGGTCATGGCATTTAGATACGGAGTGTTAGAGGATTCCATGTGGCGCAGGATTTTAATTTCATTGATGTATTAATTAAACAGGATTGCGTAACATCAGACCTGTTTCACCCTTTACATTTTTTTATTTAACTAGGCAAGTCAGTTAAGAACAAATTCTATTTTTCAACGACGGCCTAGGAACAGTGGGTTAACTGCCTTGTTCAGGGGCAGAACAACAGATCTTTACCTTGTTAGCTCGGGGATTCGATCTTGCAACCTTTCAGTTACTAGTCCAACACTCTAACCACTAGGCTACCTGCCGCCCTTAATCTCATACATTAGTAGTTTGACTCTGTCTGCAGGCTCAGACTCTGGGCCGTAGTGACTCTGGACCGTAGTGGGTAGCTAGTTAACACTGAGGTGTAATCATGTGAGGCCCTGAGGTTTAAATCGACACGGTTCTGTTTTAGCCACTAACACTCTGGCTCACTAGCAGTTAGCTACAGTCATTATTGATAATGGCTGGCCTACCCAGTCCACTCTGGCTCACTAGCAGTTAGCTACAGTCATTATTGATAATGGCTGGCCTACCCAGTCCACTCTGGCTCACTAGCAGTTAGCTACAGTCATTATTGATAATGGCTGGCCTACCCAGTCCACTCTGGCTCACTAGCAGTTAGCTACAGTCATTATTGATAATGGCTGGCCTACCCAGTCCACTCTGGCTCACTAGCAGTTAGCTACAGTCATTATTGATAATGGCTGGCCTACCCAGTCCACTCTGGCTCACTAGCAGTTAGCTACAGTCATTATTGAGAATGGCTGGCCTACCCAGTCCACTCTGGCTCACTAGCAGTTAGCTACAGTCATTATTGAGAATGGCTGGCCTACCCAGTTCACTCTGGCTCACTAGCAGTTAGCTACAATCATTATTGAGAATGACTTGACTTACCCAGTCAACTCTGGCCTATGCCATTGATTTAAATCAGTGAATCCAGTCCACTCGATCAAGAGCAAATCATTCCTCCTATTCACTAAGGGCCTGATTCCAATACAA
This sequence comes from Brachymystax lenok tsinlingensis, assembly GCA_030435695.1. NCBI lineage: Eukaryota > Metazoa > Chordata > Actinopteri > Salmoniformes > Salmonidae > Brachymystax > Brachymystax lenok. The sequence goes on from CM059806.1 coordinate 40,892,995, forward strand.
GTTAAGCGTGCGTAAATGGAACGGAATTCCTTTAAAAAAAATGTATGGACTTTTCTCTCCATGTACAGTACCAGTCAAAAGTTTGGACACACCTACTTTTTCTTTATTTTTACTATTTTCTACATTGTAGACTAGTAGTGAAGACAATAGTGAAATAACACATATGGAATCATGTAGTAACTAAAAAAAGTGTTAAACAAATCGAAATATATTTTCTATTTTAGATTCTTCAAAGTAGATAGCCTTTGCCTTGATGACTGCCAAGCGTGTTCAAAGCTTTCTCGGGTGATTGTGGAGGCCAGGTCATCTGATGCAGCACTCCATCACTCTCCTTCTTGGTCAAATAGCCCTTGCACAGCCTGGAGGTGTGTTGGGTCATTGTCCTGTTGAAAAACAAATGATAGTGGGACAAAGTGCAAACCAGGTGGGATGGCGTATCGCTGCAGAATGCTGTGGTAGCCATGCTGGTTAAGTGTGCCTTGAATTCAATATAAACCACAGACAGGGTCACCAGCAAAGCACCCCCAAACCATAACACCACCTCCTCCATGCTTCACGGTGGGAACCACACATGCAGAGATCATCCGTTCACCTATTCTGAGTCTCACAAAGACACGGCAGTTGGAACCAAAAATCTCCAATTTGGACTCATCCGACCAAAGGACAGATTTCCACCGGTCTAATGTCCATTGCTCGTGTTTCTTGGCCCAAATAAGTCTCTTCTTATCGGTGTGCTTTAGTAGGGTTTTCTTTGCAGCAATTCAACCATGAAGGCCTGATTCACACAGTCTCCTCTGAACAGTTGATGTTGAGATGTGTCTGTTACTTGAACTCTGAAGCATTTATTTGGGCTGCAATTTCTGAAGCTGGTAACTCTAATGAACTTATCCTCTGCAGCAGAGGTAACTCTGGGTCTTCCTTTCCTGTGGCGGTCCTCATGAGAGCCAGTTTCATCTAAGCGCGTGATTGTTTTTGTGACTCCACTTGAAGAAACTTTCAAGTTCTTGACATTTTCCACATTTATTGACCTTCATGTCTTAAAGTAATGACAACCTGCCTAAATGACTACAGGCCCGTAGCACTCACTCACACCATGAGGAGATACGGAAGAGGTACGGAGGAGGTACGGAGGAGGTACGGAGGAGGTACGGAGGAGATACGGAGGAGGTACGGAGGAGATACGGAGGAGGTATGGAGGAGGTACGGAGGTGGAATGGAGGAGGTATGGAGGAGGTATGGAGGAGGAGGTAGGTCATGGCTGGTCATGGCCCACATCAACACCATTATCCCAGAAACCCTAGACTCACTCCAATTTGCATACCACCCCAACAGATCCACAGATGATACAATCTCTATTGCACTCCACGCTGCCCTTTCCCACCTGGACAAAAGGAACACCTATGTGAGAATGCTATTCATTGACTACAGCTCAGCGTTCAACACCATAGTGGCCTCAACTCATCACTAAGCTAAGGACCCTGGGACTAAACACCTCCCTTTGCAACTGGATCCTGGACTTCCTGACGGGCCGCCCCCAGGTGATGAGGATAGGTAGCAACACATCCACCACGTTGATCCTCAACACAGGAGCCCCTCAGTGGTGTGTGCTCAGTCCCTTCCTGTACTCCCTGTTCACTCATGACTGCATGGCCAGACAAAGCCTATTCCCCCTCAGGAAACTAAAAAGATTTGGCATGGGTCCTGAGATCCTCAAAAGGTTTTACAGCTGCAACATCGAGAGCATCCTGACTGGTTGCATCACTGCCTGGTACAGCAACTGCTCAGGCCTCCAACCGCAAGGCACTACAGAGGGTAGTGCGTACGGCCCAGTATATCACTGGGGCTAAGCTGCCTGCCATCCAGGACCTCTATGCAGGTGGTGTCCGAGGAAGGCCCTAAAAATTGTAAAAGACCCCAGCCACCCCAGCCATAGACTGTTCTCTCTACTACCGCATGGAAAGCGGTACCGGTGCGCCAAGTCTAGGACCAAAAGGCTTCTCAACAGTTCATCAGCTCAGAAATAGACATTGAGCTTGATGATACAACCTTCCACACAGACAGCAAGGTGGTGTTAGGCTACAACGAGACCCGGCGTTTCTACGTCTGTCAGCAATCGAGTCCATCGGATAAGGAGATCTACTCATCCAGAACAGTGGTGCTATCTACCAGATCAGAACCCTGCAGATCATGCGACGAGATTCATCCCTGCAGCTTACCTCTGACTCAACCTGTCTCTCTGGCCCAGCGTTTCTGACACGCCAGTCTGTCTTGAAAGGGATGCTTTTGAGCTCATCAACTCCCCCTCAGATGCTGACGTTCGCCCCCCACTGAAGACAACAACTTCACCCAAGCAGCTTGGATCCTTACGCTTTACAAGGTTCTCCACGTGGAAGTCGCCGACTTGTACCATCACTCACCTTGTCCACATCCCTCGTCTCTTCATCAACACTACAGCGGGAAAAAAACAGCAACTGTAAGGGCTGGCACTACTGTCAGACAGCATGCACACCAGACAGATTTTCTCAAAGGATATCGTCATATGGACAGTCCAAGAGTTTGAGTGGATCAGGAACCAGGAAACAATTCCCTAAGCAAGCTCTCTGAGAGCCTTAGATCCATTCATTGATAAAGACGGCCTTCTGAGAGTTGGAGGTCGCATCACAGAAGCAAAACTTTGACATGACGAGAAGAGCCCCCTGATCATCCCGGAGAAGCATCACGTCTCAACTTTACTGGTGAGGCATTACCACAAACGGATCCAACACCAGGGATGCCTTTTTGCAGAGGCAGCCATCCGTACAGCCGGTCTTTGGATAGTTGGCGGTAAAAGGTGTGTCACCTGTCGGAGACTTCGCGGTCCTCCTCAGGCACAGAAGATGGCCAGCCTTCCTGCTGACCTCTGTTCACCCATGTCGGCCTGGATGTATTTGGTCAATGGACCGTTGGCTCTTGCCGGACAAGAGGAGGCCTCGCCCACAGTAAGTGGAGGACCGTCATATTCACCTGTATGACCGTGAGAGCCATTCATATTGAAGTCCTTGAGTCACTGGATACATCAAGCTTTATCAACGCCCTGAGGCATATTCGTTCTGACCGTGGGACCAATTTTATTGGGGCCTGCAAGGAACTTAAGATTCCCTCGAACATCAACGACAACTCCGTGGATACCTACCTGTCAGAACAGGGCTGCATCTGGATATTCAACCCGCCACATGCCTCTCACATGGTTGGTGCCTGGGAGAGGATGATTGGTGTAGAATCCAGGATTCTCCTTGCTATGTTCCTCCAACATGGTAATTCAACGCTAAGTCACAAAACGCTCATTACTCTGATGGCAGAAGTGGCTGCCATCATCAATGCCAGACCTCTGGTTCCAGTCGCTACAGATCCAGATGACCCCCTCATACTTACACCTGCTACTCTTCACACAGAAAGTGAGTATGCCTTTGAATCCTGCTGGCCACTACGGAGCCAAGGACCTCTTTAACTTCTTAGGGGTCGTTGTCGAACCGCGTTGTCTGATTTACAATAGGCTTTACGGTGAAAGCATAGCATTTGATTATCTGAGGACATCGCCCCGCATACTTTCTGCATATAAATATATTTCAAACCAGCGCATGCATTACAAAATCAAATATAGCGTTAAAATAAATCACTTACCTTTGAAGATCTTCCCCTGGTTGCAATCCCACGGGTCACAGGACTACAAAGAATGGTCATTTTGTTCGATAAAGTCCCTCTTTATATCCCAAAAACTCTGTTTGGTTGGCGCGTTTTGTTCAGTAATCCACTCGTTCAGTATACAGACATAGAAAACCTAAATAAGTTACCGATAAACTTTGTCCAAACAAGTCAAGCAAGTCAGAGCGAGTGACGTCACTGATTGAAACGCTGTTAGCGCGCACTCCGCTAGCTAACTAGCCATTTCACACCGGTTGCACAAGGATGGTAAAGTCGAGGTTAGACTCTGCAGGCAAGAAGGAACTAAGCTCTTTCTTAGGCCCGTCACAGAGACGGTCCTGCTCCTCCCTCCAGAGGTGTAAACAAACAAGGTCTCTTATATGGACATTCCATAGTCATCTGAGTGGCGTTCTATCACGCCAGGTGGGGAGGCAGCCCCCCCTCTCTGATTCAGAGGGGTTGGGTTAAATGCGGAAGACACATTTTGGTTGAAGGCATTCGGTTGTGCAACTGACTAATAATGGTGACTTTGACTTTGAGTGTTCGGTTTTAGTTGTAATACTTAACTATATTACTAACCTTGAATTTAGCTCCCCCTAGTGTTGATCTGAAGTATTTTTCTTTACTGAGAAAATGGACCTGTTAGGAGGAAGTTAGGAGGAGGAAGTTAGCCTAGCTTTTGCTTGTTGTCAGTGTGAGCAAAATATCAGGTTACGTTCATATCTAGTTTGTATTTGCATTGTTTTATGCAGACATTGTCTTTGTTTCAGTTCCACGCTGTTTCAACTCAATAAATCTTGTGAACATGGAGATCATGCTTTGAGGATTATTGATGTGAAGGCGTTTATTTTGCTGTCAATATGCACAGGAACGCATTCGGAGGACAGTACAGTGTGTGTCAGTGCTGTGTGTAAGTTGACTATGCAAATAACTTGGAATTTCCAACTCATTGCATCGCTTCTTGTTATTATAAGGAACAGTCAGTCTCTCCTCAACTTTTAGCCAAGAGAGACTGGCATGCATAGTATTAATATTATCCCTCTGATTACAATGAAGAGCAAGACGTGCCGCTCTGTTCTGGTCCAGCAGCACCTTAACTCAGTCCTTCTTTGCAGCACTTGACCACATGGCTGGACAATAACCAAGAGTGCACTTTACCTGGCTCGGAATCAACGATATGGCAGAGGTTGAAAAGTCAAAGTTTTGTATTTTTCAACAGCAGGTTATGGTCAATAACATCAAAGGTTGCGCTTTTGGTTCCTATCAGTTGGTATAGCCTACCTTATCATTCCATTTAATGACATTGTTCCCATCAGTTGGTATAGTCTACTTTATCATTACATTTAATGACAGTCGGCTGTCACAGCCGTGTTGCTGAGAATCATTAGTACCAGTTGGTAATATGTATATAAAGACATGCTAATTAGATCGTTAGTACCAGTTGGTAATATGTATATAAAGACATGCTAATTAGATTGTTAGTACCAGTTGGTAATATTTATATGAAGACATGCTAATTAGATCATTATGCATCGCAGACAGTAACAGTTTGAACCCGACGCACGGCGCAATACTGTGTCATCACACAGTTCCATGGTCAGGTAATAGACGAGGGCATAACCTACTATTGAACAGTATTCTCCCTGTTATAACAGTTCCATGGTCAGGTAATAGATGAGGGTATAACCTACTATTGTACAGTATTCTCCCTGTTATAACAGTTTCATGGTCAGGTAATAGACGAGGGTATAACCTACTATTGAACAGTATTCTCCCTGTTATAACAGTTCCATGGTCAGGTAATAGATGAGGGTATAACCTACTATTGTACAGTATTCTCCCTGTTATAACAGTTCCATGGTCAGGTAATAGATGAGGGTATAACCTACTATTGAACAGTATTCTCCCTGTTATAACAGTTCCATGGTCAGGTAATAGATGAGGCATAACCTACTATTGAACAGTATTCTCCCTGTTATAACAGTTCCATGGTCAGGTAATAGACGAGGGTATAACCTACTATTGTACAGTATTCTCCCTGTTATAACAGTTCCATGGTCAGGTAATAGATGAGGGTATAACCTACTATTGAACAGTATTCTCCCTGTTATAACAGTTCCATGGTCAGGTAATAGACGAGGGTATAACCTACTATTGTACAGTATTCTCCCTGTTATAACAGTTCCATGGTCAGGTAATAGACGAGGGCATAACCTACTATTGAACAGTATTCTCCCTGTTATAACAGTTCCATGGTCAGGTAATAGATGAGGGTATAACCTACTATTGAACAGTATTCTCCCTGTTATAACAGTTCCAGGGTCAGGTAATAGATGAGGGTATAACCTACTATTGAACAGTATTCTCCCTGTTATAACAGTTCCATGGTCAGGTAATAGATGAGGGTATAACCTACTATTGTACAGTATTCTCCCTTTTATAACAGTTCCATGGTCAGGTAATAGATGAGGGTATAACCTACTATTGTACAGTATTCTCCCTGTTATAACAGTTCCATGGTCAGGTAATAGACGAGGGTATAACCTACTATTGAACAGTATTCTCCCTGTTATAACAGTTCCATGGTCAGGTAATAGATGAGGGTATAACCTACTATTGAACAGTATTCTCCCTGTTATAACAGTTCCATGGTCAGGTAATAGATGAGGGTATAACCTACTATTGAACAGTATTCTCCCTGTTATAACAGTTCCATGGTCAGGTAATAGATGAGGGTATAACCTACTATTGAACAGTATTCTCCCTGTTATAACAGTTCCATGGTCAGGTAATAGACGAGGGTATAACCTACTATTGAACAGTATTCTCCCTGTTATAACAGTTCCATGGTCAGGTAATAGACGAGGGTATAACCTACTATTGAACAGTATTCTCCCTGTTATAACAGTTCCATGGTCAGGTAATAGAGAGGGTATAACCTACTATTGTACAGTATTCTCCCTGTTATAACAGTTCCATGGTCAGGTAATAGACGAGGGTATAACCTACTATTGTACAGTATTCTCCCTGTTATAACAGTTCCATGGTCAGGTAATAGACGAGGGTATAACCTACTATTGTACAGTATTCTCCCTGTTATAACAGTTCCATGGTCAGGTAATAGATGAGGGTATAACCTACTATTGAACAGTATTCTCCCTGTTATAACAGTTCCATGGTCAGGTAATAGATGAGGGTATAACCTACTATTGAACAGTATTCTCCCTGTTATAACAGTTCCATGGTCAGGTAATAGATGAGGGTATAACCTACTATTGTACAGTATTCTCCCTGTTATAACAGTTCCATGGTCAGGTAATAGATGAGGGTATAACCTACTATTGAACAGTATTCTCCCTGTTATAACAGTTCCATGGTCAGGTAATAGACGAGGGCATAACCTACTATTGAACAGTATTCTCCCTGTTATAACAGTTCCATGGTCAGGTAATAGACGAAGGTATAACCTACTATTGAACAGTATTCTCCCTGTTATAACAGTTCCATGGTCAGGTAATAGACGAGGGTATAACCTACTATTGAACAGTATTCTCCCTGTTATAGGGTCCCGTGTTAAAATGAAACACTTTCTATTATCTTTTAGGTCCCAGTTGTTGTTACTAGTCAACCTTCAGTGGACACCCTCAATGAGTGTCTTTCAGAACCTCTCCTAGAACCTGTTTTGGTTGTTGCTCAGTGACTCTTAGTTCCCCTTTCTGTTTGAGCTACATTACTTGGTTTTCTTGCTGGGAAACGTAACACTACAGTTAGCTAACATTAGATAGTTATCCAGAGATTCTTACCTTTGTTTCGATTCGTCAGTCTCGTCCAGATCATCATGGCATTTGTAGTTCTTTATGATAGCCACATTAGCAGCTAATTAGCATTTCATTTTGGGGGGGTTAATTACAAGCGGATATTATGATAAAAGTCACCTTGTCCGAGAGAGATTTACATGGTTATCAAAACGTCAGGGTAAGCCTACAAGGGTTTGTAAAATTCCCAATGGGAATAAGAATTGGTGGAATAAACGATTGGAAAAATATCCCTGTTTTAGTGCTAGGTTTTATGGGTATTATGACTCATACTGTGGTACTCTATAAAGTAAGTCTGAATACCAAATACTGAGAAATGTGTAGGAAAGGTATTTATTCATAAGTCTGAATTGGCCCCTTAACGTTTCCGTTAGATGGATTTGAGAACGTCAACTGAATTTCAAAGCTTTTGTGTTTTTCTGGATGTTCTGTGGTAACAACAGTCTCTCTTGGTTTATTTCTTCCAGGGTCGTTGAGTGGTGTTGATGGGAGGATGAAGACTGAACTCAACATATTACCCTCTGTACTGGGACTGAAGACTATAGGTGATTAACACTGATGTCAGGGACTGTGGAATGGACTATTCTGTATGGTTTGAGGAAGGCTAAGATGATCTCTCTCCTCTTCTCCAGAGCACATCACCCATCCTGCCCCTGTGGTGCAGTGGGAATGCCCCTCTCTTTCTGTTGATGAGTGGTCGGAATTAAGTAAGAAACAATTAGTTTAGAGTAAATGTAGCAACTGTGCTGTGATTTCTGCCTTCACTGGGTGGGTACGATATGTAACTTGGTATTTTCTCTGTTCTGTTTCCAGACGATATTGCAGCAGCGGACCCCAGCTCAGACTGGAACGCCCCTACAGAGCCGTGGGAGAACATGGAGAGACCCCCAGTGGTAGAGGCCCTTGCCCCCCCGCCCCAGGACCCTGCACCCAACCACCCCCAGGGGGTAGAGGGGTCAGACGACGACAAGGAGAAGGATGACTCTGCCGGGGGGGCTGCCAGGTGCAAGAAGAAGAAGAAGAAGAAGAAGAAGAAAGCTGAGGAGGAGGGTGGTGGTGGTACAGGCCAGGTAACAGAGATGTGAGGAGGAGGGTGGTGGTGGTACAGGCCAGGTAACAGAGATGTGAGGAGGGTGGTGGTGGTACAGGCCAGGTAACAGAGATGTGAGGAGGGTGGTGGTGGTACAGGCCAGGTAACAGAGATGTTATGGCTAAGAAAGCTGTATTGAATATCTAGTATTCTACATGACAGAGAATGATGTGTTGTATTTCCAGTGTCCTGTAACATTGTAATGAACATGAGCTGTTGAAACAGGATGTGAAAGGTGTGAACATGGTCATATTGGCAGCCTATTCCCTATATACAGTAGTGCAGTGCTTTTAACCAAGGCCCTGGTCAAAAGTAGTACACTAAAGGGAGTAGGGTGCTATTTGAGACGCAGCCCCTGACTGTATTGTGTTGTGTTACCAGCTATGACATGATGTGACTTGTCCCTCTCTGTACAGGTGACCTCTGACAGCATTACAGTCAAACCAGTGGAGAGTTCAGCACTTCCCCCAGCAGGGACCAAACAGTTCATCTCCCAGCCGTCCTCACAGAGTAAGGGACTAATAGTAGCCACCTTCACCATAGTCTGCATCCAAAATGCCCGTTTGGGACAGTCATTGTTGCTACTCATGTGTTTCAAAACCGAAACAGAAAGCAGATCAAATCACTCATTGTGAAGCCAAACTATTTTCTTAAAATGGTTGGTGTCACTACTGCTGACTTGCTTTCCAAAGATCTCCCTGAAATTAAATATGGAAGGATGATTTCCATAATAAATATGTCTTCGTGTTTTTGACACATTGTCCATTCTTTTCTCTTCAGAAACTACCAACCCGAGCTTCGACGCTCCCAAGCCGTCCCAGAAGAGGAAGGCCCGGAAAGAGACAGGAAGTTAAGAAACAAGAACCCACATGAATTATAAGCAAAAGGATTGTTCAATGTGTTATAATTCAATCAGTCATTTGCAAGTACAGACCTTTATACAGAATAGTTTCTGTACTTTTTAAATATCCCAAAAAAGAGAGAGAACAGTGAGTGACCAGCTCGTTTATCTGGGGTCTGGTGACCAGCTCGTTTATCTGGGGTCTGGTGACCAGCTCGTTTATCTGGGGTCTGGTGACCAGCTCGTTTATCTGGGGTCTGGTGACCAGCTCGTTTATCTGGGGTCTGGTGACCAGCTCGTTTATCTAACCTGTGTGCACTATATGCTTCACTGAAGTGGAATCGGGGGTTCAGGAGGGAGGTTGTTAACTTGCTGTGAGGTTCAAGTTTGTGAATTATTCAGAAGTAGTTTTTGAAGTACTATGTTTGATTAATAACCCAAATGTAGAATTTATTTTATTTTTAAAAGATTCTACAAACTTTCTCAAAGTTTACTTTTGCTGTTCTGTTGTGGCACTTTTGTACCAGTGGATTGATTGCACACAGCGTCGCCCCACCTCCCCCCTGTGTACCAGAGTCCTAGCTAGCTAGTACAGCGTCGCCCCACCTCCCCCCTGTGTACCAGAGTCCTAGCTAGCTAGTACAGCGTCGCCCCACCTCCCCCCTGTGTACCAGAGTCCTAGCTAGCTAGTACAGTGTCGCCCACCTCCCCCTGTGTACCAGAGTCCTAGCTAGCTAGTACAGTGTCGCCCCACCTCCCCCCTGTGTACCAGAGTCCTAGCTAGCTAGTACAGCGTCGCCCCACCTCCCCTGTGTACCAGAGTCCTAGCTAGCTAGTACAGCGTCGCCCACCTCCCCCTGTGTACCAGAGTCCTAGCTAGCTAGTACAGCGCCGCCCCACCTCCCCTGTGTACCAGAGTCCTAGCTAGCTAGTACAGTGTCGCCCCACCTCCCCTGTGTACCAGAGTCCTAGCTAGCTAGTACAGCGTCGCCCCACCTCCCCTGTGTACCAGAGTCCTAGCTAGCTAGTACAGTGTCGCCCCACCTGTGTACCAGAGTCCTAGCTAGCTAGTACAGTGTCGCCCCACCTCCCTGTGTACCAGAGTCCTAGCTAGCTAGTACAGTGTCGCCCCACCTCCTGTGTACCAGAGTCCTAGCTAGCTAGTACAGCGTCGCCCCACCTCCCCTGTGTACCAGAGTCCTAGCTAGCTAGTACAGCGTCGCCCCACCTCCCCTGTGTACCAGAGTCCTAGCTAGCTAGTACAGTGTCGCCCACCTGTGTACCAGAGTCCCAGCTAGCTAGTACAGTGTCACCCCACCTCCCCTGTGTACCAGAGTCCTAGCTAGCTAGTACAGTGTCGCCCCACCTCCCCTGTGTACCAGAGTCCTAGCTAGCTAGTACAGCGCCGCCCCACCTCCCCCTGTGTACCAGAGTCCTAGCTAGCTAGTACAGTGTCGCCCCACCTCCCCTGTGTACCAGAGTCTGGCTAGCTAGTACAGCGTCGCCCCACCTCCCCTGTGTACCAGAGTCCTAGCTAGCTAGTACAGTGTCGCCCCACCTCCCCTGTGTACCAGAGTCCTAGCTAGCTAGTACAGCGTCGCCCCACCTCCCCTGTGTACCAGAGTCCTAGCTAGCTAGTACAGTGTCGCCCCACCTCCCCTGTGTACCAGAGTCCTAGCTAGCTAGTACAGCGTCGCCCCACCTCCCCCTGTGTACCAGAGTCCTAGCTAGCTAGTACAGTGTCGCCCCACCTCCCCCTGTGTACCAGAGTCCTAGCTAGCTAGTACAGCGTCGCCCCACCTCCCCCCTGTGTACCAGAGTCGTAGCTAGCTAGTACAGTGTCGCCCCACCTCCCCCCTGTGTACCGGAGTCATAGCTTGCTAGTACAGTGTCACCCCACCTGTGTGCTGGAGTCTAGCTAGCTAGCACAGTGTCGCCCCACCTCCCACCTGAGTCCCAGCTAGCTAGCTAGTACAGTGTCGCCCCACCTGTGTACCAGAGTCCTAGCTAGCTAGTACAGTGTCGCCCCACCTCCCCATGTGTACCAGAGTCCTAGCTAGCTAGTACAGTCGCCCCACCTCCCCTGTGTGCTGGAGTCCTGGCTAGCCAGCACAGTGTCGCCTCACCTCCCACCTGAGTCCAGCTAGCAGCTAGTACAGTGTCGCCCACCTCCCCTGTGTACCAGAGTCCTAGCTAGCTAGTACAGTGTCGCCCCACCTCCCCCTGTGTACCAGAGTCCTAGCTAGCTAGTACAGTGTCGCCCCACCTCCCCCTGTGTACCAGAGTCCTAGCTAGCTAGTACAGTGTCGCCCCACCTCCCCCTGTGTACCAGAGTCCTAGCTAGCTAGTACAGTGTCGCCCCACCTCCCCTGTGTACCAGAGTCCTAGCTAGCTAGTACAGTGTCGCCCACCTCCCCCTGTGTACCAGAGTCCTGGCTAGCTAGTACAGTGTCGCCCACCGTCCCTGTGTACCAGAGTCCTAGCTAGCTAGTACAGTGTCGCCCCACCTCCCCTGTGTACCAGAGTCCTAGCTAGCTAGTACAGTGTCGCCCCACCTCCCCTGTGTACCAGAGTCCTAGCTAGCTAGTACAGTGTCGCCCACCTCCCCTGTGTAGAGTCCTAGCTAGCTAGTACAGTGTCGCCCCACCTCCTGTGTACCAGAGTCCTAGCTAGCTAGTACAGCGCCTCCCCTGTGTACCAGAGTCCTAGGCTAGCTAGTACAGCGTCGCCCCACTTGTGTACCAGAGTCCTAGCTAGCTAGTACAGTGTCGCCCCACCTGTGTCCAGAGCTAGCTAGCTAGTACAGTGTCGCCCCACCTCCCCCTGTGTACCAGAGTCCTAGCTAGCTAGTACAGTGTCGCCCCACCTCCCCTGTGTACCAGAGTCCTAGGCTAGCTAGTACAGTGTTGCCCACCTCCCCTGTGTACCAGAGTCCTAGCTAGCTAGTACAGTGTCGCCCCACCTCCCCCTGTGTACCAGAGTCCTAGCTAGCTAGTACAGTGTCGCCCCACCTCCCCTGTGTACCAGAGTCCTAGCTAGCTAGTACAGTGTCGCCCCACCTCCCCTGTGTACCAGAGTCCTAGCTAGCTAGTACAGCGTCGCCCCACCTCCCCCTGTGTACCAGAGTCCTGGCTAGCTAGTACAGTGTCGCCCACCTCCCCCTGTGTACCAGAGTCCTAGCTAGCTAGTACAGTGTCGCCCCACCTCCCCTGTGTGCCAGAGTCCTAGCTAGCTAGTACAGTGTCGCCCCACCTCCCCTGTGTGCCGGAGTCATAGCTAGCTAGTACAGTGTCACCCCACCTGTGTGCTGGAGTCCTAGCTAGCTAGCACAGTGTCGCCCCACCTCCCACCAGAGTCCTAGCTAGCTAGGTACAGTGTCGCCCCACCTCCCCTGTGTACCAGAGTCCTAGCTAGCTAGTACAGTGTCGCCCCACCTCCCCATGTGTACCAGAGTCCTAGCTAGCTAGTACAGTGTCGCCCCACCTCCCCTGTGTGCTGGAGTCCTAGCTAGCTAGCACAGTGTCGCCCACCTCACCTGAGTCCATAGCTAGCTAGCTAGTACAGTGTCGTCCCACCTGTGTACCAGAGTCCTAGCTAGCTAGTACAGTGTCGCCCCACCTCCCCATGTGTACCAGAGTCCTAGCTAGCTAGTACAGTGTCGCCCCACCTCCCCCTGTGTACCAGAGTCCTAGCTAGCTAGTACAGTGTCGCCCCACCTCCCCCTGTGTACCAGAGTCCTAGCTAGCTAGTACAGTGTCGCCCCACCTTGTGTACCAGAGTCCTAGCTAGCTAGTACAGTCGCCCCACCTCCCCTGTGTACCAGAGTCCTAGCTAGCTAGTACAGCATCGCCCCACCTGTGTACCAGAGTCCTAGCTAGCTAGTACAGTGTCGCCCCACCTCCCCCCTGTGTACCAGAGTCCTAGCTAGCTAGTACAGTGTCGCCCCACCTGTGTACCAGAGTCCTAGCTAGCTAGTACAGTGACGCCCCACCTCCCCCTGTGTACCAGAGTCCTAGCTAGCTAGTACAGTCGCCCCACCTCCCCCTGTGTACCAGAGTCCTAGCTAGCTAGTACAGCGTCGCCCCACCTGTGTACCAGAGTCCTAGCTAGCTAGTACAGTGTCGCCCCACCTGAGTCCTAGCTAGCTAGCTAGTACAGTGTCGCCCCACCTCCCCCCTGTGTACCAGAGTCCTAGCTAGCTAGTACATCGTCGCCCCACCTCCCTGTGTACCAGAGTCCTAGCTAGCTAGTACAGCGTCGCCCCACCTCCCCTGTGTACCAGAGTCCTAGCTAGCTAGTACAGTGTCGCCCCACCTCCCCCTGTGTACCAGAGTCCTAGCTAGCTAGTACAGTGTCGCCCACCTCCACTGTGTACCAGAGTCCTAGCTAGCTAGTACAGTGTCGCCCCACCTCCCCCTGTGTACCAGAGTCCTAGCTAGCTAGTACAGTGCCCCCACCTCCCCCTGTGTACCAGAGTCCTAGCTAGCTAGTACAGTGTCGCCCCACCTCCCCTGTGTACCAGAGTCCTAGCTAGCTAGTACAGTGTCGCCCCACCTCCCCCCTGTGTACCAGAGTCCTAGCTAGCTAGTACAGTGTCGCCCCACCTCCCCTCGGTGTACCAGAGTCCTAGCTAGCTAGTACAGTGTCGCCCCACCTCCCTGTGTACCAGAGTCCTAGCTAGCTAGTACAGTGTCGCCCCACCTCCCTGTGTACCAGAGTCCTAGCTAGCTAGTACAGTGTCGCCCCACCTCCCCCCTGTGTACCAGAGTCCTAGCTAGCTAGTACAGTGTCGCCCCACCTCCCCCCTGTGTACCAGAGTCCTAGCTAGCTAGTACAGTGTCGCCCCACCTGTGTACGAGTCGTAGCTAGCTAGTACAGTGTCACCCCACCTGTGTACCAGAGTCCTAGCTAGCTAGTACAGTGTCGCCCCACCTGTGTACCAGAGTCGTAGCTAGCTAGTACAGTGTCGCCCCACCTGTGTACCAGAGTCCTAGCTAGCTAGTACAGTGTCGCCCCACCTCCCCCCTGTGTACCAGAGTCCTAGCTAGCTAGTACAGTGTCGCCCCACCTCCCCCCTGTGTACCAGAGTCCTAGCTAGCTAGTACAGTGTCGCCCCACCTCCCCCCTGTGTACCAGAGTCCTAGCTAGCTAGTACAGTGTCGCCCCACCTCCCCTGTGTACCAGAGTCCTAGCTAGCTAGTACAGTGTCGCCCCACCTCCCCCCTGTGTACCAGAGTCGTAGCTAGCTAGTACAGTGTCACCCCACCTGTTTACCAGAGTCCTAGTTAGTACAGTGTCGCCCCACCTGTGTACCAGAGTCCTAATTAGTACAATGTCACCCCACCTGTATACCAGAGTCCTAGCTAGCTAGTAGTGTCGCCCCACCTCCCCCCTGTGTACCGGAGTCATAGCTTGCTAGTACAGTGTCACCCCACCTGTGTGCTGGAGTCCTAGCTAGCTAGCACAGTGTCGCCCCACCTCCCACCTGAGTCCTAGCTAGCTAGCTAGTACAGTGTCGTCCCACCTGTGTACCAGAGTCCTAGCTAGCTAGTACAGTGTCGCCCCACCTCCCCCCTGTGTACCAGAGTCCTAGCTAGCTAGTACAGCGTCGCCCCACCTCCCCTGTGTACCAGAGTCCTAGCTAGCTAGTACAGTGTCGCCCCACCTCCCCTGTGTACCAGCTAGTACAGCAGTGTGTACCAGAGTCCTAGCTAGCTTGCAGTGTCGCCCACCTCCCTGTGTACCAGAGTCCTAGCTAGCTAGTACAGTGTCGCCCCACCTCCCCCTGTGTACCAGAGTCTAGCTAGCTAGTACAGTGTCCCCACCTGTGCTGGTAGCTAGTACAGTGTCACCCCACCTGTGTGCAGAGTCGTAGCTAGCTAGTACAGTGTCGCCCCACCTCCCCTGTGTACCAGAGTCCTAGCTAGCTAGTACAGTGTCGCCCCACCTGTGTACCAGAGTCCTAGCTAGCTAGTACAGTGTCGCCCCACCTGTGTACCAGAGTCCTAGCTAGCTAGTACAGTGTCGCCCCACCTCCCCCCTGTGTACCAGAGTCCTAGCTAGCTAGTACAGTGTCGCCCCACCTCCCCCTGTGTACCAGAGTCCTGGCTAGCTAGTACAGTGTCGCCCCACCTCCCCCTGTGTACCAGAGTCCTAGCTAGCTAGTACAGTGTCGCCCCACCTCCCCTGTGTACCAGAGTCCTAGCTAGCTAGTACAGTGTCGCCCCACCTCCCCTGTGTACCAGAGTCCTAGCTAGCTAGTACAGTGTCGCCCCACCTCCCCCTGTGTACCAGAGTCCTAGCTAGCTAGTACAGTGTCACCTCACCTGTGTATACCAGAGTCCTAGTTAGCTAGCAGTGTCACCCACCTGTGTACCAGAGTCCTAGCCTCACCTGTGTACCAGAGTCCAGCACCTCCACCTGTGTACCTGAGTCCTAGCTAGCTAGTGTCGCCCCACCTCCCTGTGTACCAGGAGTCCTAGCTAGCTAGTACAGTGTCGCCCCACCTCCCACCTGTGTACCAGAGTCCTAGCTAGCTAGTACAGTGTCGCCCCACCTGTGTACCAGAGTCCTAGCTAGCTAGTACAGTGTCGCCCCACCTCCCCCTGTGTACCAGAGTCCTAGCTAGCTAGTACAGTGTCGCCCACCTCCCCCTGTGTACCAGAGTCCTAGCTAGCTAGTACAGTGTCGCCCCACCTCCCCCTGTGTACCAGAGTCCTGGCTAGCTAGTACAGTGTCGCCCCACCTCCCCCTGTGTACCAGAGTCCTAGCTAGCTAGTACAGTGTCGCCCACCTCACCTGTGTACCAGAGTCCTAGCTAGCTAGTACAGTGTCGCCCCACCTGTGTACCAGAGTCCTAGCTAGCTAGTACAGTGTCGCCCCACCTGTGTACCAGAGTCCTAGCTAGCTAGTAGAGTGTCGCCCCACCTCCCCTGTGTACCAGAGTCCTAGCTAGCTAGTACAGTGTCGCCCCACCTCCCCCTGTGTACCAGAGTCCTAGCTAGCTAGTACAGTGTCGCCCACCTCCCCTGTGTACCAGAGTCCTAGCTAGCTAGTACAGTGTCGCCCCACCTCCCCCTGTGTACCAGAGTCCTGGCTAGCTAGTACAGTGTCGCCCCACCTCCCCTGTGTACCAGAGTCCCTAGCTAGCTAGTACAGTGTCGCCCCACCTCCCCTGTGTACCAGAGTCCTAGCTAGCTAGTACAGTGTCGCCCCACCTCCCCTGTGTACCAGAGTCCTAGCTAGCTAGTACAGTGTCGCCCCACCTCCCCTGTGTACCAGAGTCCTAGCTAGCTAGTACAGTGTCGCCCCACCTCCCCTGTGTACCAGAGTCCTAGCTAGCTAGCACAGTGTCGCCCCACCTCCCCTGTGTACCAGAGTCCTAGCTAGCTAGTACAGTGTCGCCCACCTCCCCCTGTGTACCAGAGTCCTAGCTAGCTAGTACAGTGTCGCCCCACCTGTGTACCAGAGTCCTAGCTAGCTAGTACAGTGTCGCCCCACCTGTGTACTGGAGTCCTAGCTAGCTAGTACAGTGTCGCCCCACCTCCCCCCTGTGTACCAGAGTCCTAGCTAGCTAGTACAGTGTCGCCCCACCTCCCCCCTGTGTACCAGAGTCCTAGCTAGCTAGTACAGTGTCGCCCCACCTGTGTACTGGAGTCCTAGCTTAAATATGGACCAATTGAAGTATAAAGTGGGGTGAAGACATGAAGTACTTAGACACCAGTAGTATTGTGCTCCGCTGTGTATCAGAGGGTTCTTATCTTAACCTGTCTTTTCTTCCAACCTATCTGGTGGGGAAAGCCATGCCATATGTACAGAATACAAGGGCTTTTCCTAACGTGTCATTTTTCTGGGATTGATTGCACTGTGCAGGCTGGATCCTATACGTTATCTTTGTCTTTTGATGAATATTTTTGTTAAAGACCGTTTAGCAGAAGGTGATGGAAGTCAATGTGCTGATAACGGAGAGGGGGACGAGGTACTGAAGGTGCAGAGCATGTCAGTCGTTTTAAAGGTATCAGGAACTGAATTGTATTGCCTTAACCTGTAGTATATTAGTATGTGCATTTCTCTTTTTTTGATAGTTTTCAGATCAAGGGCTGGGGAGTTGCCGCATCCATCCTATTACAAGATTGGTTTAGAAAAAAAAAATAAAAAAAATAATACATAGTCTCTTGCATGACTGACAGCCATACTCATACACTATGATTTAAGAATGGGCAGGTTACTACTTCTGATTGGTACTGTATCACTCACTGTATATAGCCTTGAATGAGAGGAAGGACTGGGCTTGAAGATTGAGGGCTGACAGCCTGCCTACGCTTTAGCTGAAATCAAATGGACTGTATTATTGGTAGTTTTTGAGTGTGTAAAGAAGAGGGTTGTCGAATGGAGGCTCTTAGCTCAGTGTTTTACAGCCCATAGTTCTCTGTAGACTAGATCAGTCTGGTGGCACTGCACTCACCCGGCTCTCTGTTGATCATTAACCTTTTAAAAGATGATTCAATCATGTATTTATACCTTCTCCTTTAGAAGAATGATTTAACAATGATTTTGTTTATGAAGAAATGCAATGATTTTTCAAGGTTTGTTGAAATAAAACAATATAACTCCTAATGCTTTACTGCAACTACGACCAGTCTCTTATTAGACAGCAATTCAACACATTCACGGCAATTAATGTATACATAATAGGGCTGCAGGGATTTGGCCTAAAAATCACATCTCCATTATGTATTTGTTTTAAAACTTATGGCCAACTCACAATAAATAAAGATGAAATGTTTAACGGTCAAATCCACTGCATTTAGAACAGTCAGCTATAATGTAATGAATTCAGGGCTGGTGAAGTTATACTTAGGCTGAATATGAATCTTCCACACCCATAAGACCCACTGATCATTACATTATTTGATCAAAATAGTTTAATCTGCTTTTTTTGCAATAATCACTGTCGCTTTCAAATCTGTCTGAAAATACAAATGTAACCAGAACCATGCATAATGCATATTCAGTAATAATAATAACTAACTTGTTGTAGCAGGCATTAGAGAAAATGAACACAGGTCTCAAACATCTCTCAAGCACAAGCCCACGTGCTAGTGAGTATCCAGCTCATCTTCATAGGAATCGAGTGAGTATCCAACTCATCTTTATGGGAATCCAGTGAGTATCCAACTCATCTTTATAGGAATCCAGTGAGTATCCAGCTCATCTTTATAGGAATCCAGTGAGTATCCAACTCATCTTTATGGGAATCCAGTGAGTATCCAGCTCATCTTTATAGGAATCCAGTGAGTATCCAGCTCATCTTTATAGGAATCCAGTGAGTATCCAGCTCATCTTTATGGGAATCCAGTGAGTATCCAGCTCATCTTTATAGGAATCCAGTGAGTATCCAGCTCATCTTTATGGGAATACAGTGAGTATCCAGCTCATCTTTATAGGAATCCAGTGAGTATCCAGCTCATCTTTATGGGAATCCAGTGAGTATCCAGCTCATCTTTATGGGAATCCAGTGCGTATCCAGCTCATCTTTATGGGAATCCAGTGCGTATCCAGCTCATCTTTATGGGAATCCAGTAAGTAGCCAGCTCATCTTTATGGGAATCCAGTAAGTAGCCAGCTCATCTTTATAGGAATCCAGTGAGTAGCCAGCTCATCTTTATAGGAATCCAGTGAGTAGCCAGCTCATCTTTATAGGAATCCAGTGAGTAGCCAGCTCATCTTTATGGGAATCCAGTAAGTAGCCAGCTCATCTTTATAGGAATCCAGTGAGTAGCCAGCTCATCTTTATAGGAATCCAGTGAGTAGCCAGCTCATCTTCATGGGAATCCAGTAAGTAGCCAGCTCATCTTTATAGGAATCCAGTAAGTAGCCAGCTTTTGCCAACTCTGATCTAGTACTGAACAAAAATATAAACGCAACAATTTCAACAATTTTACTGAGTTATAGTTCATATAAGGAAATTAGTCAATTAAAATAAATTCATTAGGCCCGTATATATGGATTTCACATGACTGGGCAGGGGCGTAGCCATGGGTGGGCCTGGGAGGGCGTTGGGGAGCCAGACCCAGCCAAACCGGATGAGTTTTCCCCACAAAAGGGCTTTATTACAGACAGAAATACTCCTCAGTTTCATCAGCTTTCCAGGTAGCTGGTCTCAGATGATCCCGTAGGTGAAGAAGCTGGATGTGGAGGTACTGGGCTGGAATGGCTACACGTAGTCTGCGGTTGTGAGGCCGGTTGGACGTACTGCCAAATTCTCTAAAACAACGGAGACTGCTTATGGTAGAGAAATTAACATTAAATTCTCTGGCAACAGCTCTGGTGGACATTTCTGCAGTCAGCATGCTGATTGTACGCTCCCTCAACTTGTGGCATTGTGTTGTGTGACACAACTGCACATTTTAGTGGCCTTTTATTGTCCCCAGCTCAAGGTGCACCTGTGTAACGATCATGCTGTTTAATCAGCTTCTTGATATGCCACACCTGTCAGGTGGATGGAATATCTTGGCAAAGGAGAAATGCTCACTAACAGGGGATGTAAACAAATTTGTGCACCAAATTTGAGAAATAAGCTTTTTGTGCATATGGACAATTTCTGGAATATTTTATTTCAGCTCATGAAACATGAGACCAACACTTTACATGTTGAGTTTATATTTTTTTCAGTATATTTGCTTGCTAACAAGGCACAGTTGAATTGTTAGGAACACACCCTTCAACTGTTTGAACAGCATGCACGCCTGTCCACTTTGTTCAGATGTTGAAGTCAAGTGGCCTAACTTATTTCTCAGCATGAGAACTAGTTGCCAATTCCGTTTATAATTGTTTTATGCTTATTGCACATTTTATAAAACACAGACAGCTAGTATAAGCCATACATGGTACCGCAATGCCGCGCACGACAAACTGAGCATTCATTTTCCAGAATGAATGTTAATTGATACTCCGGTTTTGGAAGTGTCTGCTCTGAACCGCAATTTGAGCAGTTGAGACATAAAAAGGGTATCGGTAAACTTCTCCTCTACAACAGTCAAACAATGCAATTTACTGAGCAGGCCTTTCAAAAATTATAAAATAAAAAGTAAGAGATAAGAATACCAAACAATTAAATGCAAATAGTCTGGGTAGCCATTTGATTACCTGTTCAGGAGTCTTATGGCTTGGGGGTAAAAACTGTTGAGAAGCCTCTTGGAAGCCTCCTAGACTTGGCGCTACGGTACAGCTTGCCGTGCGGTAGCAGAAAGAATAGTCTATGACTAGGGTGGCTGGAGTCTTTGACAATTTTTAGGGCCTTCCTCTGACACCGCCTGGTATAGAGGTCCTGGATGGCAGTAAGCTTGGCCCCGTACGCACTACCCTCTGGAGTGCCTTGCGGTCGGAGGCTGAGCAGTTGCCATACCAGGCAGCGATGCAACCAGTCAGGATGCTCTCAGTGATGCAGCTGTAGAACCTTTTGAGGATCTGGGGACCCATACCAAATCTTTTCAGTCTCCTGAGGGGGAATAGGTTTTGTTGTGCCCTCTTCATGACTGTCTTGGTGTGCTTACACCATGTTAGTTTGTTGGTGCAGTGGATGCCAAGGATCTTGAAGCTCTCAACCTGCTCCACTGCAGCCCCGTCGATGAGAATGGGGGCGTGCTCGGTCCTCCTTTTCCTGTAGTCCACAATCATCTCCTTTGTCTTGATCACGTTGAGGGAGAGGTTGTTGTCCTGGCACCACACGGTCAGGTCTCTGACCTCCTCCCTATAGGCTGTCTCCTTGTTGTCGGTGATTAGGCCTACCACTGTTGTCATCGGCTAATTTAATGTCACCAAAGCCCCATATACTACCCACCACTGTGACCTGTATGCTCTCGTTGGCTGGCCCTCGCTTCATATTTGTCGTCGAACCCACTGGCTCCAGGTCATCTATGTCTTTGCTAGGTAAAGCTCCGCCTTATCTCAGCTCACTGGTCACCATAGCAATACCCACCCGTAGCATGCGCTCCAACAGGTATATCTCACTGGTCATCCCCAAAGCAAACACCTCCTTTGGACGCCTTTCCTTCCAGTTCTCTGCTGCCAATGACTGGAACGAATTGCAAAAATCACTGAAGTTGGAGTCTTTTATCTCCCTCACTAGCTTCAAGCATCGGCTGTCAGAGCAGCTTACCGATCGCTGCAGCTGTACATAGCCCATCTGTAAATAGCCCATCCAACTACCTCGTCCCCATATGTGTTTTTCTGCTCTTTTGCACACCAGTATATCTACCTGCACATCCTCATCTGCACATATATCACTCCAGTGTTAATTGCTAAATTGTAATTACTTCACTATTGGCCTATTTATTGCCTTACCTCCTTACTTCATTTACACACACTGTATGCAGATCTATTGTGTTATTGACTGTACGTTTGTTTATCCCATGTGTAACTTGTTTTTCGTTGCACTGCTTTGCTTTATCTTGGCCAGGTCGCAGTTGTAAATGAGAACTTGTTCTCAACTGGCCTACCTGGTTAAATAAAGGGGAAATAAAAACTAAAAAAATGATGGTGTTGGAGTCATGCCTGGCCGTGAAGTCATGAGGGGCCCCGTGTTGAGGATCAGCGTGGTGGATGTGTTGTTGCCTACCCTCACCACCTGGGGGCGGTCCGTCAGGAAGTCCAGGATCCAGTTGCAGAGGGAGGTGTTTAGTCCCAGGGTCCTTAGCTTAGTGATGAACTTTGTGGGAACTATGGTGTTGAACGCTGAGCTGTAGTCAATAAATAACATTCTCACATAGGTGTTCCTTTTGTCCAGGTGGGAAAGGGCAGTGTGGAGTGCAATAGAGATTGTATCATCTGTGGATCTGTTTGGGCGGGATGCAAATTGGAGTGGGTCTAGGGTTTCTGGGATAATGGTGTTGTGAGCCATGACCATCCTTTCAAAGCACTTCATGGCTACAGACGTGAGTGCTAAGTGTCGGTAGTCATTTAGGCAGGTTACCTTCGCTTTCTTTGGCACAGGGACTATGGTGGTCTGCTTGAAACATGTAGGTATTACAGACTCAGACAGGGAGGTTGAAAATGTCAGTGAAGACACTTGCCAGTTGGTCAGCGCATGCTCAGAGTACACGTCCTGGTAATCCGTCTGGCCCTGTGACATGTTTCAGTATTACTTACCTCGAAGCGAGCATAGAAGTAATTTAGCTCATCTGGTAGACTTGTGTCACTGGGCAGCTCGCGGCTGTGCTTTCCTTTGTAGTCTGTAATAGTTTGCAAGCCCTGCCACATCTGACAAGCGTCGGAGCCGGTGTAGTACGATTCGATCTTAGTCCTGTATCGACGCTTTGCCTGTTTAATGGTTCGTCTGAGGGCATAGCGGGATTTCTTACAAGCTTCCGGGTTAGAGTCCCGCTCCTTGAAAACGGCAGCTCTACCCTTTAGATCAGTGTGGATGTTGCCTGTAATCCATGGCTTCTGGTTGGGGTATGTACATACTGTCACTGAGGGGACGACGTCATCGATGCACTTATTGATGAAGCCAGTGACTGATGTGGTGTACTCCTCAATGCCATCGGAGGAATCCCGGAACATGTTCCAGTCTGTGCTGCAGAACAGTCCTGTAGTTTAGCATCTGCTTCATCTGACCACTTTTTTATAGTCCGAGTCACTGGTGCTTCCTGCTTTAGTTTTTGCTTGTAAGCAGGAATCAGGAGGATGGAGTTGTGGTCAGATTTGCCAAATGGAGGGTGAGGGAGAGCTTTATGTGTCTCTGTGTGGAGTAAAGGTGGTCTAGAACTTTCCCCCTCTGGTTGCACATTTAACATGCTGATATAAATTAGGTAAAACTGATGTTTCCCTGCATTAAAGTCCCCGGCTACTAGGAGCGCCGCCTCTGGATGAGCACTTTCCTGTTTGCTTATGGCCGTATACAGCTCATTGAGTGCCGTCTTAGTGCCAGCATCAGTCTGTGGTGGTAAATAGACAACTCCGAAAAATACAGGTGAAAACTCTCTATCATGAGATACTCTACCTCAGGTAAGCAAAACCTTGAGCCTTCCTTAGATATCGTGCACCAGCTGTTGTTTACAAAAATACATAGACCGCCACCCCTTGTGTTACCAGAGGCTGCTGTTCTATCCCGCCGATACAGTGTAAAACCCGCCATCTGTATGTTATTCATGTCATCGTGGCCCGTTTGGTAGGATATACGTGCTTGTAGTTGGTCTATTTTATTTTTCTATCATTGTACGCTGGCTAATAGGACCGATTGTAAAGTCAGATTACCCACTCGCTGCCGGTTCCTTACAAGGCACCCCGACATCTCCGTCTTTTTCTTCTGCAAATGACGGGGATGAGGGCCTTGTCTGCAGTAAATCCCTCTCGTCCAACTCATTAAAGAAAAATTCTTCCAATACGAGGTGAGTAATCGCTGTCTTGATTTCTAGAAGCTCTTTTCAGTCATAAGAGACGGTGGCAGAAACATTATGTACACAATTGGTTAGGAGACTAAAACGGCAGCCATTGTCTCCGGAGCCATTCTGCATACGTCTTCGTTGGAGGGGCTTGGTGTAGATCAGAGGCGAAGCGAGAGGTTTAACAGAACATCCCTGGTCATCCCTAATGCTCAGTTTGTAAAGATGTTGGAATGTGCCCCTGGCTATCCGTAAATAAAATAAACAAGGAAACCGTGCCATCTGGTTTACTTTACTTAAGTCATTTTCTATTAAGGTACCTTTACTCCATTATTGGGAACTTTTCCCCCCTCACTATGTAGCCTGCCTGAAGAGCTGCATGTACGGTAACTCCCCTCCTGGAAAAGGAACATGAAATCGCTAGACTACTTTTAACTAAGAACTAAGTTTGTTTGAACAAGCGGAGTCAGAGTGAGAGCACATTGAGCAGCAGGAGAAGAGATTACTGTGGACTACAGGAAAAGGAGGACCGAGCACGCCACCATTCTCATCGACGGGGCTGTAGTGGAGCACGTTGAGAAGATCAAGTTCCTTGGTGTTGTTAGAAGGTCACCTAGGGGTCATGATAAGGCTGTACTAAATGTTTGATGTATTATAATAATTGTTATATTCATAGAAGGGGAGGGGTTATAAGACCCAGTAGGCAGTGTCATTATAGAATGTAGTTGTATTCTGACAGTCTACTGCAACAGGATGGAATACAAGTAGGTAAATGTGTGCACACTAAGAAAGACAGACCAAAGAAACACCATTCAACCAAGTTTATTTGTAACATTAAGAACGAAATGTCTACTTCTCCCCCTGCGGCTGGTCTGGCATACTCCTGATGATGTCAGAATCACCTGTTAATAGACCAATATTTCATTTAGCATACAAGATCCAACCAACAGCACAGGTGATATACAGCACTTTAGTAGTTTACGGTATCTGTACTTTACTATTAATATTTTGACTCCATACATTTTGAATGCTTAGGACAGGAAAATAGTCTAATTCACACACTTAAAGGGAAGGACCCTGGTCGTCCCTACTACCTCTGATCTGTCAGACTCACTAAACACATGCTTCCTTTGTAAATTGTCAGAGTTGGAGCGTGCCCCTTGCTATCCGTAAATAAATAGAAAATGTGGCCGTCTGCTTTTTCTTTATATAAAGGAATTTGAAAAGAATTTACACTTGTAGTTTTTATATTTAAAACCAAATACTTTTACTCGTAGTATTTTACTGGGTGTCGTCATTTTCTATTAAGGTATCTGTACTTTTCCACCACTGCTTTAAACTAACAGTTTGACAAAGTCTAAGCCCCGTCCAAGCCCGGGAGGGTTCTTTCTACTGAGATATGGAATTGTTTTAAGGTCATACCAAGGACCATTTTGCTATTTGATTAAGACTCCTTGAAGTATCAAAAAAATATTTGAAATAATTTGATAGCCGGATCCTCCAATTTTAAGGAGTGTCCACATACTTCTGTGGTGTAACTAGCCAGCCAGCCAGCCCATAGAGAGAACTGCATGGTGGATTTTGTAGTTGACTTGATTTTCACAATGATTTTACATGTTGCTACCATCCTTAGTATAAAAACACCTACATGAAACTTATTTAACACTAAATTACAGGAATGATGGTTTTGTATCTGCTGTTGGGTTTTGTACACCAGCTGCAAACAGCAGAAAATACTATATTTGTGGTAATGGAAAACATATTTCACATCGGTTTAGATGGTACAATGATTCTCTACACATGTTAGTTTTGAGACAAAATTAAATTAGGCAAACTATCAAAACCTTAGCAACCAGGAAATGGTAGAGCAATTTCTGCCCCAGGAGAACTAAGGCCTTGTCACCAACGAAGCAGGAAGTAAGTGGCTAGAGCAGACCCAGTCAGTTCAGGTTAAAGCACCGCTGGGGATTTACCACTAGTGCTGCTCAGACCAGCAGTGAAAGACACATATCTACACATTCACCAGTACGAAATGATTAAATCAAACATGCTCATGTCATGTGAAAGTAGAGCAGTTTGATAAGGTAAATTCTCCATATGTTGACCATTCTCCTCAGATGTTCATGTCATCTCTGAAAACAATATCAAACGGCTCACTAAAGGATTGTCCAACTCAATACGTCAACAGAACAGCGTGGGAAACATAACATGCGGTCTGATTGGACACTCACCGGGGTCGATGATAGCCAGCGTGCACACCCTGAAGTACTTTCCACAGGCTGTGCCCAGCTCGATGTTGTTCCCACTGTAATGATGGACGCCCGTCTTGGCCAACATGGCATAGTACTCCACTTCAGACTTCCTGAGGAAGGACAAATACCTTTCAGCAAAGTATGACCGCAGGGGGGGTGTGTTACTGTTGAATGAGACACGACCCCTTGTGTGTTACTGTTGAATGAGACACGACCCCTTGTGTGTTACTGTTGAATGAGACACGACCCCTTGTGTGTGTGTGTTACTGTTGAATGAGACACGACCCCTTGTGTGTGTGTGTTACTGTTGAATGAGACACGACCCCTTGTGTGTGTGTGTGTGTTACTGTTGAATGAGACACGACCCCTTGTGTGTGTGTGTTACTGTTGAATGAGACACGACCCCTTGTGTGTGTGTGTTACTGTTGAATGAGACACGACCCCGTGTGTGTGTGTGTTACTGTTGAATGAGACACGACCCCGTGTGT
The DNA here is from genome assembly GCA_030435695.1 of Brachymystax lenok tsinlingensis. Classification (NCBI taxonomy): domain Eukaryota; kingdom Metazoa; phylum Chordata; class Actinopteri; order Salmoniformes; family Salmonidae; genus Brachymystax; species Brachymystax lenok. The sequence goes on from CM059806.1 coordinate 40,919,546, forward strand.
GTGTGGGGAAAGCAACATGAACACAAGGACACTGCAACAGTGATCCACTTCTGTCTAATGCTGTAGTTGTTTGGGGCTCCCGAGTGGTGGCACTGCATCTCAGTGCTAGAGGCGTCACTACAGACCCTGGTTCAATTCCAGGCTGAATCACAACCGGCCGTGACTGGGAGTCCCATAGGGTGGCGCACAACTGGCCCAGCGTCGTCCAGGTTGGGGTTTGGCCGGGGTAGGCCGTCATTGTAAAATAGGAATTTGTTCTCAACTGACTTGCCTAGTTAAATAAAGGTACAAAAAGGTGTGTGATTGCTGACTGACCAACTGCAGGTGCAGCCAGTAACATCAGCCCTCATTTGAATGTTCCTCCTGTTCTTACACACCTGCAAGCAGACCAATACAGGTGTGCCTTTGTAGGAGGAGTACACAAAAAGAAATTACCCATAACACTTGATATGCTTATTTGGTCAATTCAATGTGACTTGTTCAATATCAAACTATTTGAAACACTTATGGAAGTAGAAATGGAACTATTACTGTGACCCCATTAGGAAGACTGAAGTCCATCACGCCAAGCCTAACTACCGGGCTGGCTTTGAAAATCCATTCACAGGGTCTGTTCCACATGGTCCCAGACACTATGGTGGATGAGGGAGCGGAGGTGTATTCATTAGATTGGATTCCGTTGCAAGACGTGTTGTCTATTGCAAACCCCTTTGCAACAGAAACTTAACCATTTACTCTAGGAACCAAACATGGAGGGACTTGTCCAATAGCAACTAGTTTTCATTTGAAACATTTTCCATTTGGTGTAAACTGTTTAATTGCAAAACGTTTTGTAACAGAATCCGACTAATGAATACAAGTCAGGCTAGCAGTCAACCTGAGCCCACCAAGTGAGAAGTGCATTATTGGCAGCTTTAAGTTCAGTAGCTAGTAGTGTAGGTCTGGGTTACCTGAGGGCAGGTGTGTTGTTGGCCAGGATGACCAGCTTGGCCTTTCCCTGGCGGATCATCTTCTGAGACTGCTTGTACCCCAGAACATATTTACCGCTCTTCATCACCAGCTGGAGACGGGAGTTGATGGACTCCAGGGACTTTTTCTGCCAAAGTAACAATTGTGTTTAGAGACAAACATTTGTGAACTATGAATATAGCCCATATCCATTGAAGCAAACATACTATATGTTCTTCTACATGTGATTTGAGTGCATATAACACGCTAGTTTATTTGTTCATCTGCTCGGTTAGCCATCACCATTCCACAAGCCTCCCTGCTGGTTAACGGTAACTAGTTAACTGGTTAGTCGGCCACGGTTCCGATAGATCTAGCTATCCGGCTAGAATAAGCAGCTTGTCAGAAAGTACAGCTAGACATGTCCTGGGAACTAGACTCGGGCATGTTGGGTCGACACCGACGGGGAACCGTGTAGCCCGGACGGCACCACGTGGACCGTTCCCACCGGAGCCACTCACCGTCTTCTTGGCGGCGACCATAGCTGAGATTTAGTCCGTTCTGGCCCAGCTGAACAACAGAGGAGATTGGGACAATGTTAGGTTAGTTCTGTGCACCAAGAGGTCCTAAATGGGTTTGTTGAAGGAATAACCCCGGAGCTCAACTCACAAGTCTGTCGCTCCACTATGGCCTCGGAGAGAAAGGAGGTCCCGGCGTGCTCTGCGGCCCCTTGGCCAGCCCGTGGTATCGCGAGAACCCCGGGCCCGTCCGCTACTGATCTGCAAACAGATTGGATCATGGAAAGGGTTTCTTTACCGACCGGAGGACAAACACAGACTGATCCTGGTCGGTTACTCTGCTGGCTGCTGCTATAATAATGGCGTGTCGAATTTGGTCAACAAAAAAATGTGTTATTTGCTACGGTTTATTTGATCGAATAGAAGTAGGATACGTGACATCCCGACAACTTTATATCTCGACATGGCTATGCATATTCATGGATTGAGGCTAGTAGCACAGCATCTCTCCATTGCATACAGGCGGTTGACATAACCCTCATCAATTATTTTAAAAACTATTATTTCAATGATATGTAGCCCAATCAATTGTGACCACGTACCGGGATTGTGCGGGACAGTCCCGCATTTTGGCCCAAACAATCATGTCCCACATGTCATCAACAAATTTAAACACCACAACAACAAAAGTTGATTTGTCCCGTATTTCAGTCATGCTCGTATTTCAGTCTCTTGCAATCACATTGAGCTCATGAAAATAGTTATAGACCATCATGAGGATGTGGAAGACTAAGCCACTGGTGATGTTAAACACTTGAGTTCTGAAATTCTGCACAGCACAAGAGGAAATGTAGATTAAAAACAATCCTCATGAATCTGCACACAATACCTCAATGACATCACAATACCTCACAATGACATCACAATACCTCTTTTTTATACATTTTTGCAAATGTGTAAAAATAACTAAACAGAAATACCTTATTTACATAAGTATTCAGACCCTTTGCTATGAGACTCGAAATTGAAATCAGGTGCATCCTGTTTCCATTGATCATCCTTGAGATGTTTCTACAACTTGCTTGGAGTCTACCTGCGGTAAACTAAATTGATTGGACATGATTTGGAAAGGCACACACACCTGTCTATATAAGGTCTCACAGTTGACAGTTCATGTTAGAGCAAAAACCAAGCCATGAGGTCGAAGGAATTGTCCGTAGAGCTCCGAGACAGAATTGTGTCGATGTACAGATCTGGGAAAGGGTTCTAAAACATGTCTGCAGCATTGAAGGTCCCCAAGAACATCGTGGCCTCCATCATTCTTAAATGGAAGAAGTTTGGAACCACCAATACTCAGGGAGGGGACCAAGAACCCAATGGTCACTCTGACAGAGCTCCAGAGTTCCTCTGTGGAGATGGGAGAAACTTTCCAGATAGACAACCATCTCTGCAGCACTCCACCAATCAGGCCTTTATGGTAGAGTGGCCAGATGGAAGCCACTCCTCAGTAAAAGCCACATGACAGCCCGCTTGGAGTTTGCCAAAAGGCACCTAAAGAACTCTCAGACCATGATAAATAAGATTCTCTGGTCTGATGAACCAAGATTGAACTGGCCTGAATGCCAAGCGTCACGTCTAGAGGAAACCTGGCACCATCCTTATGGTGAAGCATGGTGGTGGCAGCATCATGCTGTGGGGATGTTTTTCAGCAGCAAGGACTTGGAGACTAGTCAGGATCAATGGAAAGATGAACAGAGCAAAGTACAGAGATCCTTGATGAAAACCTGCTCCAGAGTGCTCAGGACCTCAGACTGGGGCGAATGTTCACCTTCCAACCAGACAACGACCCTAAACACACAGCCAAGACAATGCAGGAGTGGCTTCGGGACAAGTCTCTTAATGTTCTTGACTGGCCCAGCCTGTGCCCAGATTTGAACCTGATTGAACATTTATGGAGAGACCTGAAAAATAGCTGTGCAGCGACACTCCCCATCCAACCTGACAGCTTGAGAGGATCTGCAGAGAGGAATGAGAGAAACTCCCCAAATACATGTGTTCCAAGCTTGCAGCATCATACCCAAGAAGACTGGAGGCTGTATTCGCTGCCAAAGGTTCTTCAACAAAGCACTGAGTAAAGGGTGTGAAAACTTATGTAAATGTGATATTCCCCATTTCAATTTAATACATTTGCAAAAATGTCTAAAAACCTGTTTTTGCTTTGTCATTATGGGGTATTGTGTGTAGATGGATTAAATTGTTTTTTTCCCATCAATTTTAGAATAAGGCTGTATGTTACATAACATGTGGAAAAAGCCAAGGGTCTGAATACTTTCTGAAGGTACTATCTAATTATAGACAAGTTGACTAACAACAAAATAATAGCATAGTATAACGTTGAGTCTACATTACAGGGGAACATATAGTAACCAAGCCTGAGTCTACATTACAGGGGAACATATAGTAACCAAGCCTGAGTCTACATTACAGGGGAACATATAGTAACCAAGCCTGAGTCTACATTACAGGGGACAGATAGTAACCAAGCCTGAGTCTACATTACAGGGGAACATATAGTAACCAAGCCTGAGTCTACATTACAGGGGACAGATAGTAACCAAGCCTGAGTCTACATTACAGGGGAACATATAGTAACCAAGCCTGAGTCTACATTACAGGGAACACATAGTAACCAAGCCTGAGTCTACATTACAAGGGACATATAGTAACCAAGCCTGAGTCTACATTACAGGGGACAGATAGTAACCAAGCCTGAGTCTACATTACAGGGGAACATATAGTAACCAAGCCTGAGTCTACATTACAGGGAACACATAGTAACCAAGCCTGAGTCTACATTACAAGGGACATATAGTAACCAAGCCTGAGTCTACATTACAGGGGAACATATAGTAACCAAGCCTGAGTCTACATTACAGGGAATAGATAGTAACCAAGCCTGAGTCTACATTACAGGGGACATATAGTAACCAAGCCTGAGTCTACATTACAGGGGAACATATAGTAACCAAGCCTGAGTCTACATTACAGGGGACAGATAGTAACCAAGACTGGGTCTACATTACAGGGAACATATAGTAACCAAGACTGAGTCTACATTACAGGGAACATATAGTAACCAAGCCTGAGTCTACATTACAGGGGAACAGATAGTAACCAAGCCTGAGTCTACATTAGAGGGGACAGATAGTAACCAAGCCTGAGTCTACATTACAGGGGACATATAGTAACCAAGCCTGAGTCTACATTACAGGGAATAGATAGTAACCAAGCCTGAGTCTACATTACAGGGGACAGATAGTAACCAAGCCTGAGTCTACATTACAGGGAACAGATAGTAACCAAGCCTGAGTCTACATTACAGGGGAACATATAGTAACCAAGCCTGAGTCTACATTACAGGGGACATATAGTAACCAAGCCTGAGTCTACATTACAGGGGACAGATAGTAACCAAGCCTGAGTCTACATTACAGGGAACAGATAGTAACCAAGCCTGAGTCTACATTACAGGGGATCATATAGTAACCAAGCCTGAGTCTACATTACAGGGGACAGATAGTAACCAAGCCTGAGTCTACATTACAGGGGAACATATAGTGACCAAGCCTGAGTCTACATTACAGCGGAACATATAGTAACCAAGCCTGAGTCTACATTACAGGGGACAGATAGTGACCAAGCCTGAGTCTACATTACAGGGGAACATATAGTGACCAAGCCTGAGTCTACATTACAGCGGAACATATAGTAACCAAGCCTGAGTCTACATTACAGGGAACATATAGTAACCAAGCCTGAGTCTACATTACAGGGGACATATAGTAACCAAGCCTGAGTCTACATTACAGGGGACAAGATAGTAACCAAGCCTGAGTCTACATTACAGGGGACAGATAGTAACCAAGCCTGAGTCTACATTACAGGGGACAGATAGTAACCAAGCCTGAGTCTACATTACAGGGGAACAGATAGTAACCAAGCCTGAGTCTACATTACAGGGGAACATATAGTAACCAAGCCTGAGTCTACATTACAGGGAACAGATAGTAACCAAGCCTGAGTCTACATTACAGGGGACAGATAGTAACCAAGCCTGAGTCTACATTACAGGGAACATATAGTAACCAAGCCTGAGTCTACATTACAGGGGAACATATAGTAACCAAGCCTGAGTCTACATTACAGGGGAACATATAGTAACCAAGCCTGAGTCTACATTACAGGGAACAGATAGTAACCAAGCCTGAGTCTACATTACAGGGGAACAGATAGTAACCAAGCCTGAGTCTACATTACAGGGAACATATAGTAACCAAGCCTGAGTCTACATTACAGGGGAACATATAGTAACCAAGCCTGAGTCTACATTACAGGGGAACATATAGTAACCAAGCCTGAGTCTACATTACAGGGGACATATAGTAACCAAGCCTGAGTCTACATTACAGGGAACATATAGTAACCAAGCCTGAGTCTACATTACAGGGGACATATAGTAACCAAGCCTGAGTCTACATTACAGGGAACAGATAGTAGCCAAGCCTGAGTCTACATTACAGGGAACATATAGTAACCAAGCCTGAGTCTACATTACAGGGAATAGATAGTAACCAAGCCTGAGTCTACATTACAGGGGGACAGATAGTAACCAAGCCTGAGTCTACATTACAGGGAACATATAGTAACCAAGCCTGAGTCTACATTACAGGGAACATATAGTAACCAAGCCTGAGTCTACATTACAGGGAACAGATAGTAACCAAGCCTGAGTCTACATTACAGGGAATAGATAGTAACCAAGCCTGAGTCTACATTACAGGGGGACAGATAGTAACCAAGCCTGAGTCTACATTACAGGGGAACATATAGTAACCAAGCCTGAGTCTACATTACAGGGGAACATATAGTAACCAAGCCTGAGTCTACATTACAGGGGACAGATAGTAACCAAGCCTGAGTCTACATTACAGGGGAACATATAGTAACCAAGCCTGAGTCTACATTACAGGGGACATATAGTAACCAAGCCTGAGTCTACATTACAGGGGAACATATAGTAACCAAGCCTGAGTCTACATTACAGGGGACAGATAGTAACCAAGACTGAGTCTACATTACAGGGAACATATAGTAACCAAGACTGAGTCTACATTACAGGGAACATATAGTAACCAAGCCTGAGTCTACATTACAGGGGAACAGATAGTAACCAAGCCTGAGTCTACATTACAGGGGACAGATAGTAACCAAGCCTGAGTCTACATTACAGGGGACATATAGTAACCAAGCCTGAGTCGACATTACAGGGAATAGATAGTAACCAAGACTGAGTCTACATTACAGGGAACATATAGTAACCAAGCCTGAGTCTACATTACAGGGGAACAGATAGTAACCAAGCCTGAGTCTACATTACAGGGGACAGATAGTAACCAAGCCTGAGTCTACATTACAGGGGACATATAGTAACCAAGCCTGAGTCTACATTACAGGGAATAGATAGTAACCAAGCCTGAGTCTACATTACAGGGGACAGATAGTAACCAAGACTGAGTCTACATTACAGGGGACAGATAGTAACCAAGCCTGAGTCTACATTACAGGGAATAGATAGTAACCAAGCCTGAGTCTACATTACAGGGGACAGATAGTAACCAAGCCTGAGTCTACATTACAGGGAATAGATAGTAACCAAGCCTGAGTCTACATTACAGGGGACAGATAGTAACCTAGTAAACAACTGGCTCAGAATAGCAAGCAGAACAGAAAAGGATAAACCAACTAGCAGACATTCTAATGAACAGGGGTTAACTTCTTGGTGCACAGAAAATCACATCCCCTCCATTAGGTTTTCAGATCTAGTTCCTAATGGGAGAAAATATTCTGTCCACTCAGATCACATGAATTCACTGCTTTTTAAAAACAAACTATGTATCTTAAAAATGTCTTTCTCATCAAGTTAGTCTTTGGTAGTTAACCCATTTAATCCACTCAGATCACATTAAAGCCTGATCCAAAAGTTGGACTTTATTGACATTTTGGTCTCACAATCAAATGTTGACATACTGATTGTATCTGAATCGTGGCTGTGTGATTCTGTGCCTGATTCAGATGTTCAGTTGATTGGGTACAATATTTATAGAGCTGATAGAGTTGGTAGAGGTGGTGGTATTGCGATTTATGTAAAATGCTGCTTGAATGCTTCTGTGTCCATATCAACCTCTGTCCCAAAGCAATATGAATGTCTAGTTTTAAAATGTGGTACTTGGTCATAACGCTCAGCTAACTCTAGCAGGGGTATATCGCCCCCCCCTCAGCTCCTCCTTGTACTCTATGCAAATTATCTGATATACTGTCTAATTATGCAAACTCTGAATTACTGATTTTGGGAGATTTTAACCTGGATTGGCTCTCCCCAGTATCCGATAAATTAAAATACATTTGTACTGAACTAAATCTAACTCAGCTGATAACTAAACCAACCCGTCCCAACTTTAAGAACCCAGTGAAATCTACTCTACTAGATATTATTCTAACAAATACCCCCCATAAATACACAGCCAGTGGGGGTTTTGCAAATGATATCAGTGACCACTGCCCTATTGCTTGTATTAGAGATACCAGGCTGAAACACTCTGATCCCTGTATAATCTCTAATAGAAATTATAAACATTTCTCACAGCAAGCTTTTATCCTTGACTTAGATCAGTCTGAGCTTTTATCCACTTGCTGCATTCTGGACCCTGTTTTAGCCTTTGCTTTTTTCTCTTCTATTGTTACCTCTATGTCTGATAAACATGCCCCGCTTAACAATCACAGAGTAAGAAACCCAACCAGTTCTTGGTTCTCTCCTGAATTGTCAGGTCTTTTCCTGCAAAAGAATCGGGCCTGGGCCTTGGCGAGGAAAACAGGTACTCCAGCTGATTGGCTGTTTTTTAGGCAATTGAGAAATAAATGTACTGCAGCTGTCAAAAGGGCAAAATCTAATTACTTCCTTAACGCTATGACAGATTCTGCAGGAGATCCTGCAAAATTCTGGAAAACCGTTAATTCACTGAAACAGGGAAATTCTGCTGTTTCTCTTCCTAAGCAAATTATCTCAGACTCCTGTATTTTAAGTGGTAAAAATGATATTTGTGATGCTTTTAATAAGCATTTCATCTCTGCTGGTTTTTTATTTGAAAGGACAAGTGGCCATTGTGGTACTGGCCAGTTAGTTGATTTTTCGTCTTGCTTTTCAACCGTTACTCTGAAAAATGGTAACCCTGTTTTTAGTTTCCAGAAAATAACTGAAGCAGAGGTTCTAGCTGCCCTGTGTGCCATTGATACTAAGAAATCTCTAGGCGCGGACAATTTAGACCCGTACTTACTTATTAAGTGTGCTGCACCTATCATTGCTGGTTCAGTGACACACATCTTTAATCCAACATTAAGCACAGGAAATATCCCTAAGGTGTGGAAAGCAGCTTTTGTTCTGCCATTACATAAGGGAGGTGACGGTAGTGATTTGGATAACTATCGACCCATCTCTAGGCTCCCTTGTCTGGCAAAGATCCTAGAATCTTTAGTTAACAAACAGTTACAATCTTTTCTTTCTGCCAACAGTATTCTTAGCACCAATCAATCTGGTTTTAGATCTAAACACAGTACCACATCGGCCACTATGCTTGTTGTAAATGATATTGCAAATGCCTTAGATGATAGAAAGCATTGTGCTGCGTTGTTTATAGATTTGTCTAAAGCTTTCGACACTGTAGACCATGCCATCCTTTTGAGTAAGCTGTCATCTATAGGACTGGGCACTGATGCCTGCCGATGGTTTTATGACTATCTTAAAGATAGAACTCAGGCCATCATGGTCGACGGGGTCAAGTCTGACCCCTTACAGTTACTTAAAGGGGTCCCTCAGGGTTCAATAATTGGCCCACTATTGTTCTCAATATATATAAACAACATTGGTGATGATGTCAGATATTGTAAATTCCATTTATATGCAGATGACACAGTGATGTACTCTATTGCTCCAACAGCGGACCAAGCTTTAATGCAGTTGGAGTCTGATTTTAGGATATTACAGGAGTCTCTTTTACAGCTTAAACTTGTTTTAAACGCTAAGAAAACAAATGTCATGCTTTTTTTCTAGGTCTAACCTCTCAGAAGCACTTTTGTAATCACTAGCTTGGATGGTACTCAAATCAAACAGGTCTCTGCATATAAATATTTATGGGTATGGTTAGATGATTAAAAAACATGTTACTGAATTGGGAAAAAAAGCTCAAATTCAAATTCAAGGGTTCCTTTACAGAAACAGGGCTTGTCTGTCCTCTGTGAATAGGAAACAAATTGTGCAGGCTACTTTTATGTCCGTTTTAGATTGTGATATTTATATGCATGCATCGGCAAATATATTAAAACCACTGGATGCTATTTACCATTGTGCACTCAGGTTTATCACCGGTGATAGTTACAAAACTCATCACTGTATCCTATATCAACATGTGGGTTGGGCCTCTCTATCTGTGAGGCGAGAGCAACATGCGCTTTTGTTTATTTATAAAGCACTTCTTTTAAAACTACCTCCATATATATCATCATTAATTTTAATTAGATATACAAATTTTATGACCAGATCACAGATGTGGATTACATTACAAACTCCTGCGGTCTCCACAGAGTTGGGAAGGACTGCCTTCAGTTCCTTTGCACCTTATTTATGGAACAAACTGCAGATCAACTTTTCAACTCTGGTGTCCCTTGCCCATTTTAAAAATATGGAGGATCAATATGATGTTGTCTGTGATTGTTTCTGATGAATGTGTCTTTGTTTTCTATGTTTTGAAATGTTCTTGTCTGTATGCCTAGAACTGTACATGTCAACATGTTTACACAGGGCACAGCCGTAAAAGAGATCCAGGTCTCAGTCTGTTTTCCCTGTTAAAATAAAGATATAATTTTTTTTTTTTTTTTAAATCCCGAATTTTTCCCAGACATGAAAATATCAAAATTGTGTGTCATTAGTAAGCCTTTTGAAATAATCAATCATAATAAATCATAAAGGAAAAGTAGGTGAAAAAGTGGTTTTATGGTCGCTCACAATTGTGACAGGTGGGATAATGTGATGTACAGTATACTGAATTAACATATTTCTCCTATGCAGTCATGAAAATTCTTATATCCCAGCCCTGTTATTAACACATTTTAAACTGTCACTGGTAGTCCCCAGCATTACTACTAGAATGCCCCATCACATTCTAGTGTGACTATTTTACATATCAAAAACCCTTAAACAACACGGATATGAACACAGAGCAAAGACAAAAAAACAACCAACGTATTTCAACATTAATACTTTGTAACATACATTGTTACTTTAGTGCATGTATTGAAACATTAATATTGTAACTTTATTGTAACATTTGAATTTGTGCTTTAGTGCAATATTCATTGTAACATTGTCATTGTGACATTTTAGTGCAACATTCACTAACAACTGTATAGCAGTGGTGTCATTCATTCACATTGAACATAAAGGTAACATTTAGGATAGAGGTAGCCTGTAGAACATGCATTCAAGTAGAGGCCTAAACTGAACAAAATACATTTACAAAATATATATACAGTGGGGCAAAAAAGTATTTAGTCAGCCACCAATTGTGCAAGTTCTCTCACTTAAAAAGATGAGGCCTGTAATTTTCATCATAGGTACACTTCAACTATGACAGACAGAATGAGGAAAAAAATCCAGAAAATCACATTGTAGGATTTTTAATGAATTTATTTGCAAATTATGGTGGAAAATAAGTATTTGGTCACATACAAACAAGCAAGTGAGAGAACTTGCACAATTGGTGGCTGACTAAATACTTTTTTGCCCCACTGTATTATACACACATATATATATATATATCTATATATATCTATATATATATATATCTATATATATATATCTATATATATATATATATATATATATATATATATACATACATACATTTTGATATTATAGAGGAAGGCTTCAGAACCAAGTGCACGATTCTTTTCCCCTTTTCTTCCTAGAGTCCGTTGTACTGCTTCTCCTTTATTGGCTTTCAGACATTTCTTCCTAGAGTCCGTTGTACTGCTTCTCCTTTATTGGCTTTCAGACATTTCTTCCTAGAGTCCGTTGTACTGCTTCTCCTTTATTGGCTTTCAGACATTTCTTCCTAGAGTCCGTTGTACTGCTTCTCCTTTATTGGCTTTCAGACATTTCTTCCTAGAGTCCGTTGTACTGCTTCTCCTTTATTGGCTTTCAGCCATTTCTCATTCGCTCTTATCCTTTTCTACTGTCCGTGGTATATCTTGAAGCACTCAATGTGCAGTGGCGCTTTGCATTTCTCACATGCTTAGGTAGTGCGTTTGACACAATGACGACATCTATGGAACCGGTGCATCGTATTGATTGGCCAGTGAGAAGTTGTGTCATATCTTGCCTGATCTTCAACAGTAGCAGCCAGTAGAGATCTCCTCCCGTGGCTCAGTGGTTTCGTGCCAAACTTTTGCATAAGAGACTGTGCCACTATCCGTGAGAAGGTGAGCAGGTCGATGGTCCCTCCCATAACATCTCTGTAAAATAAATGGCTGTTTGGACTGTTGAGAGACCATGCAAAGATCTTTTATTTTTTAAATTTTACTAGGCAAGTCAGTTAAGAACAAATTCTTATTTTCAATGACGGCCTAGGAACAGTGGGTTAACTGCCTGTTCAGGGGCAGAACGACAGATTTGTACCTTGTCAGCTCAGGGAATTGAACTTGCAACCTTTCGGTTACTAGTCCAACGCTCTAACCACTAGGCTACCCTGCCAAAGATGGGCCACTACCACTCCTTAGACCCGATGGAGATATGGTATCTGGAAACCTGTAGGTCGTGAAGGTCAACACCATCCATGTGCTCATTGTATCGGTTGATGTATTTTGGTTGTGGGACTTTGTCAAAGGCACGTCACTCCTTGTTCCATCTCTTGACAGAGGTCTCACTGTATTTCTCCTCCATGTTTGTTGCCACTATGACAATGGTATTGTCTTTCTAACGGACCGGCAACTTGTCTCCTTGGGTCAGAACCTTAGAGGTTCCCCGGGGTATCTTCATGAAGTCCGTCTGTGGCTTGAATGGGACATCAAACAGACGATTTTGCCTCATCGTTCCAGAGCTCTCAAATACTCTTTTTGTCATTTCATCGAGGAGTGCAAGCGAAGCGAAGCGGTTATCATGAAATAACTTGCAACCTTGAAGCACCTGAGATTGCTCTGCAACACCAAGAACGACACTGGGTCCCTGACCCACCCCAGTCTCAGGGAGGAGGTCATCATCACTGGTAACGGAAGAACCACACTGGGTCCCTGACCCACCCCAGTCTCAGGGAGGAGGTCATCATCACTGGTAACGGAAGAACCACACTGGGTCCCTGACCCATCCCAGTCTCAGGGAGGAGAGTGTGGGGTGGTGATGGGTAGGTCATCATCACTGATAACGTTGTTCCTGTCATGATCAGTTTGCATTAGTTCAGCATATACATTCAACAGCCTGGCTGGCAAATGGCCTGTCTCCCCCTCATAGTCCATATCTGACCCATCGCTATTACAATCTCTGAGGGATAACTGCAATGTTGCACGCCTTGTCTGGCCGGTCACCTAGATCCAACATATCCAGAACTCAAAGTCAAACTGAAAGAAAGAACAGAGTAGAACAAGTTAGAACAAGAACTATGTACGTGTATAACTATGTGTATACCTAGATGCACTGTGTAATCCCGCCGGTCACTATCGTTGCCGTCAACATGTTTAGTCATTCTGACCACACTGAACAAAGTTGAGTAATTGCAAATGCATATATCAATACTAGACACCTTAAAGATGACATGTACCAAACATGTTTGTCCTGTCTTAATGTTAACATGCTTTACTAACCTTTTGTTTGGGAGCTTTGATGCAGCCATCGTCTTCTCATGGCGCAACCAAGAAGTAAACAGCTCTGGTCATGTGACACCGCCCATATTTCATTGCGACCATTTATTATTTAAATATTAGCTGGAAATGCTTTGATACGTCATTCAGTTACATTTTCAGAGCCTTATAACTGGAAACGTTTTTTACGGTCACTATTGTGACTGATGGGATTAAATAGGTTGACAAACCTCAACAGGGATTATATAGAGTATTACATAAAGATATATATATATCATATGGATCTACTACTGTATTATCCCCAGGCTGGCTGCCACTACCATAGTGAATGTACCAAGTGCTATGACTAGGGCTATACTCAAGTTGCGAGGTCCGTCCATGTGGAGCTAGGTGAATTACAACTCCCATTCCCCTGTCACATGGTGGGTCGAGCTATCTGGGTTTCTGGACACGTCCCTACCCTAAACTAACACCTACCTAACCATTTAACTCCAACGGGGTAACGTTAGAGTGACATTCTCAGGACCAATAGTCGTTATGACTACAGACTGTACCAGGATACCGAGATACCGGATGGCATGGACGCTGGACGCCCAAAGGAGCCCGGGCAACAATTGACTTTCAGTTTCGTCCAACTTTCAACGGCCGTAAAAACATGTTTTTATTGAAAATACATTTTATAGCGATTTAGATGGTTTCTCGCACAAATGACTGTTTTCTGCCAAAGTGAAAGTGATCGAAGTGTAGAATTGTAGCACCTGGAAAGGACAGAGGCATTCTTCGTTGAGGTGACCACGTCTCTTAGTGATGCCGATGTAAGAGCGAGGGTGAAGCTTTCCCACCTCGACAACATCAACCAGCTTTTGCTGTCCAGGAGAACGTTTTGGTATCCTCCATTAACATCATTTTCCAGATCGCTGGTCAGTTCCAAGGAGGCAAATACACCCAGACAGTATTGATCCATCAGAGGATGCTTTAAAGGGGAGAAATCTTGAAGAAAATATGTTAATCAATCATACTTTGGGATGTAAGGCTACCTACAGGTTCATCATTAACAGAGGGATGTAAGGCTACCTACAGGTTCATCATTAACAGAGGGATGTAAGGCTACCTACAGGTTCATCATTAACAGAGGGAGAGCCTAATAATTGTTTACAATAGTCCTGTGGGCCAGCAGAGCCATGGGAAGGCAGGATCCAGGTCAGGTGATGAGACAAAATGGAGGACATTTAGGAGCACAGGGTGAATTAAATTCCAGACAGCTGTCAGGTCTCTCCTCTCCCTTGGTCAGGTCCTAACAGGAAGCACCAGGTCAGAATGCCTTCTCTAAGGTCCTCAGCATTCTGCTGCCAGAGTGATGATCTAGTGTCAGTTTAGCCTATTAGATCATAAGGAATAAGATGCCATGGAAAGTGGACAACCGTAGCCTAGATCAGCACTGTTGAATGTGAGACGCTGCATGAACACGGGCCCAGGTCAGAATGTGTTCCTCAGGCTCTTCAGAAGTTCTGCTGTCTGCGTTTCTTGGCGTCCATTGCGTGGAGGATGGGTTGTCTCTTGGCGGTGTATCGCTGGCGCAGCTCCTCGATCTCTCTCTCCATCATGGGGTCCAGAGCCGTCAGTCGCAGCTGCAGCTCCTCAAAGCCGAGGTTCTTCAACTGCTTGGACAGAGAACACACACACAGACACACACAGGGACACACAGACACAGACACACAGAGGGAGAAAGGCAACTTTAGAATACAGCACAACCTAAATCACTGTGTCAGATAGGAAGTAAAGACCAAGGGATGGACACGTCACATGACTATTGATCACAGAGATAATATCTATCACATGACTATTGATCACAGAGATAATATCTATCACATGACTATTGATCAGATAAAATATTATATTCCTATTGATCACAGAGATAATATTAGATTCCTATTTATCACAGGGATAATATTAGATTCCTATTGATCACAGAGATAATATTAGATTCCTATTGATCACAGACATGCTATTACATGCCACCAGGGGTCTTTTCACAGTCCCCAAATCCAGAACAAATTCAAGAAAGCGTACAGTATTATGTAGAGCCATTATTGCATAGAACGTTCCATCTCATATTGTTCAAATGAACAGAAAACCTGGTTTAACAAATCAGATAAAGGAACACCTCACGGCACAACGCCTCTCCCCTATTTGTCCTAGATAGTTTGTGTGTGTGTATTGATATGTAGGCTACGTGTGCCTTTACATTTTTTTTAATGTAATTCTGTCTTTGGGCTGTTCTTGTCTATTAATGTTCTGTATTATGTCATTCTGTATTATGTTTCATGTTTTGTGTTGGACCCCAGGAAGAGTAGCTAGCTGATGCTTTTGCAACAGCTAATGGGGATCCTAATAAAAACCCAATACCACTTTATGAATGCATTTATCTGTATATGTTATGTACGCATGTAGACTACCGGTCAAAAGTTAGGACACACCTACTCATTCAAGGGGTTTCCTTTATTTTGATTATTTTCTACATTGTAGAATAATAGTTAAGACATCAATACTATGGAATAACACATATGGAATCATGTAGCAACCCAAAAATAATTAAACAAATCAAAATATATTTTATATTTCAGATTCTTCAAAGTAGCCACCCTTTGCCTTGATGACAGCTTTGCACACTCTTGGCATTCTCTCAACCAGCTACACCTGGAATGCATTTCCAACAGTCTTGAAGGAGTTCCCACATATGCTGAGCACTTGTTGGCTGCTTTTCCTTCACTCTGTGGTCCAACTCATCCCAAACCATCTCAATTGGGTTGAGGTCAGGGGATTGCAGAGGCCAGGACATCTGATGCAGCACTCCATCACTCTCCTTCTTGGTCAAATAGCCCTTACACAGCCTGGGAGGTGTGTTGGGTCATTGTCCTGTTGAAAAACAAATGATAGTCCCACTAAGCCCAAACCAGCCCAAACCAGATGGGATGGCGTATCGCTGCAGAATGCTGTGGTAGCTATGCTGGTTAAGTGTGCCTTGAATTCTAAATAAATCACTGACAGGGTCACCAGCAAAGCACCCTCACACCTCCTCCTCCATGCTTCACGGTGGGAACCAAACATGTGGAGATCATCCATTCACCTACCCTGCGTCTCACAAAGACACAGTGGTTGGAACCAAAAAACTCAAATATGGACTTGGTCTTTTACCAAATAGGGCTCTCTTCTGTATACCAACCCTAACTTGTCACAACACAACTGATTGGCTCGAACACATTAAGGAAAGACATTCCACAAATTAACTTTTAACAAGGCACACCTGTTAATTGAAATGCATTACAGGTGACTACCTCATGAAGCTGGTTGAGAGAATGCCAAGAGTGTGCAACGCTGTCATCAAGGCAAAGCTTGGCTACTTTGAAAAATCTCAAATATAAAATATATTTTGATTTGTTTAACACTTTTTTGGTTACGACATGATTCCATATGTGTTATTTCAAAGTTGAGGGCTTCCCTTTTATTCTACAATGTAGAAAATAGTCAAAATAAAGAAACACTCTGGAATGAGTAGGTGCGTCCCAACTTTTGACTGGTACTGCAGTTCTACGGATGGCTCTACAGGGAGTTCTACGGATGGCTCTACAGGGAGTTCTACGGATGGCTCTACAGGGAGTTCTACGGATGGCTCTACAGGGAGTTCTACGGATGGCTCTACAGGGAGTTCTACGGATGGCTCTACAGGGAGTTCTACGGATGGCTCTACAGGGAGTTCTACGGATGGGTGATTAGGTGTAACTCACAAAGTCAAAGTCTCCATCCTGAGGAACCTTCCAGTTGTCAGGGAAGACGTTCTTAGCCTGGCTGATGTGATAGCCTGGTTCCTGCTGCTGGTTATGGTTATAGCTCTCCTGTTGGACCTTAGAGTCCTGCTTGTCAAAGTAGTCCATGAAGGAGGGTCTCAGGGCCTGCTGGGGGGTGGGGTGTCCTAATAGAAAGAAGGAAACATTGACTCTTCCTAATGAATAACGAAACCACAGGGTGTGGAGGGAGGTAGATCTATGTTGGAGTAATAAACATGTTAAAGGGATACTTCTGGAAGTCTCTGTGTCCAGTATGAAGGAAGTTGGAGGTAGGTTCGCGAGCCGGTGCAATGACTGGAAGCCTATGTGTATCTGCGAGCATTATGGGTATCTGCGAGCATTATGTGTATCTGCGAGCATTATGTGTATCTGCGAGCATGCTAGCAGATACCCATAGACTTGGAAGTGATTGCGCTAACGCTAGTTAGCAACTTCCTTCAAACTGCACGCAGAAACATAAAAATGGTTTCCATGAGTTCATCGGACTCTGTGGAAGTAGATTAAGGGCCTCATTGCCAAAATCCTGATGTATCTCTTGAATATAATAATTTTCCTACTGTAACGGGTTATATCTAGGAGGAATAGATAAGGTTTTAAAATATACTGAACAAAAATATAAAACGCAACATGTAAAGTGTTTCATGAACTGAAATAAGAGGCCAGATATTTTCCACATGCACAAAAAGCTAATTTCTCTCAAATGTTGTTCACAAATGTTTACATCCCTGTTAGTGATCTTTTTTCCCCCCCAAGATAATCCATCCACCTGACAGGTGTGGCATATCAAGAAGCTGATTAAACAGCATGATTATTACACAGGTGCACCTTGCGCTGGGGACAATAAAAGGCCACAGTTTTGTCACAACACAACACCACAGATGTCTCAAGTTTTGAGGGAGTGTGCAATTTGCATGCTGACTACAGGAATGTCCACCAGAGCTGTTGGCAGATAAATGAACATTAAATTCTCTACCACAAGGCGCCTCCAATATTGTTTTAGAGAATTTGGCAGTACGTCCAACCGGCATCACAACCGCAGACCACATGTAACCACGCCAGCCCAGGACCTCCACATCCAGCTTCTTCACTGTGAAATATTCTGAGACCAGCCACCCGGACAGCTGATGAAATTGAGTATTTCTGTCTGTAATAAAGCCCTTTTGTGGGGAAAAACTAATTCTGATTGGCTGGACCTGGCTCCCCAGTGGGTAGGCTTATGGCTGCGCCCCTGCCCAGTCTTGTGAAATCCATAGATTAGGGACTAATGAAGTTATTTCAATTGACTGACTTCCTTATATGAACTGTAATTTAGTAATTGTTGCATTTTGCATTGATATATTGGTTTACAGTAGCAACATTACTATACTAAAGGCCGATAAAGCTACAGGATGGATTATACTAAAGGCCGATAAAGCTACAGGATGGATTATACTAAAGGCCGATAAAGCTACAGGATGGATTATACTATAGACCGATAAAGCTACAGGATGGATTATACTAAAGGCCGATAAAGCTGCAGGATGGATTATACTAAAGGCCGATAAAGCTACAGGATGGATTATACTAAAGGCCGATAAAGCTGCAGGATGGATTATACTATAGACCGATAAAGCTACAGGATGGATTATACTAAAGGCCGATAAAGCTACAGGATGGATTATACTAAAGGCCGATAAAGCTGCAGGATGGATTATACTAAAGGCCGATAAAGCTGCAGGATGGATTATACTATAGACCGATAAAGCTACAGGATGGATTATACTAAAGGCCGATAAAGCTACAGGATGGATTATACTAAAGGCCGATAAAGCTGCAGGATGGATTATACTAAAGACCGATAAAGCTACAGGATGGATTATACTAAAGGCCGATAAAGCTACAGGATGGATTATACTAAAGGCCGATAAAGCTACAGGATGGATTATACTATAGACCGATAAAGCTGCAGGATGGATTATACTAAAGACCGATAAAGCTACAGGATGGATTATACTAAAGACCGATAAAGCTACAGGATGGATTATACTAAAGGCAGATAAAGCTACAGGATGGATTATACTAAAGACCGATAAAGCTACAGGATGGATTATACTAAAGGCCGATAAAGCTACAGGATGGACTATACTAAAGACCGATAAAGCTACAGGATGGACTATACTAAAGACAGGTTGAGGGTTTAAGTCTCCATGTTTATCTTGTGTCAAATCAAAATGTATCACGAAAACTAGATGTTAGTTACAGCACTACACTGACAGCTCACTATAATAAATATACAATGTTACAGCACTACGCTGACAGCTCACTATAATAAATATACAATGTTACAGCACTACGCTGACAGCTCACTATAATAAATATACAATGTTACAGCACTACGCTGACAGCTCACTATAATAAATATACAATGTTACAGCACTACGCTGACAGCTCACTATAATAAATATACAATGTTACAGCACTACGCTGACAGCTCACTATAATAAATATACAATGTTACAGCACTACGCTGACAGCTCACTATAATAAATATACAATGTTACAGCACTACGCTGACAGCTCACTATAATAAATATACAATGTTACAGCACTACGCTGACAGCTCACTATAATAAATATACAATGTTACAGCACTACGCTGACAGCTCACTATAATAAATATACAATGTTACAGCACTACGCTGACCGCTCACTATAATAAATATACAATGTTACAGCACTACACTGACAGCTCACTATAATAAATATACAATGTTACAGCACTACGCTGACCGCTCACTATAATAAATATACAATGTTACAGCACTACGCTGACAGCTCACTATAATAAATATACAATGTTACAGCACTACGCTGACAGCTCACTATAATAAATATACAATGTTACAGCACTACGCTGACCGCTCACTATAATAAATATACAATGTTACAGCACTACACTGACAGCTCACTATAATAAATATACAATGTTACAGCACTACGCTGACAGCTCACTATAATAAATATACAATGTTACAGCACTACGCTGACAGCTCACTATAATAAATATACAATGTTACAGCACTACGCTGACAGCTCACTATAATAAATATACAATGTTACAGCACTACGCTGACAGCTCACTATAATAAATATACAATGTTACAGCACTACGCTGACAGCTCACTATAATAAATATACAATGTTACAGCACTACGCTGACAGCTCACTATAATAAATATACAATGTTACAGCACTACGCTGACCGCTCACTATAATAAATATACAATGTTACAGCACTACGCTGACAGCTCACTATAATAAATATACAATGTTACAGCACTACGCTGACCGCTCACTATAATAAATATACAATGTTACAGCACTACGCTGACAGCTCACTATAATAAATATACAATGTTACAGCACTACGCTGACCGCTCACTATAATAAATATACAATGTTACAGCACTACGCTGACCGCTCACTATAATAAATATACAATGTTACAGCACTACGCTGACAGCTCACTATAATAAATATACAATGTTACAGCACTACGCTGACCGCTCACTATAATAAATATACAATGTTACAGCACTACGCTGACCGCTCACTATAATAAATATACAATGTTACAGCACTACGCTGACCGCTCACTATAATAAATATACAATGTTACAGCACTACGCTGACAGCTCACTATAATAAATATACAATGTTACAGCACTACGCTGACCGCTCACTATAATAAATATACAATGTTACAGCACTACGCTGACCGCTCACTATAATAAATATACAATGTTACAGCACTACGCTGACAGCTCACTATAATAAATATACAATGTTACAGCACTACGCTGACCGCTCACTATAATAAATATACAATGTTACAGCACTACGCTGACCGCTCACTATAATAAATATACAATGTTACAGCACTACGCTGACCGCTCACTATAATAAATATACAATGTTACAGCACTACACTGACAGCTCACTATAATAAATATACAATGTTACAGCACTACGCTGACCGCTCACTATAATAAATATACAATGTTACAGCACTACGCTGACCGCTCACTATAATAAATATACAATGTTACAGCACTACGCTGACCGCTCACTATAATAAATATACAATGTTACAGCACTACGCTGACAGCTCACTATAATAAATATACAATGTTACAGCACTACGCTGACCGCTCACTATAATAAATATACAATGTTACAGCACTACGCTGACCGCTCACTATAATAAATATACAATGTTACAGCACTACGCTGACCGCTCACTATAATAAATATACAATGTTACAGCACTACGCTGACAGCTCACTATAATAAATATACAATGTTACAGCACTACGCTGACAGCTCACTATAATAAATATACAATGTTACAGCACTACGCTGACCGCTCACTATAATAAATATACAATGTTACAGCACTACGCTGACCGCTCACTATAATAAATATACAATGTTACAGCACTACGCTGACAGCTCACTATAATAAATATACAATGTTACAGCACTACGCTGACAGCTCACTATAATAAATATACAATGTTACAGCACTACGCTGACCGCTCACTATAATAAATATACAATGTTACAGCACTACGCTGACCGCTCACTATAATAAATATACAATGTTACAGCACTACGCTGACCGCTCACTATAATAAATATACAATGTTACAGCACTACGCTGACAGCTCACTATAATAAATATACAATGTTACAGCACTACGCTGACAGCTCACTATAATAAATATACAATGTTACAGCACTACGCTGACCGCTCACTATAATAAATATACAATGTTACAGCACTACGCTGACCGCTCACTATAATAAATATACAATGTTACAGCACTACGCTGACCGCTCACTATAATAAATATACAATGTTACAGCACTACGCTGACCGCTCACTATAATAAATATACAATGTTACAGCACTACGCTGACAGCTCACTATAATAAATATACAATGTTACAGCACTACGCTGACAGCTCACTATAATAAATATACAATGTTACAGCACTACGCTGACAGCTCACTATAATAAATATACAATGTTACAGCACTACGCTGACAGCTCACTATAATAAATATACAATGTTACAGCACTACGCTGACCGCTCACTATAATAAATATACAATGTTACAGCACTACGCTGACAGCTCACTATAATAAATATACAATGTTACAGCACTACGCTGACAGCTCATTATAATAAATAACTAAATGATCACAAAATATACTATGTTACAGCCTACAGCACTATCCTGACAAGCTCTACTCACTCCTCATGGAGCCTTCATCGTTGTCCTCCTCATCACTGTTGATGACCATGGTCCCCAGGTCTGCCTCTAACATGGTACTGCCGTGCTCTATCATGGTCTGAGCTCCGTCACTCATGGTGCCGGTAGCTCTCATGGTTCCAGCCCCCTCTGTCCCAGACTTCACCATGGTGTGGGAGTCCACCTCCACCTCCTCTTCCTGGACACAGAGAGAGGACGGTCAGGTCAATCCAACTACCTAAAAGCCCTTTTTTACATCAGCAAGTGGACAGTAAGGTACTGGGATTCATGCATACAAATACCCACTAACTGTGGAAAGTGCCGGTCCAAACCTGAGCTGTGTACAAGGACACGTTACGCAGGAAATAAAATGTTACATTCAAAGTACTGCAAATATATCAAGTGTGTTCTGGCCCATTATTTTGCTTTCATACTAGGTATTTATTAACACAAAAACAACATTTTAAGTGGATAAAATAGGCATTGGTTTTAAGCAAAAAAAGGAAATTCACAAAAGCACCAATGTGTAATCCACCCATGCTCTACCAAGGTTTTCCAACACACAGCTTTGACCTACTACAGTAGTTATGGTCTACTGTACTTCAACAGTATGAAGGTAGGTTGCTTAGGATTCAAACCTTCTTTGTGGAAGAATGTAGGACTTGCATAAGGACATGAGCTAGCTGACGTTAGCTACAGTTCTTGCCAAAATAAAGGAGATTTGAGTAAATGAGGGATACAAAGTATAGGGCATTCAGGAAGTATTCAGAGTTTCAGACCACTTGTCTTTTCAAAATACCCCATAATGACATCACAATACCCCATAATGACATCACAATACCCCATAATGATATCACAATACCCCATAATGACAAAGCAAAAACAGGTTTAGACATTTTTGCAACTTTATTACAAATAAAAAACAAACAGCTTATTTACATAAGGTATTTCTGGGGGGTCTGAATACTTTCCGAATGCACTGTATGTTGAATGAGCATGGAGACTAGAGAGCCTCAAGTTTGGTGAAATTACCTTCATATATTTCAGTCTAACACGGCTATTTATTTACTTATGGAGCATAGGGTAGACCAATTATATACCAAAGACATCTTAAATTTGTATTCAATTATTTTTGCCGCGCATAATATAACAGCACAATCATTATTTTAATTCTGGGTTTTATGGGGGGCCTCTGCATATGGGTGTTGGGAATTAAAAGCATTGTCCATTTTGCTGTGTTAGGCTTTGAAAGTACATCCACAACGACCATGTTTTGCAGTCAGTTTCAACCTGTTGTTGAACTTCTTTCTTCAAATTGATCATCACAGTGAGGTGAGTTGTTATGTTCAAAGTATCAGCTGCAATCCTGTTGCGATGATCAGTGTTTGATGTGACTTTAGAATGCATTGATGTCAGTGGTTAGTTAGAGGGACAATAGATCCCTGAATACCAGACCATTAGGACCTGATGGAGGGACAACAGAGCCCTGAATACCAGGCCATTAGGACCTGATGGAGGGACAATAGAGCCCTCCATCAGGTCCTGGCCTGGTACTCAGGGCTTTATTGCCGCTCCATGTCCCTAGAAGCCCAGCCATTAAGGCAGCTTGTGAACATGTCTGAACCCAGCTGCTTTAATGGCTGTGTACTGTGTACATAGATCCTAGACTAAACTATACGTACAGAGTCATCGTCCTCCTCCAGCTCTCTCTGCTGCTCCTGTTGTCTCTTAGCCTTCATCTCCATGGACTCTGTGATCAGGTCTCTCAGGATGATGACTGGCTTGGCTGCCGTGATGAACGGATGCTACAGGAGAGAGGGAGAGGAGGAAGGCAGTTAGTTGACAAAGCTCCACATGAAAGACTGTAGTTTAATATGTTGGTAGACGAAGGGACAGTATAGACAGCTAAATGTCAAGGTGCTACGCTCTGATGAGCTTGAGAAGACTATGTTTTTCTACAAGTATACAGGAGTGTCCGTCTGGGTCTCACCCACCTGCGGTGTCCGTCTGGGTCTCCGTCTGTCTGACCTGTCTATCTGACCTGTGGTGTCTGTCATTACAATACATTCACAGATCTCACAACACACTGTATGCACTCAAGTCCCTACTCCACCACAGTACCAAATCCATGTTAACGTGTGTGTATGCATGTGTCTATGTTTGTGTTGCTTCAGTCCCCGCTGTTCCATAATGTGTTATTTTTAACCTTTTTAAAAATATTTTATCTAATTATACTGCTTGCATCAGTT
Source organism: Brachymystax lenok tsinlingensis (assembly GCA_030435695.1). Classification (NCBI taxonomy): domain Eukaryota; kingdom Metazoa; phylum Chordata; class Actinopteri; order Salmoniformes; family Salmonidae; genus Brachymystax; species Brachymystax lenok. Next base: position 40,944,366 of record CM059806.1, read on the forward strand.
ACTTTATGTGGAATAGAGGTCCATGTAGTTAGTATGCATGGGTGTCCGAGCCAGTAGTTATTAAAACAGACAGCTCGGTGTATTCAACATGGCAATACCTCCCACAAATACAAGTAGTGATGAAGTCAATCTCTCCTTCACTTTGAGCGAGGAGAGATTGACATGCATATTATTAATATTAGCTCTCTGTGTACATCCAAGGGCCAGCCGTGCTGCCCTGTTCTGAGCCAGTTGCAATTTTCCTAAGTCCCTCTTTGTGGCACCTGACCACATGACTGAACAGTAGTCAAGGCGTGACAAAACCAGGGCCTGTAGGACCTGCCTTGTTGATAGAGTTGTTAAGAAGGTAGAGCAGCGCTTTATTATGGACTTCTCCCCATCTACACACTGTATACAGATTTTTATATTATTGACTGTATGTTTGTTTTTGTGTAACTCTGTGTTGTTGTATGTGTTGAACTGCTTTGCTTTATCTTGGCCAGGTCGCAGTTGTAAATGAGAACTTGTTCTCAACTAGCCTACCTGGTTAAATAAAGGTGAAATACAATAAAATAAAAACATCTTAGCCACTGTTGTATCAATATGTTTTGACCATGACAGTTTACAATCCAGGGTTACTCCAAGCAGTTTAGTCACCTCAACTTGCTCAATTTCCACATTATTCATTACAAGATTTCGTTGAGGTTTAGTGAATGATTTGTCCCAAATACAATGCTTTTAGTTTTAGAAATATTTAGGGCTAATTTACTCCTTGCCACCCAGTCTGAAACTAACTGCAGCTCTTTGTTGTGTTGCAGTCATTTCAGTCGCTGTAGTAGCTGACGTAGTGTTGACTCATCATACATAGACACTCTGGCTCCACTCAGCCAGTGGCATGTTGTTAGTAAAGATTGAAAAAAGCAAGGGGCCTAAACAGCTGCCCTGGGGAATTCCTGATTCTACCTGGATTATGTTTGAGAGGCTTCCATTAACGTCTTAGGGAGCGGCAGCAGAGGTGACGGTTTTGGAGAGTCTGGCGTGCCCAAAGTAAAATGCCTGCCACTCAGGCCCAGAAAATAGGATATGCACATAATTAGTACTATTGGATAGGAAACACACTGAAGTTTAAAAAAGTGTTAAAATAATGTATGTGAGTATAACAGAACTGATATAGCAGGCGAAAACCCAAGAAATTTCAGTCCGTATTTTTTTCTTTGTGACCTTTGCTCTGTTTGATACTCTCCCTATTGATTTCTATTTTAACTAGGACTGAGACTGCAGTACCTATGGCTTCCACTAGATGTCAACAGTCTTTATACAGAGTCTGGAGGCTGTAGCCCTGAGCAGAACGGATAGGAACAGGAAATAGTCGAGGTAGCTCAGATGTCAACAAGATTTTACGGGCGCGAGACCGAGTGCGCGCCCCACTGTATTTTCCTTTCATAACGTTTAGGTTACCATCCGAATGAAATATTATCGCTAATATTCATAAAAGGATAGCTAAGGATGCATTATAAATGATCTATGATTTGTTTAGGAAAAGTTGATAGGTATATTTGAACGCGTTCTCTTAATGGTTCAATGGGCGATTCGACGGATTTTCTGATCATAACGCGCCAACCAAACGGAGATTTATGGATATAATAAATGACTTTTTCTAACAAAAGAACCATTGGATGTCTTTGTTGGACACTTGGGAAGCCCTCAGCAGAAGTTCTTCGAAAGGTAAGAGATTTATTTTAGCTGTGATATGGGTTTGTGTGTGACCCGCGCTGGATATGAATTTATGCTAATGTGGAAAATATGTGGGGTGCTATCCTCAAACAATCAAATGTTGTGCTTTCGCCGTAAAGCCTTTTGGAATCTGACAACGCCTTGATATTGCCAAGAATCAGAGCTTTTGATAACTATGCAACACTTGTATATTGATGAATGTTTAATAATTCAACTTTTGGATTTTGAATTTGGCGCCTTGCATTTCACCGGGTAGTGTTGGGAGTGGCCCGCTAGCGCGCCGCTACTCCCTAAGCAGTTAAAGAACACCCTCTGTGTTCTGTTAGACAAGTAACTATTTATCCACATTATAGCAGGGGGTGTAAAGCCATAACACATATGTTTCTCCAGCAGCAGACTATGATCAATAATGTCAAAAAGCTGCACTGAAGTCTAACAAGACAGCCCCCACATTCGTTTTATCATTAATTTCTCTCAGCCAATCATCAGTCAATTTTTTATTTGTATTTTATTTAACCTTTATTTAACCAGGTAGGCCAGTTGAGAACAAGTTCTCTTTTACAACTGCAACCTGGATTGTGTACCATTTGTGTAAGTGCTGTGCTTGTTGAATGTCCTTCCCTATAAGCATGCTGAAAGTCTGCTGTCAATTTGTTAACTGTGAAATATCATTGTATCTGGTCAAACAATTGTTTCCAGAAGTTTACTAAGGGTTGGTAACAGGCTGATTAGTCAGCTATTTGAGCCAGTAAAGGGGGCTTTACTATTCTTGGGTAGCAGAATAACTTTAGCTTCCCTCCAGGCCTGAGGCCACACGCTCTCTAGTAGGCTTAAATTGAAGATGTGGCAAATAGGAGTGGCAATATCGTCCGCTATTATCCTCAGTAATTTTCCTTCCAGATTGTCAGACCCCGGTGGCTTGTCATTGTTGATATACAACAATAATTTTTTCACCTCTTCCATAATGACTTTACAGAATTCAAATGTACAATTCTGGTCTTTTATAATTTGGTCCGATATACTTGGATGTGTAGTGTCTGCCTCACCTGTAGTAGTTGCGCGTGTCTGCCTCACCTGTAGTAGTTGCGCGTGTCTGCCTCACCTGTAGTAGTTGCGTGGCTGTAGCTCTCTGTTCTGGGTTCTTCACCAGACATTTCTTTACAAAGTGTGTGAAGTCGTCTGTCCACAGCTCAGGCTTTCTGAACGTCGGTGGTGGGTTGGTTGGGATCATGAAAATAGCCTGATAGTAACACAGAGGAAGGAGAGACAGAAAACACCTACTGAAGCAGGTAGTATAGAAGCCTCAATGGAAACCCTAATGAACGTCTATTGACCTCTTGGTACGGCACCTCTCTGGAAACCCTAATGAACGTCTATTGACCTCTTGGTACGGCACCTCTCTGGAAACCCTAATAACGTCTATTGACCTCTTGGTACAGCAACTGCAAGAAACCGACCAAGGCGCTACAAAGGGTGTTGAGTACAGCCCAGTACATCACTGGGGCCGAATAGCCCCAGTCAAATCTTGGTCAAATAGCCCTTACACAGCCTGGAGGTGTGTCGGGTCATTATCCTGTTGAAAAACAAATTAGTCCCACTAAGCCCAAACCAGATGGGATGGCGTATCGCTGCAGAATGCTGTGGTAGCCATGCTGGTTAAGTGTGCCTTTAATTCTAAATAAATCACTGACAGGGTCACCAGCAAAGCACCATCACACCTCCTCCTCCATGCTTCACGGTGGGAACCACACATGCAAAGATCATCCGTTCACCTACTCTGCGTCTCACAAAGACATGGCGGTTGGAACCAAAAATCGCAAATTTGGCCTCATCAGACCAAAGGACAAATTTCCACCAGTCTAATGTCCATTGCTCGTGTTTCTTGGCCCAAGTAAATCTCTTCTTATTGGTGTCCTTTAGTAGTGGTTTCTTTGCAGCAATTTGACCATGAAGGCCTGATTCACACAGTCTCCTCTGAACAGTTGATGTTGAGATGTGTCTGTTACTTGAACTCTGAAGCATTTATTTGGGCTGCAATTTCTGAAGCGGGTAGCTCTAATGAACTTATCCTCTGCAGCAGAGGTAACTCTGGGTCTTCCTTTCCTGTGGCGGTCCTCATGAGAGCTCGTTTCATCATAGCGCTTGATGGTTTTTGCGACTCCACTTGAAGAAACTCAAAGTTCTTGAAATGGTCCGGATTGACTGACATTCATGTCTTAAAGTAATGACGGACTGTCATTTCTCTTTGCTTATTTGAGCTGTTCTAGCCACAATATGGACTTGATCTTTTACCAAATAGGGCCATCTTCTGTATAACAACCCTACCTTGTCACAGCACAACTGGCTCAAACGCATTAAGGAAAGAAATTCCAGGTAACTACCTCACAGAGCTGGTTGAGAGAATGCCAAGAGCGTGCAAAGCTGTCATCAAGGCAAACAGAGGCTACTTTGAAGAATCACAAATATATTTTGATCTGTAACACTTTGGTTACTACATGATTCCATGTGTTATTTCATAGTTTTGTTATCTACCCTATTATTCTACAAGGTAGAAAATAGTAGAAATAAAGACAAACCCTGGAATGAGTAGGTGTGTCTAAATCTTTGACTGGCACACACACACACCAGGGTTTTTCTTTATTTTTACTATTTTCAATGAAATAACACATATGGAATTATATTGTAACCAAAAAAAGTGTTAAATAAATGAGATTCTCTTCCAAATATATTTTATATTTGTGATTCTGAGACATCCTGGTGTTTGTGGAGTATTCCAGATGTCTTACTTTTCAGGCAGAGTCCCCAGCTAGGCAGAGTCCCCAGCTAGGCAGAGTCCCCAGCTAGGCAGAGTCCCCAGCTAGGCAGAGTCCCCAGCTAGGCAGAGTCCCCAGCTAGGCAGAGTCCCCAGCTAGGTGAATTATAACCAACATGTAGACTAACCTCCCTGATCTGTCCTGCCCACTCAGACTAGAGATGATGCCCAGGGTTAGGGGTCAGACTCACCCTCATGGGATGTATATCAGGAGGTTTGCCCTCAGCCATCTCTATAGAGGTGATGCCCAGGGTTAGGGGTCAGACTCACCCTCATGGGATGTATATCAGGAGGTTTGCCCTCAGCCATCTCTATAGAGGTGATGCCCAGGGTTAGGGGTCAGACTCACCCTCATGGGATGTATATCAGGAGGTTTGCCCTCAGCCATCTCTATAGAGGTGATGCCCAGGGTTAGGGGTCAGACTCACCCTCATGGGATGTATATCAGGAGGTTTGCCCTCAGCCATCTCTATAGAGGTGATGCCCAGGGTTAGGGGTCAGACTCACCCTCATGGGATGTATATCAGCGTAAGGAGGTTTGCCCTCAGCCATCTCTATAGAGGTGATGCCCAGGGACCAGATGTCTGCGACACAGTTATATCCTATCTCCTGGATGACCTCTGGAGCCATCCAGAACGGAGTCCCGATCACAGTGTTCCGCTTTGCCATCGTGTCCTAGACAGGGACAGAATAATAAGAACATTAGTCTAATCTATATAGAAACTCCTGTGATTCACTGCTACAATCACTACAATAAAGTCAAGGATAATCTATATAGAAACTCCTGGGATTCACTGCTACAATCACTACAATAAAGTCAAGGATAATCTATATAGAAACTCCTGGGATTCACTGCTACAATCACTACAATAAAGTCAAGGATAACATGAACTCTGACACCAGATTACATCATTAGACAGAATTCACTTCAACGGGACAGAGAGAGTTGAAGACAGGCAGGCAGAAATGGAGGGAGACAGGCAGAAAGGGAGGCAGACAGACACAGAAAGGGAGGCAGACACAGACAGGCAGACCGACCGTGAGTTGTCCCGCTACTCCAAAGTCAGCCAGTTTGGCATGGCCCTCTGTGTTGAGGAGAATGTTGCCTGCCTTGATGTCTCTGTGGATCTTCCTCATGAAATGCAGATACTCCAGTCCTTTCAGTGTGGACTTGAGGATGGTGGCGATCTCATCCTCTGTGAGCTATACAACAGATGATATAGATGATTCATTCTGATAAGTCAGTAGTCTATGAATACACATTAAAAACATGACCAATGAAGGTTAAAAGGTTAGCGAAGCACCAAAGATAATCTTCATTCTCACACTTTTAGTCAATATACCGACCGTCTTATTGCGTAGTCTGATGATGTCTGAAACAGAGCCGGCTCCACAGTACTCCATCACTATCCACAGGTCTGTGTTCTTAAAGTAGCTGCCATAGTACTTCACCACATAGGGACTGGACAGGAGGAGAGACAGAACAAACAATTATTGATGAAAGGTGAGAAAACAGGGTGTGGTACTGGTTACAGTAACAGCGTATGCGGTACTGGTTATAGTAACAGCGTGTGCGGTACTGGTTACAGTAACAGCGTGTGTGGTACTGGTTATAGTAACAGCGTGCGCGGTACTGGTTACAGTAACAGCGTACTGGTTACAGTAACAGCGCAGGCGGTACTGGTTACAGTAACAGCGCAGCGGTACTGGTTATAGTAACAGCGCAGCGGGTACTGGTTACAGTAACAGCGCAGCGGTACTGGTTACAATAACAGCGCGCGCGTACTGGTTACAGTAACAGCGTGTGTGGTACTGGTTACAGTAACAGCGCGGCTTGGTACTGGTTACAGTAACAGCGCGCGCGGTACTGGTTATAGTAACAGCGTGCGGGTACTGGTTACAGTAACAGCGTCTGCGGTACTGGTTACAGTAACAGCGCAGCGGTACTGGTTACAGTAACAGCGTGTGGTACTGGTTACAGTAACAGCGCATGCGTACTGGTTACAGTAACAGCGTGTGCGGTACTGGTTACAGTAACAGCGTGCGGTACTGGTTACAGTAACAGCGTAGCGGTACTGGTTACAGTAACAGCGTGGCGTACTGGTTACAGTAACAGCGTGTGGTACTGGTTACAGTAACAGCGCAGGTACTGGTTACAGTAACAGCGCAGCGGTACTGGTTACAGTAACAGCGCAGCGGTACTGGTTACAGTAACAGCGTGCGGGTACTGGTTACAGTAACAGCGAAGCGGTACTGGTTACAGTAACAGCGCAGCGGTACTGGTTACAGTAACAGCGCGCGGTACTGGTTACAGTAACAGCGTTTTTTCGTACTGGTTACAGTAACAGAGTGTGGGGTACTGGTTACAGTAACAGCGTGTGGTACTGGTTACAGTAACAGCGTGTGGTACTGGTTACAGTAACAGCGTGTGCGGTACTGGTTACAGTAACAGCGTGTGCGGTACTGGTTACAGTAACAGCGTGTCGCGGTACTGGTTACAGTAACAGCGTGTGCGGTACTGGTTACAGTAACAGCGTGTGCGGTACTGGTTACAGTAACAGCGTGTGCGGTACTGGTTACAGTAACAGCGTTTTTTCGTACTGGTTACAGTAACAGAGTGTGGGGTACTGGTTACAGTAACAGAGTGTGCGGTACTGGTTACAGTAACAGAGTGTGGGGTACTGGTTACAGTAACAGCGTGTGCGGTACTGGTTACAGTAACAGCGTGTGCGGTACTGGTTACAGTAACAGCGTGTGCGGTACTGGTTACAGTAACAGTGTGTGGTTACAGTAACAGCGTGTGGGGTACTGGTTACAGTAACAGCGTGTGGGGTACTGGTTACAGTAACAGAGTGTGTGGTACTGGTTATAGTAAATTGAATAATAGCCATGTGATTACGGAGGAGGAGACTGTTCTCCTCTCACTAGCCTCTGGAGCCATTCTAGCTCTGCCTGGTGAAAGTCTGGGCCAGAGAGTCTCTCCTCTCATAGAGAGTACCTGTCAGTCTGGGCCAGAGAGTCTCTCCTCTCATACAGAGTACCTGTCAGTCTGGGCCAGAGAGTCTCTCCTCTCATACAGAGTACCTGTCAGTCTGGGCCAGAGAGTCTCTCCTCTCATACAGAGTACCTGTCAGTCTGGGCCAGAGAGTCTCTCCTCTCATACAGAGTACCTGTCAGTCTGGGCCAGAGAGTCTCTCCTCTCATACAGAGTACCTGTCAGTCTGGGCCAGAGAGTCTCTCCTCTCATACAGAGTACCTGTCAGTCTGGGCCAGAGAGTCTCTCCTCTCATACAGAGCACCTGTCAGTCTGGGCCAGAGAGTCTCTCCTCTCATACAGAGTACCTGTCAGTCTGGGCCAGAGAGTCTCTCCTCTCATACAGAGCACCTGTCAGTCTGGGCCAGAGAGTCTCTCCTCTCATACAGAGTACCTGTCAGTCTGGGCCAGAGAGTCTCTCCTCTCATACAGAGTACCTGTCAGTCTGGGCCAGAGAGTTTCTCCTCTCATACAGAGTACCTGTCAGTCTGGGCCAGAGAGTCTCTCCTCTCATACAGAGTACCTGTCAGTCTGGGCCAGAGAGTCTCTCCTCTCATACAGAGCACCTGTCAGTCTGGGCCAGAGAGTCTCTCCTCTCATACAGAGTACCTGTCAGTCTGGGCCAGAGAGTCTCTCCTCTCATACAGAGTACCTGTCAGTCTGGGCCAGAGAGTCTCTCCTCTCATACAGAGTACCTGTCACACTGTTGCATGATGGATATCTCCTTGATGATCTCCTGGAGGTCTGACTCAACAGGCACCTGTTTGATAGCCACCACCTGGCCGGACTCCTTATGGATGGCTTTAAACACACTGCCATAGGACCTGGAGGAGATCGAGAAAGACAGAGGAAATGATGCAGGAAGTACCAAAGACCAGGGCACAAAACACTTATTATGCAAAAACATAAACATCTTAAGAAAAAAATAAGAAGTTCATAAGATAGTTTGTAAGGGCAATTCCTCAATATCTAAAGATATATATTAGTGGTTCCATCAGCTGTTGCATAAATAATCTAGTCATTATTATAATGTCAATTTACATGAACATCTCTTTATTTTCATTATAAATGTTATTCAGGTTATAATGATGTAAGAAATGGTATGATGAATGAATATTCACACCCTTCACCAAGTTTTTCCAGAACGTCAAAAACCTCCTCTGGTTGTTTTGTGAGACTGTCTTCACTCAGTTTCTTCAGCTTGCTGTGGAGGAAGTTAGAGCATGAACAATAGAAATGAATAGAACAGACATCCCCATTCAGGTCAATGATGGCAGACTGCCAGTCACTGAGCTACCCTTCAATCTGCACTGTGATTTGTTGAGTGAACAGAAAAGACATTCCATTAACTACATCAGTTAGCATTCTACATTACCATGGCAATGCTGCATCAGCTGATAGAACATGTCAAATTAGCATGGAAATGATTGCTGTCAAATTGCCAGGGTTCAATATCTTTCTATTAATTCAATTTCTACAGCATGAACAACATGACCGGGAAAGTGGAACGGGGTCTACATGGATTTTAATGTCATTTATGCCAAAGTGGCTGGCTAGCTCTTCAGACAAAACTGTAAACAGTACAAGAACGCATCATCATTTCCAGCTGATGTTAGACCGTTTGTCTAACTAGATAACTAGCGAATGGTAGCTTGCTAGTCGTTAGCTAAATTAAGGTCATTAGAAAATGTCTAGTTCGACAACTACTTTGACTCAAAATGGGGAAGCTAACACTCTAGCTAGCTAGCTCCTAAAACATGACACATATTGTTAACCAACTAACTAAGGTGACTAGCTGGTTAACGTTACAGCCACAGATAGAAACATATTTACTACAGCTGTCAAGACTAATGTTACTTCATTTAGCTAGCTAGCTCCTACTTTCCCAAGCCAACATACACACACCTTTTGGGCGCTGTCGGCTCCATGGTTTACAACTTCAGATAATCTCCCTGGAGTTTACAAACGCTAAAATAGAACAAATCCAAACTAATATTAGTGATATTTTCAGTTTCGGCCGTTGTTTTCAGGGAAGGCCAGCGGTAGTGTTAAAGATTCTTCTTTTTTAAGTTTTATCGGCGAATCGCAACCAACTGAGTCGCAAACAGCGCCACCTACTGTACTGGAGTGTGAGGCCGGTCGCCACCTGACTATATTCCCCTAATGAACTCCCTACCAACCTCACTACTCCAGCACCCCCACCCAAAATACCACCCACTCCCCATTCCCGTCCAACATCCTCTCCCTTTCTACATCATACATTTCACTAAATAGTACAAGTTCAACCATTTTCCTGGTTAAATACTGCCTAGTTAAATAAAGGCAAAACATATATTTTTTAAACAAATCCTCTACAATGTTTCCCTATCAATTTGAAGATGAATTAAATCCCGTATGCCCTAATCTCATCCTACACAGCCGAACTTCCTCCATTCTGTTCCCGTTATACGGCACTATCTCCCGTACAGATGTCCTTGTACTATAAACATGTCTGCCCATACTACTCTCATCCCATTGTCTCTGCCAGCAATCTAACCAATTTTTCCAAATCAACGTTTTAATTTGCCCTCTTCCCAACTCCACCTGTAATTCCACAATATTATTTCCCTCTGCTCTTGTTACTGTTATATCTACTATATTATGTCCATTAACTCCTGTATTTAAAAATAATAATACATTATTTCACCTTTATTTAATCAGGGAGGCCAGTTGAGAACAAGTTCTCATTTGCAACTGCGACCTGGCCAAGACAAAGCAAAGCAGTTCGACACAACAACAGAGAGTTACACATGGAGTAAAACAAACATACAGTCAATAATACAATAGAAAATAAGTCTATATACAGTGTGTGCAAATGAGGTAGGATAAGGGAGATAAGGCAATAAATAGGCCATAGTGGCGAAATAATTACAATATAGCAATTAAACACTGGAGTGATAGATGTGCAGCAGATGAGTGTGCGAGTAGAGATACTGGGGTGCAAAGGAGCAAAATCAATAACAGTATGGGGATGAGGTAGTTGGATGGGCTATTTACATAGGAGCTATGTACAGGTGCAGTGATCTGTGAGCTGCTCTGACAGCTGGCGCTTAAAGTTAGTGAGGGAGATATGAGTCTCCAGCTTCAGTGATTTTTGCACATCGTTCCAGTCATTGGCAGCAGAGAACTGGAAGGAAAGTTGGCCGAAGGAGGAATTGGCTTTGGGGGTGACCAGTGAGATATACCTGCTGGAGCGTGTGCTACGGGTGGGTGCTGCTATGGTGACCAGTGAGCTGAGATAAGGTGGGACTTTACCTAGCAAAGACTTATAGATGACCTGGAGCCAGAGAGTTTGGCGACGAATATGAAGCGAGGGCCAGCCAACAAGAGCATATAGGTCGCAGTGGAAGGAGAGTTTACAGTCTAAACAGACACCTAGGTATTTGTAGTTGTCCACATATTCTAAGTCAGAACCGTCCAGCGTGGTGATGCTAGACGGGCGGGCAGGTGTGGGCAGCGATTGGTTGAAGAGCATGCATTTAGTTTTACTTACATTTAAGAGCAGTTGGAGGCCATGGAAGGAGAGTTGTATGGCATTGAAGCTCATCTGCCCCTGAACAGGCAGTTAACCCACTGTTCCTAGGCCGTCATTGAAAATAAGAATTTGTTCTTAACTGACTTGCCTAGTAAAATAAAGGTAAATCTGGAGGTTAGTTAACACAGTGTCCAAAGAAGGGCCAGAAGTATACAGAATGGTGTCGTCTGCGTAGAGTTGGATTAGACAATCACCAGCAGCAAGTGCGACATCATTGATGTATACAGAGAAGAGAGTCGGCCCGAGAATTGAACCCTGTGGCACCCCCATAGAGACTGCCAGAGGTCTGGACAACAGGCCTTCCGATTTGACACACTGAACTCTGTCTGGGAAGTAGTTGGTGAACCAGTCGAGGCAGTCATTTGAGAAACCAAGGCTGTTGATTCTGCCGATAAGAATGCGGTGATTGATAGAGTAGAAAGCCTTGGCCAGGTCGATGAATACGTCTCCACAGTATTGTCTTTTATCGATGACGGTTATGATATCGTTTAGGACCTTGAGCGTGGCTGAGGTGCACCCATCACCAGCCATGTATGAGCCGGAATCCAACAGAACTGAATTTCAATACCATTTCTTTGTAACCCCAACAACAGCATTATAATTTCTAACCATAAATCCTGACGTTCTGTCTTTCCAGATCTCAAACTACACAAACCTGATACAGTCCCAACATATTACTAGTCTTCTTGGTAGCACCTCCTCTATCCACTACTAAACTGATGCAGTCCCAACATATTACTAGTCTTCTTGGTAGCACCTCCTCTATCCACTACTAAACTGATGCAGTCCCAACATATCACTAGTCTTCTTGGTAGCACCTCCTCTATCCACTACTAAACTGATGCAGTCCCAACATATCGCTAGTCCTCTTGGTAGCACCTCCTCTATCCACTACTAAACTGATGCAGTCCCAACATATTACTAGTCTTCTTGGTAGCACCTGATACAGATAACTGTAAACCCCATGATAAGGACCATTCCTCTACTGCTACAACAACTGCTGCAACAGCACCTTGGGACAGTAGTGGAGAAGGTGGAACGTTTTAAGTTCCTCGGCATACACATCACGGACAAACTGAAATGGTCCACCCACACAGACAGCGTGGTGAAGAAGGCGCAACAGCGCCTCTTCAACCTCAGGAGACTGAAGAAATTTGGCATGTCACCAAAAACACCCACAAACTTTTACAATCGAGAGCATCCTGTCAGGCTGTATCACCGCCTGGTACGGCAACTGCTCCGCCCACAACCGTAAGGCTCTCCAGAGGGTAGTGAGGACTGCACAACGCATCATTGGGGGCAAACTACCTGCCCTCCAGGACACCTACACCACCCGATGTCACAGGAAGGCCAAAACGATCATCAAGGACAACAACCACCCGAGCCACTGCCTGTTCACCCCGCTATCATCCAGAAGGCGAGGTCAGTACAGGTGGATCAAAGCTGGGACCGAGAGACTGAAAAACAGCTTCTATCTCAAGGCCATCAGACTGATAAACAGCCATCACTAATATTGAGTGGCTACTGCCAACATACCGAATCAAATCTCTAGCCACTTTAATAATTAAAATTGGATGTAATAAATGTATCACTAGTCACTTTAAACAATGCCACTTTATATAATGTTTACATACCCTACATTACTCATCTCATATGTATATACTGTACTCTATACCATCTACTGCATCTTGCCCATGCCGTTCGGCCATCGCTCATCCAGATATTTATATGTACATATTCTTATTCATTCCTTTACACTTGTGTGTATAAGGTAGTTGCTGTGAAATTACTTGTTAGATATTACTGCATGGTCGGAACTAGAAGCACAAGCATTTTGCTACACTCGCATTAACATCTGCTAACCTTGTGTATGTGACCAATAAAATTTGATTTGATTTGATTCAGATAACTGTAAACGCCATGATAAGGTCCATTCCTCTACTGCTACAACAGCAGCACCATCATCTGTATATAAGGCCGCCCCTATACCCTGTCCGATATCCCCCAAAATAAATAAATCACCAACGTTTATAAGATAGGACTAATAGAATTACTCTGTGGAGTTCCATTTTCCACCTCATATTCTCTTGATACCTCCGATCCCACTCTGACCTGGTAGGTTCAGTCAAACAAGAAATCCATAATCCAGTTATACAGTGAGGGAAAAAAGTATTTGATCCCCTGCTGATTTTGTACGTTTGCCCACTGACAAAGAAATGATCAGTCTATAATTTTAATGGTAGGTTTATTTGAACAGTGAGAGACAGAATAACAACAAAGAAATCCAGAAAAACGCATGTGAAAAATGTTATAAATTGAATTGCATTTTAATGAGGGAAATAAGTATTTGACCCCTCTGCAAAACATGACTTAATACTTGGTGGCAAAACCCTTGTTGGCAGTCACAGAGGTCAGACGTTTCTTGTAGTTGGCCACCAGATTTGCACACATCTCAGGAGGGATTTTGTCCCACTCCTCTTTGCAGATCTTCTCCAAGTCATTAAGGTTTCGAGGCTGACGTTTGGCAACTCGAACCTTCAGCTCCCTCCACAGATTTTCTATGGGATTAAGGTCTGGAGACTGGCTAGGCCACTCCTGGACCTTACTGTGCTTCTTCTTGAGCCACTCCTTTGTTGCTTTGGCCGTGTGTGTTGGGTCATTGTCATGCTGGAATACCCATCCATGACCCATTTTCAATGCCCTGGCTGAGGGAAGGAGGTTCTCACCCAAGATTTGACGGTACATGGCCCCGTCCATCGTTCCTTTGATGCGGTGAAGTTGTCCTGTCCCCTTAGCAGAAAAACACCTCCAAAGCATAATGTTTCCAACTCCATGTTTGACGGTGGGGATGGTGTTCTTGGGGTCATAGGCAGCATTCCTCCTCCTCCAAACACGGCGAGTTGAGTTGATGCCAAAGAGCTCCATTTTGGTCTCAACTGACCACAACACTTTCACCCAGTTGTCCTCTGAATCATTCAGATGTTCATTGGCAAACTTCAGACGGGCATGTATATGTGCTTTCTTGAGCAGGGGGACCTTGCTATACGTTATACGGGGCGGCAGGTAGCCTAGACGGGGTGGCAGGTAGCCTAGTGGTTAGAGCGTTGGACTTATAACCGGAGGGTTGCAAGTTCGAATCCCTGAGCTGACAAGGAAAAAATCTGTTGTTCTGCCCCTGAACAAGGCAGTTAACCCACTGTTCCCTGGGTGCCGAAAATGTGGATGTCGATTAAGGCAGCCCCCTGCACCTCTCTGATTCAGAGGGGTTGGGTTAAATGCGGAAGACACATTTCGGTTGAAGGCATTTGGTTGTACAACTGACTAATAATGGTGACTTTGACTTGCGGGTGCTGCAGGATGTCAGTCCTTCATGGCGTAGTGTGTTACCAATTGTTTTCTTGGTGACTATGGTCCCAGCTGCCTTGAGATCATTGACAAGATCCTCCTGTGTAGTTCTGGGCTGATTCCTCACCGTTCTCATAATCATTGCAACTCCACGAGGTGAGATCTTGCATGGAGCCCCAGGCCGAGGGAGATTGACAGTTCTTTTGTGTTTCTTCCATTTGCGAATAATCGCGCCAACTGTTGTCACCTTCTCACCAAGCTGCTTGGCGATGGTCTTGTAGCCCATTCCAGCCTTGTGTAGGTCTACAATCTTGTCCCTGACATCCTTGGAGAGCTCTTTGGTCTTGGCCATGGTGGAGAGTTTGGATTCTGATTGATTGATTGCTTCTGTGGACAGGTGTCTTTTATACAGGTAACAAGCTGAGATTAGGTGCGCTCCCTTTAAGAGTGTGCTCCTAATCTCAGCTCGTTACCTCTATAAAAGACACCTGGGAGCCAGAAATCTTTATGATTGAGAGGGGGTCAAATACTTATTTCCCTCATTAAAATGCAATTCAATTTATAACATTTTTCACATGCGTTTTTCTGGATTTTTTTGTTGTTATTCTGTCTCTCACTGTTCAAATAAACCTACCATTAAAATTATAGACTGATCATTTCTTTGTCAGTGGGCAAACGTACAAAATCAGCAGGGGATCAAATACTTTTTTCCCTCACTGTACATTCTCCCACTTATACCCATTCCATTCCCCCAGTTGAGTTTCCCTTCCTATAGAAGAACAGAATTCCCGCCATGAACATTTCTTTGCATTCTAGCCAACACTCTCTTTCTCTGAAAGACTATCATGCCAGTGTAACCGGTGTGAAATGGCTAGTCAGCTAGCAGGGTGAGCGCTAACAGCGTTTCAATCGGTGACGTCACTCGCTCTGAGACCTTGAAGTAGTTGTTCCCCTTGCTCTGCAAGGGCCACGGCTTTTGTGGAGTGATGGGTAACGATTCTTCGTGGGTGTCAGTTGTTTATGTGTGCAGAGGGTCCCTGGTTCGAGCCCAGGTAGGGGCCTGGAGAGGGACGGAAGCTATACTGTTACACTATCAAATGTAAAATTATTCTTTAAAGTTTTAAAAGCATTATCACAATGGCCTTATTACATGCTTCAGTCCACCAAGGAACTATATTATGTTTCAGTCAACCAAGGAACTATATTATGCTTCAGTCCACCTAGGAACTATATTATGCTTCAGTCCACCAAGGAACTATATTATGCTTCAGTCCACCAAGGAACTATATTATGCTTCAGTCCACCAAGGAACTATATTATGCTTCAGTCCACCTAGGATCTATATTATGCTTCAGTCCACCTAGGAACTATATTATGCTTCAGTCCACCAAGGAACTATATTATGCTTCAGTCCACCAAGGAACTATATTATGCTTCAGTCAACCAAGGAACTATATTATGCTTCAGTCCACCAAGGAACTATATTATGCTTCAGTCAACTAAAGAACTATATTATGCTTCAGTCAACCAAGGAACTATATTATGCTTCAGTCCACAAAGGAACTATATTCTGTCTACCCCCCTTCTTATTGGAATATCCTATAAGGCATCATCAAAGATTTTTATAACTAACCCATTTTATAACTAACCCATTTTATAACTAACTCATTGTGTGGCAGTATCAAAGGTAATCAAGATAAACCATAGCCTGTCATTTGCAATGGGAACAATTGAGTCATAGTGGGCAGAGCCATGCACGAGTTAGCCTATTGGCGCGTTCTAGCATATATTTTCATTTTTCCGTTAGGGAACGCCTACTCTGTGACGTGTTCATGTGCAATAACTACATTTTATTTTATATAACCTTTATTTAACTAGGCAAGTCAGTTAAGAACAAATTCTTATTTACAATGATGGTCTACCAAAAGACAAAAGGCCTCCTGCAGGAACTGGGGCTGGGAATGAAACAAATAAAATAAAGACATTTGCCCTTGCTTGCCTTAACAAAACATTTTTTTTACTTTGGCAAAGGGCGAAGTCTACAGTACTTAGTCCACTCAGTTTGAAACATATTTTAGTTTTGTTCAACGATTAAAACATTTTGTAGAATGTCGGGCCAAAATCCAACTCGTTCCATCTTCCCACACTGGGCTCTCATCACCATATTTGGAAGTGAGTAGAAACGCCAAACGCCACATTTATACATCCAGGTAAATATCTGTGTCATTGTTCTGTCTGTGCTGGTCTCGTCTTGGGATTTGCAGTGTGTCACGGTGCTGACATGAACCAATCACATTTATACATCCAGGTAAATATCTGTGTCATTGTTCTGTCTGTGCTGGTCTCTGTCTTGGGATTTGCAGTGTGTCACGGTGCTGACATGAACCAATCACATTTATACATCCAGGTAAATATCTGTGTCATTGTTCTGTCTGTGCTGGTCTCGTCTTGGGATTTGCAGTGTGTCACGGTGCTGACATGAACCAATCACATTTATACATCCAGGTAAATATCTGTGTCATTGTTCTGTCTGTGCTGGTCTCGTCTTGGGATTTGCAGTGTGTCACGGTGCTGACATGAACCAAACACATTTATACATCCAGGTAAATATCTGTGTCATTGTTCTGTCTGTGCTGGTCTCTGTCTTGGGATTTGCAGTGTGTCACGGTGCTGACATGAACCAATCACATTTATACATCCAGGTAAATATCTGTGTCATTGTTCTGTCTGTGCTGGTCTCGTCTTGGGATTTGCAGTGTGTCACGGTGCTGACATGAACCAAACACATTTATACATCCAGGTAAATATCTGTGTCATTGTTCTATCTGTGCTGGTCTCTGTCTTGGGATTTGCAGTGTGTCACGGTGCTGACATGAACCAATCACATTTATACATCCAGGTAAATATCTGTGTCATTGTTCTGTCTGTGCTGGTCTCTGTCTTGGGATTTGCAGTGTGTCACGGTGCTGACATGAACCAATCACATTTATACATCCAGGTAAATATCTGTGTCATTGTTCTGTCTGTGCTGGTCTCGTCTTGGGATTTGCAGTGTGTCACGGTGCTGACATGAACCAATCACATTTATACATCCAGGTAAATATCTGTGTCATTGTTCTGTCTGTGCTGGTCTCTGTCTTGGGATTTGCAGTGTGTCACGGTGCTGACATGAACCAAACACATTTATACATCCAGGTAAATATCTGTGTCATTGTTCTGTCTGTGCTGGTCTCTGTCTTGGGATTTGCAGTGTGTCACGGTGCTGACATGAACCAAACACATTTATACATCCAGGTAAATATCTGTGTCATTGTTCTGTCTGTGCTGGTCTCTGTCTTGGGATTTGCAGTGTGTCACGGTGCTGACATGAACCAAACACATTTATACATCAAGGTAAATATCTGTGTCATTGTTCTGTCTGTGCTGGTCTCGTCTTGGGATTTGCAGTGTGTCACGGTGCTGACATGAACCAAACACATTTATACATCCAGGTAAATATCTGTGTCATTGTTCTGTCTGTGCTGGTCTCGTCTTGGGATTTGCAGTGTGTCACGGTGCTGACATGAACCAATCACATTTATACATCCAGGTAAATATCTGTGTCATTGTTCTGTCTGTGCTGGTCTCGTCTTGGGATTTGCAGTGTGTCACGGTGCTGACATGAACCAATCACATTTATACATCCAGGTAAATATCTGTGTCATTGTTCTGTCTGTGCTGGTCTCGTCTTGGGATTTGCAGTGTGTCACGGTGCTGACATGAACCAATCACATTTATACATCCAGGTAAATATCTGTGTCATTGTTCTGTCTGTGCTGGTCTCGTCTTGGGATTTGCAGTGTGTCACGGTGCTGACATGAACCAATCACATTTATACATCCAGGTAAATATCTGTGTCATTGTTCTGTCTGTGCTGGTCTCGTCTTGGGATTTGCAGTGTGTCACGGTGCTGACATGAACCAAACACATTTATACATCCAGGTAAATATCTGTGTCATTGTTCTATCTGTGCTGGTCTCTGTCTTGGGATTTGCAGTGTGTCACGGTGCTGACATGAACCAATCACATTTATACATCCAGGTAAATATCTGTGTCATTGTTCTGTCTGTGCTGGTCTCTGTCTTGGGATTTGCAGTGTGTCACGGTGCTGACATGAACCAATCACATTTATACATCCAGGTAAATATCTGTGTCATTGTTCTGTCTGTGCTGGTCTCTGTCTTGGGATTTGCAGTGTGTCACGGTGCTGACATGAACCAATCACATTTATACATCCAGGTAAATATCTGTGTCATTGTTCTGTCTGTGCTGGTCTCGTCTTGGGATTTGCAGTGTGTCACGGTGCTGACATGAACCAAACACATTTATACATCCAGGTAAATATCTGTGTCATTGTTCTGTCTGTGCTGGTCTCTGTCTTGGGATTTGCAGTGTGTCACGGTGCTGACATGAACCAAACACATTTATACATCCAGGTAAATATCTGTGTCATTGTTCTGTCTGTGCTGGTCTCGTCTTGGGATTTGCAGTGTGTCACGGTGCTGACATGAACCAAACACATTTATACATCAAGGTAAATATCTGTGTCATTGTTCTGTCTGTGCTGGTCTCTGTCTTGGGATTTGCAGTGTGTCACGGTGCTGACATGAACCAAACACATTTATACATCAAGGTAAATATCTGTGTCATTGTTCTGTCTGTGCTGGTCTCTGTCTTGGGATTTGCAGTGTGTCACGGTGCTGACATGAACCAAACACATTTATACATCCAGGTAAATATCTGTGTCATTGTTCTGTCTGTGCTGGTCTCGTCTTGGGATTTGCAGTGTGTCACGGTGCTGACATGAACCAATCACATTTATACATCCAGGTAAATATCTGTGTCATTGTTCTGTCTGTGCTGGTCTCGTCTTGGGATTTGCAGTGTGTCACGGTGCTGACATGAACCAAACACATTTATACATCCAGGTAAATATCTGTGTCATTGTTCTGTCTGTGCTGGTCTCTGTCTTGGGATTTGCAGTGTGTCACGGTGCTGACATGAACCAAACACATTTATACATCAAGGTAAATATCTGTGTCATTGTTCTGTCTGTGCTGGTCTCGTCTTGGGATTTGCAGTGTGTCACGGTGCTGACATGAACCAAACACATTTATACATCCAGGTAAATATCTGTGTCATTGTTCTGTCTGTGCTGGTCTCGTCTTGGGATTTGCAGTGTGTCACGGTGCTGACATGAACCAATCACATTTATACATCCAGGTAAATATCTGTGTCATTGTTCTGTCTGTGCTGGTCTCTGTCTTGGGATTTGCAGTGTGTCACGGTGCTGACATGAACCAAACACATTTATACATCAAGGTAAATATCTGTGTCATTGTTCTGTCTGTGCTGGTCTCGTCTTGGGATTTGCAGTGTGTCACGGTGCTGACATGAACCAAACACATTTATACATCCAGGTAAATATCTGTGTCATTGTTCTGTCTGTGCTGGTCTCGTCTTGGGATTTGCAGTGTGTCACGGTGCTGACATGAACCAATCACATTTATACATCCAGGTAAATATCTGTGTCATTGTTCTGTCTGTGCTGGTCTCTGTCTTGGGATTTGCAGTGTGTCACGGTGCTGACATGAACCAATCACATTTATACATCCAGGTAAATATCTGTGTCATTGTTCTGTCTGTGCTGGTCTCGTCTTGGGATTTGCAGTGTGTCACGGTGCTGACATGAACCAATCACATTTATACATCCAGGTAAATATCTGTGTCATTGTTCTGTCTGTGCTGGTCTCGTCTTGGGATTTGCAGTGTGTCACGGTGCTGACATGAACCAAACACATTTATACATCCAGGTAAATATCTGTGTCATTGTTCTGTCTGTGCTGGTCTCTGTCTTGGGATTTGCAGTGTGTCACGGTGCTGACATGAACCAAACACATTTATACATCCAGGTAAATATCTGTGTCATTGTTCTGTCTGTGCTGGTCTCGTCTTGGGATTTGCAGTGTGTCACGGTGCTGACATGAACCAAACACATTTATACATCCAGGTAAATATCTGTGTCATTGTTCTGTCTGTGCTGGTCTCGTCTTGGGATTTGCAGTGTGTCACGGTGCTGACATGAACCAATCACATTTATACATCCAGGTAAATATCTGTGTCATTGTTCTGTCTGTGCTGGTCTCTGTCTTGGGATTTGCAGTGTGTCACGGTGCTGACATGAACCAAACACATTTATACATCCAGGTAAATATCTGTGTCATTGTTCTGTCTGTGCTGGTCTCGTCTTGGGATTTGCAGTGTGTCACGGTGCTGACATGAACCAAACACATTTATACATCAAGGTAAATATCTGTGTCATTGTTCTGTCTGTGCTGGTCTCTGTCTTGGGATTTGCAGTGTGTCACGGTGCTGACATGAACCAAACACATTTATACATCCAGGTAAATATCTGTGTCATTGTTCTGTCTGTGCTGGTCTCGTCTTGGGATTTGCAGTGTGTCACGGTGCTGACATGAACCAATCACATTTATACATCCAGGTAAATATCTGTGTCATTGTTCTGTCTGTGCTGGTCTCGTCTTGGGATTTGCAGTGTGTCACGGTGCTGACATGAACCAAACACATTTATACATCAAGGTAAATATCTGTGTCATTGTTCTGTCTGTGCTGGTCTCTGTCTTGGGATTTGCAGTGTGTCACGGTGCTGACATGAACCAAACACATTTATACATCCAGGTAAATATCTGTGTCATTGTTCTGTCTGTGCTGGTCTCAGTCTTGGGATTTGCAGTGTGTCACGGTGCTGACATGAACCAATCACATTTATACATCCAGGTAAATATCTGTGTCATTGTTCTGTCTGTGCTGGTCTCTGTCTTGGGATTTGCAGTGTGTCACGGTGCTGACATGAACCAAACACATTTATACATCAAGGTAAATATCTGTGTCATTGTTCTGTCTGTGCTGGTCTCGTCTTGGGATTTGCAGTGTGTCACGGTGCTGACATGAACCAAACACATTTATACATCCAGGTAAATATCTGTGTCATTGTTCTGTCTGTGCTGGTCTCGTCTTGGGATTTGCAGTGTGTCACGGTGCTGACATGAACCAATCACATTTATACATCCAGGTAAATATCTGTGTCATTGTTCTGTCTGTGCTGGTCTCGTCTTGGGATTTGCAGTGTGTCACGGTGCTGACATGAACCAAACACATTTATACATCCAGGTAAATATCTGTGTCATTGTTCTGTCTGTGCTGGTCTCGTCTTGGGATTTGCAGTGTGTCACGGTGCTGACATGAACCAAACACATTTATACATCCAGGTAAATATCTGTGTCATTGTTCTGTCTGTGCTGGTCTCGTCTTGGGATTTGCAGTGTGTCACGGTGCTGACATGAACCAATCACATTTATACATCCAGGTAAATATCTGTGTCATTGTTCTGTCTGTGCTGGTCTCGCCTTGGGATTTGCAGTGTGTCACGGTGCTGACATGAACCAAACACATTTATACATCAAGGTAAATATCTGTGTCATTGTTCTGTCTGTGCTGGTCTCGTCTTGGGATTTGCAGTGTGTCACGGTGCTGACATGAACCAAACACATTTATACATCCAGGTAAATATCTGTGTCATTGTTCTGTCTGTGCTGGTCTCTGTCTTGGGATTTGCAGTGTGTCACGGTGCTGACATGAACCAATCACATTTATACATCCAGGTAAATATCTGTGTCATTGTTCTGTCTGTGCTGGTCTCTGTCTTGGGATTTGCAGTGTGTCACGGTGCTGACATGAACCAAACACATTTATACATCAAGGTAAATATCTGTGTCATTGTTCTGTCTGTGCTGGTCTCTGTCTTGGGATTTGCAGTGTGTCACGGTGCTGACATGAACCAAACACATTTATACATCCAGGTAAATATCTGTGTCATTGTTCTGTCTGTGCTGGTCTCTGTCTTGGGATTTGCAGTGTGTCACGGTGCTGACATGAACCAAACACATTTATACATCCAGGTAAATATCTGTGTCATTGTTCTGTCTGTGCTGGTCTCGTCTTGGGATTTGCAGTGTGTCACGGTGCTGACATGAACCAATCACATTTATACATCCAGGTAAATATCTGTGTCATTGTTCTGTCTGTGCTGGTCTCTGTCTTGGGATTTGCAGTGTGTCACGGTGCTGACATGAACCAAACACATTTATACATCAAGGTAAATATCTGTGTCATTGTTCTGTCTGTGCTGGTCTCTGTCTTGGGATTTGCAGTGTGTCACGGTGCTGACATGAACCAAACACATTTATACATCCAGGTAAATATCTGTGTCATTGTTCTGTCTGTGCTGGTCTCGCCTTGGGATTTGCAGTGTGTCACGGTGCTGACATGAACCAAACACATTTATACATCCAGGTAAATATCTGTGTCATTGTTCTGTCTGTGCTGGTCTCTGCCTTGGGATTTGCAGTGTGTCACGGTGCTGACATGAACCAATCACATTTATACATCCAGGTAAATATCTGTGTCATTGTTCTGTCTGTGCTGGTCTCGTCTTGGGATTTGCAGTGTGTCACGGTGCTGACATGAACCAAACACATTTATACATCCAGGTAAATATCTGTGTCATTGTTCTGTCTGTGCTGGTCTCGTCTTGGGATTTGCAGTGTGTCACGGTGCTGACATGAACCAAACACATTTATACATCCAGGTAAATATCTGTGTCATTGTTCTGTCTGTGCTGGTCTCTGTCTTGGGATTTGCAGTGTGTCACGGTGCTGACATGAACCAATCACATTTATACATCCAGGTAAATATCTGTGTCATTGTTCTGTCTGTGCTGGTCTCGTCTTGGGATTTGCAGTGTGTCACGGTGCTGACATGAACCAAACACATTTATACATCCAGGTAAATATCTGTGTCATTGTTCTGTCTGTGCTGGTCTCTGTCTTGGGATTTGCAGTGTGTCACGGTGCTGACATGAACCAAACACATTTATACATCCAGGTAAATATCTGTGTCATTGTTCTGTCTGTGCTGGTCTCGTCCTTGGGATTTGCAGTGTGTCACGGTGCTGACATGAACCAATCACATTTATACATCCAGGTAAATATCTGTGTCATTGTTCTGTCTGTGCTGGTCTCGTCTTGGGATTTGCAGTGTGTCACGGTGCTGACATGAACCAAACACATTTATACATCAAGGTAAATATCTGTGTCATTGTTCTGTCTGTGCTGGTCTCGTCTTGGGATTTGCAGTGTGTCACGGTGCTGACATGAACCAAACACATTTATACATCCAGGTAAATATCTGTGTCATTGTTCTGTCTGTGCTGGTCTCGTCTTGGGATTTGCAGTGTGTCACGGTGCTGACATGAACCAATCACATTTATACATCCAGGTAAATATCTGTGTCATTGTTCTGTCTGTGCTGGTCTCGTCTTGGGATTTGCAGTGTGTCACGGTGCTGACATGAACCAAACACATTTATACATCCAGGTAAATATCTGTGTCATTGTTCTGTCTGTGCTGGTCTCGCCTCTTGGGATTTGCAGTGTGTCACGGTGCTGACATGAACCAAACACATTTATACATCCAGGTAAATATCTGTGTCATTGTTCTGTCTGTGCTGGTCTCTGCCTTTGGGATTTGCAGTGTGTCACGGTGCTGACATGAACCAATCACATTTATACATCCAGGTAAATATCTGTGTCATTGTTCTGTCTGTGCTGGTCTCGTCCTTGGGATTTGCAGTGTGTCACGGTGCTGACATGAACCAAACACATTTATACATCCAGGTAAATATCTGTGTCATTGTTCTGTCTGTGCTGGTCTCTGCCTTGGGATTTGCAGTGTGTCACGGTGCTGACATGAACCAAACACATTTATACATCCAGGTAAATATCTGTGTCATTGTTCTGTCTGTGCTGGTCTCGTCTTGGGATTTGCAGTGTGTCACGGTGCTGACATGAACCAATCACATTTATACATCCAGGTAAATATCTGTGTCATTGTTCTGTCTGTGCTGGTCTCTGCCTTGGGATTTGCAGTGTGTCACGGTGCTGACATGAACCAAACACATTTATACATCCAGGTAAATATCTGTGTCATTGTTCTGTCTGTGCTGGTCTCGCCTTGGGATTTGCAGTGTGTCACGGTGCTGACATGAACCAAACACATTTATACATCCAGGTAAATATCTGTGTCATTGTTCTGTCTGTGCTGGTCTCGTCTTGGGATTTGCAGTGTGTCACGGTGCTGACATGAACCAAACACATTTATACATCCAGGTAAATATCTGTGTCATTGTTCTGTCTGTGCTGGTCTCGTCTTGGGATTTGCAGTGTGTCACGGTGCTGACATGAACCAATCACATTTATACATCCAGGTAAATATCTGTGTCATTGTTCTGTCTGTGCTGGTCTCGTCTTGGGATTTGCAGTGTGTCACGGTGCTGACATGAACCAAACACATTTATACATCCAGGTAAATATCTGTGTCATTGTTCTGTCTGTGCTGGTCTCGTCTTGGGATTTGCAGTGTGTCACGGTGCTGACATGAACCAAACACATTTATACATCCAGGTAAATATCTGTGTCATTGTTCTGTCTGTGCTGGTCTCGTCTTGGGATTTGCAGTGTGTCACGGTGCTGACATGAACCAAACACATTTATACATCCAGGTAAATATCTGTGTCATTGTTCTGTCTGTGCTGGTCTCGTCTTGGGATTTGCAGTGTGTCACGGTGCTGACATGAACCAAACACATTTATACATCCAGGTAAATATCTGTGTCATTGTTCTGTCTGTGCTGGTCTCGTCTTGGGATTTGCAGTGTGTCACGGTGCTGACATGAACCAAACACATTTATACATCCAGGTAAATATCTGTGTCATTGTTCTGTCTGTGCTGGTCTCGCCTTGGGATTTGCAGTGTGTCACGGTGCTGACATGAACCAAACACATTTATACATCCAGGTAAATATCTGTGTCATTGTTCTGTCTGTGCTGGTCTCGTCTTGGGATTTGCAGTGTGTCACGGTGCTGACATGAACCAAACACATTTATACATCCAGGTAAATATCTGTGTCATTGTTCTGTCTGTGCTGGTCTCGTCTTGGGATTTGCAGTGTGTCACGGTGCTGACATGAACCAAACACATTTATACATCCAGGTAAATATCTGTGTCATTGTTCTGTCTGTGCTGGTCTCGTCTTGGGATTTGCAGTGTGTCACGGTGCTGACATGAACCAAAACACATTTATACATCCAGGTAAATATCTGTGTCATTGTTCTGTCTGTGCTGGTCTCGTCTTGGGATTTGCAGTGTGTCACGGTGCTGACATGAACCAAACACATTTATACATCCAGGTAAATATCTGTGTCATTGTTCTGTCTGTGCTGGTCTCGTCTTGGGATTTGCAGTGTGTCACGGTGCTGACATGAACCAAACACATTTATACATCCAGGTAAATATCTGTGTCATTGTTCTGTCTGTGCTGGTCTCTGTCTTGGGATTTGCAGTGTGTCACGGTGCTGACATGAACCAAACACATTTATACATCCAGGTAAATATCTGTGTCATTGTTCTGTCTGTGCTGGTCTCGTCTTGGGATTTGCAGTGTGTCACGGTGCTGACATGAACCAAACACATTTATACATCCAGGTAAATATCTGTGTCATTGTTCTGTCTGTGCTGGTCTCGTCTTGGGATTTGCAGTGTGTCACGGTGCTGACATGAACCAAACACATTTATACATCCAGGTAAATATCTGTGTCATTGTTCTGTCTGTGCTGGTCTCTGTCTTGGGATTTGCAGTGTGTCACGGTGCTGACATGAGACCAAACACATTTATACATCCAGGTAAATATCTGTGTCATTGTTCTGTCTGTGCTGGTCTCGTCCTTGGGATTTGCAGTGTGTCACGGTGCTGACATGAACCAAACACATTTATACATCCAGGTAAATATCTGTGTCATTGTTCTGTCTGTGCTGGTCTCGTCTTGGGATTTGCAGTGTGTCACGGTGCTGACATGAACCAAACACATTTATACATCCAGGTAAATATCTGTGTCATTGTTCTGTCTGTGCTGGTCTCGTCTTGGGATTTGCAGTGTGTCACGGTGCTGACATGAACCAATCACATTTATACATCCAGGTAAATATCTGTGTCATTGTTCTGTCTGTGCTGGTCTCGTCTTGGGATTTGCAGTGTGTCACGGTGCTGACATGAACCAAACACATTTATACATCCAGGTAAATATCTGTGTCATTGTTCTGTCTGTGCTGGTCTCGTCTTGGGATTTGCAGTGTGTCACGGTGCTGACATGAACCAAACACATTTATACATCCAGGTAAATATCTGTGTCATTGTTCTGTCTGTGCTGGTCTCGTCTTGGGATTTGCAGTGTGTCACGGTGCTGACATGAACCAAACACATTTATACATCCAGGTAAATATCTGTGTCATTGTTCTGTCTGTGCTGGTCTCGTCTTGGGATTTGCAGTGTGTCACGGTGCTGACATGAACCAAACACATTTATACATCCAGGTAAATATCTGTGTCATTGTTCTGTCTGTGCTGGTCTCGTCTTGGGATTTGCAGTGTGTCACGGTGCTGACATGAACCAAACACATTTATACATCCAGGTAAATATCTGTGTCATTGTTCTGTCTGTGCTGGTCTCGTCTTGGGATTTGCAGTGTGTCACGGTGCTGACATGAACCAAACACATTTATACATCCAGGTAAATATCTGTGTCATTGTTCTGTCTGTGCTGGTCTCGTCTTGGGATTTGCAGTGTGTCACGGTGCTGACATGAACCAAACACATTTATACATCCAAGGTAAATATCTGTGTCATTGTTCTGTCTGTGCTGGTCTCGTCTTGGGATTTGCAGTGTGTCACGGTGCTGACATGAACCAAACACATTTATACATCCAGGTAAATATCTGTGTCATTGTTCTGTCTGTGCTGGTCTCGCCTTGGGATCTCTGCTGACATGAACCAAACACATTGCTGTCAGGATTTGCAGTGTGTCACGGTGCTGACATGAACCAAACACATTTATACATCCAGGTAAATATCTGTGTCATTGTTCTGTCTGTGCTGGTCTCAATCTTGGGATTTGCAGTGTGTCACGGTGCTGACATGAACCAAACACATTTATACATCCAGGTAAATATCTGTGTCATTGTTCTGTCTGTGCTGGTCTCGCCTTGGGATTTGCAGTGTGTCACGGTGCTGACATGAACCAATCACATTTATACATCCAGGTAAATATCTGTGTCATTGTTCTGTCTGTGCTGGTCTCGTCCTTGGGATTTGCAGTGTGTCACGGTGCTGACATGAACCAATCACATTTATACATCAAGGTAAATATCTGTGTCATTGTTCTGTCTGTGCTGGTCTCTGTCTTGGGATTTGCAGTGTGTCACGGTGCTGACATGAACCAAACACATTTATACATCCAGGTAAATATCTGTGTCATTGTTCTGTCTGTGCTGGTCTCGTCTTGGGATTTGCAGTGTGTCACGGTGCTGACATGAACCAATCACATTTATACATCCAGGTAAATATCTGTGTCATTGTTCTGTCTGTGCTGGTCTCGCCTTGGGATTTGCAGTGTGTCACGGTGCTGACATGAACCAAACACATTTATACATCCAGGTAAATATCTGTGTCATTGTTCTGTCTGTGCTGGTCTCGTCTTGGGATTTGCAGTGTGTCACGGTGCTGACATGAATCAAACACATTTATACATCCAGGTAAATATCTGTGTCATTGTTCTGTCTGTGCTGGTCTCGTCTTGGGATTTGCAGTGTGTCACGGTGCTGACATGAACCAAACACATTTATACATCCAGGTAAATATCTGTGTCATTGTTCTGTCTGTGCTGGTCTCGTCTTGGGATTTGCAGTGTGTCACGGTGCTGACATGAACCAAACACATTTATACATCAAGGTAAATATCTGTGTCATTGTTCTGTCTGTGCTGGTCTCGTCTTGGGATTTGCAGTGTGTCACGGTGCTGACATGAACCAAACACATTTATACATCCAGGTAAATATCTGTGTCATTGTTCTGTCTGTGCTGGTCTCGTCTTGGGATTTGCAGTGTGTCACGGTGCTGACATGAACCAATCACATTTATACATCCAGGTAAATATCTGTGTCATTGTTCTGTCTGTGCTGGTCTCGTCTTGGGATTTGCAGTGTGTCACGGTGCTGACATGAACCAATCAGCGCCCTCTGCTGTCCTGGAGCTGTGGACGGAAATCATCCAGTCCGTCGAGAAGAAAACTAAGTAAAGCTCTAGTGACAAACATAGAAAGACTCCTATGTACCGATTGTTCTATTTAATTTGACATCAAACTGCTTGAAAATAGATTGAGTAAAGCGTCCTTGTAAATAAGAATTTGTTCTTTCCTGACTTGCCCAGTTAAATAAAGGCGAAATAAAAACTAAAAACTAGCCAAGCATGAGAAGACCAATTACAACGGAGGATTAGGTAACCAATCACGAGTCACGTTGTTGCGACGTCCAGTACGACTGCGCACGCTGGCATGAGAGAAGCAAGAAAGAGATTTATGAACTTTCTAACCCGGTAGGTTTCCTAAACTAATTACTTCATCGTTGTTATAGAGATGGTTTTAAACAGGCGATATATGCGCTGATATCGTTCAGGGATTGTTTTGTTGTCCTGCTAAGGCGAGCCAGGAGACCTTTCACAGCAGGCTAGCTAGCTAAGGGCTTAGTTCATATTGGAATATTTGGCTCACTTAGCAAACCTGTTATATGTTAGTTAGTCATTCCAATCTCATTTATAATGCTGCTTCGGCTATTTCACAGAAATGTGTCATATGCCCCCCACATACTCACTATACACATCTACACAATTATTCTGTGTGGTAGTACAGGAGTGGCCTGAGGGCATACACTTATTGTGTTAAGGAATGCATTGTATTGCCTTCATTTTGCTGTACCCCAGGAAGGCAGCAGCTAATGGGGATCCATAATAAATACAAATACGCTCTCAAATGGTACTGACAATGTTTAATCTGTTTTTTTCTCCAGATTCAAGCATGGACGCTCAAAAAGACGTGCAACCCCCCAAGCAACAGCCTATGATATACATATGTGGGGGTAATGTCTGCTGTTATGAAACTAATATTATACATGCTTTTATACTGTACACAGGGGTGCTATTTTCTAAAATCCATGCTTTGTCTTTGTACTTTAACTAAAACTGTTAGTGACTTTTCATAACATGCCTCTTCAGTTGTCTACCCTTGTTTTGTTCATCATGTCTTTACATGTATCTACGTGGTTGACTTCTGCAGATCCTGCCTTACAGAATGATTACCAGTATGTCTGATGTAGTAGTGGCTGAAATCTTGTTTTCTCTCCAAACAGAATGCCACACTGAAAATGAAATTAAGGCTCGTGATCCAATCAGATGCAGAGAGTGTGGATACAGAATCATGTACAAGAAGAGAACAAAGAGATGTATCCTTTTAAATAGTGTTTCTACTGCACTTATTTTGCTGTAGCGCTGCTATTTGCCACAGCAAAATCATTGCCACCAAGCAAAAAAAAGATGAAATGTGAAGATATATTTCTGCTGAGGCTTGAAGATGCTAGAACAGTATGCATTTTACTTTTCCTCTGCAAACAACATGTAATTAATAGAAAAATCTGGTCAAGCCCATAGTAGAATAGTTGATCTATTTACCTAGTCGGCTTGTGGTGTGTTCTATGCGAAAGGAATATTCTATTGTGGCGCAAGTTATGAGTGCCATAGGGCATTGTGTCAAGAAGCAGTGCGGCTTGGCTGTGTTGTGTTTCATAGGACACACGGCTCTCGACCTTCGCCTCTCCCGAGTCCGTACAGGAGTTGCAGCGATGAGACAAGACTGCAGGGGCGGCAAGTAGCCTAGTGGTTAGAGCATTGGACTAGTAACCGAATGGTTGCAAGATCAAATCCCCAAGCTGACAAGGTTAACATCTGTTGTTCTGCCTCTGAACAAGGCAGTTAACCCACTGTTCCTAGGCTGTCATTGAAAATAAGAATTTGTTCTTAACTGACTTGCCTAGTTAAGTAAAGGTAAAATAAAAATACTGTAACTACCAATTAGATACCGTGAGTGCCATAGGGAATATGGATTCTGACAAGCAGTCAATGAATAACAATTCTTGGAGTGGCAGAAACAAATACCCAATATGTTGAAATAATTCTAACAAATCATTTGACCATTTCTGGAGTTTGAAGCGTACTTTTATTGTCGTTCATTTTGGAGTAGAACAACCTTTTAAAAGGTCACCAGAACTGAGCTTTGGTCCTTCTACATAAGATTTCTAGGAGGGACACCCCCCACCCCCACTACCTCCCCTCCCACTGCTGCACATTTTTCCAGAGGAAACAATCCTTTTAAATATATGCACAGATGTTCACAGATTTGAAATGTATGCTTTGAAACCTCTCTGTACGAGTGAATCATTAGTGTACATTATAGAAAATTGCCCTGCGATAGACTAACGTCTGTGTACTTGTACATCAAGCTGACTCATGCTACAAAAACAGGAGGTAGGCTCCTGCTCATATGAGCTGTTATGGCTCGCACAAGCCAAGGCTTGTGCAAGGCTACTTACTATATTAAATCATATTTTCCATTCTTGTTGATATTCCTCGACTCCCAGACTCCAGTGGTTGTGTTTGACGCGCGCGGTGAAGTGGACGACGACGACAACATTGACTCATTTTTGTTCTGTTAGTTTTTAGTGTGTCACAGTGTTGCACCAAGTCACCAACACTTCATATTCTTTCTAGGAAATCCCACAGGCTTGGGAAGCAGTGCCGGTATGGGTGCCCAATTAGTTGATATGGTTTATAAAATACATTCTGATTGATTGAACTTGTGTTTTTTTTCACACCAAGAAAAGAAACAGTGAACAATCTTTTATCATTAAATCAGATTTAAACAACAGTTGGCCTTAGACTCAACAATCCTGAAGCAAATATCAGCAGACAAAAAAAGAATCCAAAAATAAATATTGGACACTGTTAAAACATTTGCATGGAGAAAAGCACCAGGAATGGACGGCTTTCCCATAGAATTAACATTTTGGGACAAAGTAGCCCCTCTATTTACAAGTCACTCAATTCAGTGCTTCCTTTCCTCTTCTATTCAAAACTTTGGAAGCTTTCAACTTTCCAGCTGAAATAATACATTTAATAAAAGCATTTCTATAAATGTCCTAAAGCAAAAATATACACAAAAAATACATTATCTGATAAAATTGCTTTAGAAAGGGGCACGAGACCGGGATGTCCCCTCTCCCCTCCTGTTTGCACTGGTAATTGAACCGCTTCCAGAAAGAATCAGACAGGAACTAGACAACCAGGTGAGGGGAGTTCCTCACTGAGACCTAGACAACCAGGTGAGGGGAGTTCCTCACTGAGACCTAGACAACCAGGTGAGGGGAGTTCCTCACTGAGACCTAGACAACCAGGTGAGGGGAGTTCCTCACTGAGACCTAGACAACCAGGTGAGGGGAGTTCCTCACTGAGACCTAGACAACCAGGTGAGGGGAGTTCCTCACTGAGACCTAGACAACCAGGTGAGGGAGATCCTCACTGAGACCTAGACAACCAGGTGAGGGAGATCCTCACTGAGACCTAGACAACCAGGTGAGGGAGTTCCTCACTGAGACCTAGACAACCAGGTGAGGAGTTCCTCACTGGAGACCTGGACAACCAGGTGAGGGAGTTCCTCACTGAGACCTGGACAACCAGGTGAGGGGAGTTCCTCACTGAGACCTAGACAACCAGGTGAGGGGAGTTCCTCACTGAGACCTAGACAACCAGGTGAGGGGAGTTCCTCACTGAGACCTAGACAACCAGTTGAGGGAGTTCCTCACTGAGACCTAGACAACCAGGTGAGGGGAGTTCCTCACTGAGACCTAGACAACCAGGTGAGGGAGATTCCTTGCACTGAGACCTAGACAACCAGGTGAGGGAGTTCCTCACTGAGACCTAGACAACCAGGTGAGGGGAGTTCCTCACTGAGACCTAGACAACCAGGTGAGGGGAGTTCCTCACTGAGACCTAGACAACCAGGTGAGGGGAGTTCCTCACTGAGACCTAGACAACCAGGTGAGGAGTTCCTCACTGAGACCTAGACAACCAGGTGAGGGAGTTCCTCACTGAGACCTAGACAACCAGGTGAGGGAGTTCCTCACTGAGACCTAGACAACCAGGTGAGGGAGTTCCTCACTGAGACCTAGACAACCAGGTGAGGGGAGTTCCTCACTGAGACCTAGACAACCAGGTGAGGGGAGTTCCTCACTGAGACCTAGACAACCAGGTGAGGGGAGTTCCTCACTGAGACCTAGACAACCAGGTGAGGGGAGTTCCTCACTAATTAGTGACCTTAATTCATCAATCAAGTACAAGGGAGGAGCAAAAATCAGCAGACACTCGGCCCTCCGTGGAATGAGTTTGACACCTGTGCTTTAAGTGGTCCACAAAAAATATTAAATACTTAGGATGCTTAATAAGTGACAACAAATATATGAAGATAACTTAATTCACTTACTCAACAACATGAAAGCAGTTTTAATTAAATGGAATTATCTTGCATAAATCTTACATGTAGAATTAACCTCTTTAGATGGCTGCCAAAGTTTTCGTTGTTATTTTTTCGGTAATACCAATTACCCCACCAAAGACATTCTTTAAAAAAGTATACTTGGTCATTACAGACTTTATATGAGCAAATAAACCAAATAAAAGTTTTACATCTTCCTAGGTCTGAGGGTGGTTTTAACCTTCCAGACTTGGAATTGTATCAACTCGCTACCCAAGGCTTTTACTTGCGAAATGTGTTCTTAACTATGAAGTTAATGTCCAATATTCCATATTGTTATAGTATTCCATATTGTTATAGTGTTCCAGATTGTTATAGTGTTCCAGATTGTTATAGTGTTCCAGATTGTTATAGTGTTCCAGATTGTTATTGTGTTCCATATTGCTATAGTGTTCCATATTGCTATAGTGTTCCATATTGTTATTGTGTTCTATATTGTTATAGTGTTCCAGATTGTTATTGTGTTCTATATTGTTATAGTGTTCCATATGGTTATAGTGTTCCAGATTGTTATTGTGTTCTATATTGTTATTGTGTTCCATATTGCTATAGTGTTCCATATTGTTATTGTGTTCCATATTGTTATAGTGTTCTATATTGTTATACTGTTCCATATTGTTATTGTGTTCCATATTGTTATAGTGTTCTATATTGTTATACTGTTCCATATTGTTATTGTGTTCCATATTGTTATGTGTTCTATATTGTTATTGTAGTTGAATACACTAAAGAGGAACAATTGGTACATATTGAAGATGTGCATCCCCAGAATCTTTTTACGTTTCTATTTTCAAAAGATAAAGCTAAGAACATGAACAACTTCATAGTTAAGAACACTATAACAATCTGGAACACTATAATAATATAGAACACTATAACAATGTGGAAGACTAACAATCTGGAACACTATAACAATCTGGAACACTATAACAATATGGAACACTATAACAATGTGGAACACTATAACAATCTGGAACACTATAATATAGAACACTATAACAATATGGAACACTATAACAATATAGAACACTATAACAATATAGAACACTATAACAATATGGAACACTATAACAATATAGAACACTATAACAATATAGAACACTAACAATCTGGAACACTATAATAGTATAGAACACTATAACAATATGGAACACTATAACAATATAGAACACTATAATAATATAGAACACTATAACAATATGGAACACTATAACAATATAGAACACTATAACAATATGGAACACTATAACAATATAGAACACTATAACAATATGGAACTCAATAACAATATAGAACACTATAACAATATAGAACACTATAACAATCTGGAACACTATAATAATATAGAACACACTATAACAATATAGAACACTATAACAATATGGAACACTATAACAATATGGAACACTATAACAATATGGAACACTATAACAATATAGAACACTATAACAATATAGAACACTATAACAATCTGGAACACTATAATAGTATAGAACACTATAACAATATGGAACACTATAATAATATAGAACACTATAACAATATAGAACACTATAACAATATGGAACACTATAACAATCTGGAACACTATAACAATATAGAACACTATAACAATATGGAACACTATAACAATATAGAACACTATAACAATATGGAACACTATAACAATATAGAACACTATAACAATCTGGAACACTATAACAATCTGGAAGACTATAATAGTATAGAACACTATAACAATATGGACCACTATAATAATATAGAACACTATAATAATATAGAACACTATAACAATCTGGAACACTATAATAGTATAGAACACTATAACAATGTGGAAGACTAACAATCTGGAACACTATAACAATATGGAACTCAATAACAATATAGAACACTATAACAATATGGAACACTATAACAATATAGAACACTATAACAATATGGAACTCAATAACAATATAGAACACTATAACAATATAGAACACTATAACAATCTGGAACACTATGATAGTATAGAACACTATAACAATATAGAACACTATAACAATCTGGAACACTATAATAGTATAGAACACTATAACAATATAGAACACTATAACAATCTGGAACACTATAATAGTATAGAACACTATAACAATATAGAACACTATAACAATATGGAACACTATAACAATATGGAACACTATAACAATCTGGAACACTAACAATATAGAACACTATAACAATATGGAACACTATAACAATATAGAACACTATAACAATATGGAACTCAATAACAATATAGAACACTATAACAATATGGAACACTATAATAGTATAGAACACTATAACAATATAGAACACTATAACAATCTGGAACACTATAATAGTATAGAACACTATAACAATCTGGAACACTATAATAATATGGAACACTATAATAATATAGAATACTATAACAATATGGAACACTATAACAATATGGAACACTATAACAATATAGAACACTATAACAATCTGGAACACTATAATAGTATAGAACACTAACAATCTGGAACACTATAATAATATGGAACACTATAATAATATAGAATACTTTAACAATATGGAACACTATAACAATATGGAACACTATAACAATATAGAACACTATAACAATCTGGAACACTATAATAGTATAGAACACTATAACAATCTGGAACACTATAATAATATGGAACACTATAATAATATAGAATACTATAACAATATGGAACACTATAACAATATGGAACACTATAACAATATAGAACACTATAACAATCTGGAACACTATAACAATGTGGAACACTATAATAATATGGAACACTATAATAATATAGAATACTATAACAATATAGAACACTATAACAATATGGAACTCAATAACAATATAGAACACTATAACAATCTGGAACACTATGATAGTATAGAACACTATAACAATCTGGAACACTATAATAGTATAGAACACTATAACAATATAGAACACTATAACAATATGGAACACTATAACAATATGGAACACTATAACAATATGGAACACTATAACAATATAGAACACTATAACAATATGGAACACTATAACAATATAGAACACTATAACAATATGGAACTCAATAACAATATAGAACACTATAACAATATGGAACACTATAATAGTATAGAACACTATAACAATATAGAACACTATAACAATCTGGAACACTATAATAGTATAGAACACTATAACAATCTGGAACACTATAATAATATGGAACACTATAACAATATGGAACACTATAACAATATGGAACACTATAACAATATGGAACACTATAACAATATAGAACACTATAACAATCTGGAACACTATAACAATGTGGAACACTATAACAATGTGGAATACTACACTGCTCAAAAAAATAAAGGGAACACTTAAACAACACAATGTAACTCCAAGTCAATCACACTTCTGTGAAATCAAACTGTCCACTTAGGAAGCAACACTGATTGACAATACATTTCACATGCTGTTGTGCAAATGGAATAGACAACAGGTGGAAATTATAGGCAATTAGCAAGACACCCCCAATAAAAGAGTGGTTCTGAAGGTGGTGACCACAGACCACTTCTCAGTTCCTATGCTTCCTGGCTGATGTTTTGGTCACTTTTGAATGCTGGCGGTGCTTTCACTCTAGTGGTAGCATGAGGCGGAGTCTACAACCCACACAAGTGGCTCAGGTAGTGCAGCTCATCCAGGATGGCACATCAATGCGAGCTGTGGCAAGAAGGTTTGCTGTGTCTGTCAGCGTAGTGTCCAGAGCATGGAGGCACTACCAGGAGACAGGCCAGTACATCAGGAGGCGTGGAGGAGGCCGTGGGAGGGCAACAACCCAGCAGCAGGACCACTACACTCCGCCTTTGTGCAAGGAGGAGCACTGCCAGAGCCCTGCAAAAATGACCTCCAGCAGGCCACAAATGTGCATGTGTCTGCTCAAACGGTCAGAAACAGACTCCATGAGGGTGGTATGAGAGCCCAACGTCCACAGGTGGGGGTTGTGCTTACAGCCCAACACCGTGCAGGACATTTGGCATTTGCCAGAGAACACCAAGATTGGCAAATTCGCCACTGGCGCCCTGTGCTCTTCACAGATGAAAGCAGGTTCACACTGAGCATGTGACAGGCGTGACAGAGTCTGGAGACGCCCGTGGAGAACGTTCTGCTGCCTGCAACATCCTCCAGCATGACCGGTTTGGCGGTGGGTCAGTCATGGTGTGGGGTGGCATTTCTTTGGGGGCGCACAGCCCTCCATGTGCTCGCCAGAGGTAGCCTGACTGCCATTAGGTACCGAGATGAGATCCTCAGACACCTTGTGAGACCATATGCTGGTGCGGTTGGCCCTGGGTTCCTCCTAATGCAAGACAATGCTAGACCTCATGTGGCTGGAGTGTGTCAGCAGTTCCTGCAAGAGGAAGGCATTGATGCTAAGGACTGGCCCGCCCGTTCCCCAGACCTGAATCCAATTGAGCACATCTGGGACATCATGTCTCGCTCCATCCACCAACGCCACGTTGCACCACAGACTGTCCAGGAGTTGGCGGGAGACCAGTGTTCCAGTCAGGAGACCATCTGCCACCAACAATATAGAACACTATAACAATGTGGAACACTATAACAATCTGGAACACTATAACAATATAGAACACTATAACAATATAGAACACTATAACAATATGGAACACTATAATAATATAGAACACTATAACAATATAGAATACTATAACAATCTGGAACACTATAACAATCTGGAACACTATAACAATCTGGAACACTATAACAATGTGGAACACTATAACAATATGGAACACTATAATAATATAGAACACTATAACAATATGGAACACTATAATAATATAGAATACTATAACAATATGGAACACTATAATAATATAGAACACTATAACAATATGGAACACTATAATAATATAGAACACTATAACAATATGGAACACTATAATAATATAGAACACTATAATAATATAGAACACTATAACAATATGGAACACTATAATAATATAGAATACTATAACAATATGGAACACTATAACAATATAGAACACTATAACAATATGGAACACTATAACAATATAGAACACTATAACAATGTGGAACACTATAACAATATAGAACACTATAACAATATGGAACACTATAACAATATGGAACACTATAACAATCTGGAACACTATAATAATATAGAATACTATAACAATATGGAACACTATAACAATATGGAACACTATAACAATATAGAACACTATAACAATGTGGAACACTATAACAATGTGGAACACTATAACAATCTGGAACACTATAACAATATAGAACACTATAACAATATGGAACACTATAATAATATAGAACACTATAACAATATAGAATACTATAACAATCTGGAACACTATAACAATGTGGAACACTATAACAATATAGAACACTATAACAATATAGAACACTATAACAATCTGGAACTCAATTCCAATATGGAACACTATAACAATATGGAACACTATAATAATATAGAATACTATAACAATATAGAACACTATAACAATATGGACCACTATAACAA
The DNA here is from genome assembly GCA_030435695.1 of Brachymystax lenok tsinlingensis. Classification (NCBI taxonomy): domain Eukaryota; kingdom Metazoa; phylum Chordata; class Actinopteri; order Salmoniformes; family Salmonidae; genus Brachymystax; species Brachymystax lenok. The sequence continues at coordinate 40,983,093 of CM059806.1, forward strand.
TATGGACCACTATAATAATATAGAACACTATAATAATATAGAACACCATAACAATATGGAACACTATAACAATCTGGAACACTATAATAATATAGAATACTACAACAATATGGAACACTAAAATAATGTGGAACACTATAACAATGTGGAACACTAACAATCTGGAACACTATAATAACAGAACACTATAACAATATAGAACACTAACAATCTGGAACACTATAACAATCTGGAACACTAACAATATAGAACACTATAACAATATAGAACATTATAACAATATGGAACACTAACAATATAGAACACTATAACAATATGGAACACTAACAATATAGAACACTATAACAATATAGAACACTATAACAATATGGAACACTATACAAATATAGAACACTATAACAATATGGAACTCAATAACAATATAGAACACTATAACAATATAGAACACTATAACAATATGGAACTCAATAACAATATAGAACACTATAACAATATAGAACACTATAATAGTATAGAACACTATAACAATATGGACCACTATAATAATATAGAACACTATAATAATATAGAACACCATAACAATATGGAACACTATAACAATCTGGAACACTATAATAATATAGAATACTACAACAATATGGAACACTATAACAATGTGGAACACTATAACAATCTGGAACACTATAACAGTATAGAACACTATAACAATATGGAACACTATAACAATATAGAACACTATAACAATATGGAACTCAATAACAATCTAGAACACTATAACAATATAGAACACTATAACAATATAGAACTCAATAACAATATAGAACACTATAACAATATAGAACACTATAACAATCTGGAACACTATGATAGTATAGAACACTATAACAATATAGAACACTATAACAATCTGGAACACTATAATAGTATAGAACACTATAACAATCTGGAACACTATAATAATATGGAACACTATAACAATCTGGAACACTATAATAGTATAGAACACTATAACAATCTGGAACACTATAATAATATGGAACACTATAATAATATAGAATACTATAACAATATGGAACACTATAACAATATGGAACACTATAACAATATGGAACACTATAACAATATAGAACACTATAACAATGTGGAACACTATAACAATGTGGAACACTATAACAATGTGGAACACTAACAATCTGGAACACTATAATAACAGAACACTATAACAATATGGAACACTATAACAATATAGAACACTAACAATCTGGAACACTATAACAATCTGGAACACTATAACAATATAGAACACTATAACAATCTGGAACACTAACAATATAGAACACTATGACAATATAGAACACTATAACAATATGGAACACTAACAATATAGAACACTATAACAATATGGAACACTAACAATATAGAACACTATAACAATATAGAACACTATAACAATATGGAACACTATAAAAATATAGAACACTATAACAATATGGAACTCAATAACAATATAGAACACTATAACAATATAGAACACTATAACAATATGGAACTCTATAACAATATAGAACACTATAACAATATAGAACACTATAACAATCTGGACCACTATAATAGTATAGAAGACTATAACAATATGGACCACTATAATAATATAGAACACTATAATAATATAGAACACCATAACAATATGGAACACTATAACAATCTGGAACACTATAATAATATAGAATACTACAACAATATGGAACACTATAATAATGTGGAACACTATAACAATGTGGAACACTATAACAATCTGGAACACTATAATAACAGAACACTAAAACAATATGGAACACTATAACAATATAGAACACTATAACAATCTGGAACACTATAACAATCTGGAACACTATAACAATCTGGAACACTAACAATATAGAACACTATAACAATATAGAACACTATAACAATATGGAACACTATAACAATATAGAACACTATAACAATATGGAAAACTATAACAATATGGAACACTATAACAATATGGAACACTAACAATATAGAACACTATAACAATATAGAACACTAACAATCTGGAACACTATAACAATCTGGAACACTATAACAATATAGAACACTATAACAATCTGGAACACTAACAATATAGAACACTATAACAATCTGGAACACTAACAATATAGAACACTATAACAATATAGAACACTATAACAATATGGAACACTAACAATATAGAACACTATAACAATATGGAACACTAACAATATAGAACACTATAACAATATAGAACACTATAACAATATGGAACACTATAAAAATATAGAACACTATAACAATATGGAACTCAATAACAATATAGAACACTATAACAATATAGAACACTATAACAATATGGAACTCTATAACAATATAGAACACTATAACAATATAGAACACTATAACAATCTGGACCACTATAATAGTATAGAAGACTATAACAATATGGACCACTATAATAATATAGAACACTATAATAATATAGAACACCATAACAATATGGAACACCATAACAATCTGGAACACTATAATAATATAGAATACTACAACAATATGGAACACTATAATAATGTGGAACACTATAACAATGTGGAACACTATAACAATCTGGAACACTATAATAACAGAACACTAAAACAATATGGAACACTATAACAATATAGAACACTATAACAATCTGGAACACTATAACAATCTGGAACACTATAACAATCTGGAACACTAACAATATAGAACACTATAACAATATAGAACACTATAACAATATGGAACACTATAACAATATAGAACACTATAACAATATGGAACACTATAACAATATGGAACACTATAACAATATGGAACACTAACAATATAGAACACTATAACAATATAGAACACTATAACAATATGGAACACTATAATAGTATAGAACACTATAACAAGATGGAACACTATAACAATATACAACACTATAAATAATATAGAACACTATAACAATATGGAACTCAATAACAATATAGAACACTATAACAATATAGAACACTATAACAATCTGGAACACTATGATGGTATAGAACACTATAACAATATGGAACTCAATAACAATATAGAACACTATAACAATATAGAACACTATAACAATCTGGAACACTATAATAGTATAGAACACTATAACAATATGGAACACTATAACAATATACAACAATATAAATAATATAGAACACTATAACAATATGGAACTCAATAACAATATAGAACACTATAACAATATAGAACACTATAACAATCTGGAACACTATGATGGTATAGAACACTATAACAATATAGAACACTATAACAATATGGAACACTAACAATATAGAACACTATAACAATATGGAACACTAACAATATAGAACACTATAACAATATAGAACACTATAACAATATGGAACACTATACAAATATAGAACACTATAACAATATGGAACTCAATAACAATATAGAACACTATAACAATATAGAACACTATAACAATATGGAACTCAATAACAATATAGAACACTATAACAATATAGAACACTATAATAGTATAGAACACTATAACAATATGGACCACTATAATAATATAGAACACTATAATAATATAGAACACCATAACAATATGGAACACTATAACAATCTGGAACACTATAATAATATAGAATACTACAACAATATGGAACACTATAACAATGTGGAACACTATAACAATCTGGAACACTATAACAGTATAGAACACTATAACAATATGGAACACTATAACAATATAGAACACTATAACAATATGGAACTCAATAACAATCTAGAACACTATAACAATATAGATCACTATAACAATATAGAACACTATAACAATATGGAACTCAATAACAATATAGAACACTATAACAATATAGAACACTATAACAATCTGGAACACTATGATAGTATAGAACACTATAACAATATAGAACACTATAACAATCTGGAACACTATAATAGTATAGAACACTATAACAATATAGAACACTATAACAATCTGGAACACTATAATAGTATAGAACACTATAACAATATGGAACTCAATAACAATCTAGAACACTATAACAATATAGATCACTATAACAATATAGAACACTATAACAATATGGAACTCAATAACAATATAGAACACTATAACAATATAGAACACTATAACAATCTGGAACACTATGATGGTATAGAACACTATAACAATATGGAACTCAATAACAATATAGAACACTATAACAATATAGAACACTATAACAATCTGGAACACTATAATAGTATAGAACACTATAACAATATGGAACACTATAACAATATACAACAATATAAATAATATAGAACACTATAACAATATGGAACTCAATAACAATATAGAACACTATAACAATATAGAACACTATAACAATCTGGAACACTATGATGGTATAGAACACTATAACAATATAGAACACTATAACAATATGGAACACTAACAATATAGAACACTATAACAATATGGAACACTAACAATATAGAACACTATAACAATATAGAACACTATAACAATATGGAACACTATACAAATATAGAACACTATAACAATAATGAACTCAATAACAATATAGAACACTATAACAATATAGAACACTATAACAATATGGAACTCAATAACAATATAGAACACTATAACAATATAGAACACTATAATAGTATAGAACACTATAACAATATGGACCACTATAATAATATAGAACACTATAATAATATAGAACACCATAACAATATGGAACACTATAACAATCTGGAACACTATAATAATATAGAATACTACAACAATATGGAACACTATAACAATGTGGAACACTATAACAATCTGGAACACTATAACAGTATAGAACACTATAACAATATGGAACACTATAACAATATAGAACACTATAACAATATGGAACTCAATAACAATCTAGAACACTATAACAATATAGATCACTATAACAATATAGAACACTATAACAATATGGAACTCAATAACAATATAGAACACTATAACAATATAGAACACTATAACAATCTGGAACACTATGATAGTATAGAACACTATAACAATATAGAACACTATAACAATCTGGAACACTATAATAGTATAGAACACTATAACAATATAGAACACTATAACAATCTGGAACACTATAATAGTATAGAACACTATAACAATATGGAACTCAATAACAATCTAGAACACTATAACAATATAGATCACTATAACAATATAGAACACTATAACAATATGGAACTCAATAACAATATAGAACACTATAACAATATAGAACACTATAACAATCTGGAACACTATGATGGTATAGAACACTATAACAATATGGAACTCAATAACAATATAGAACACTATAACAATATAGAACACTATAACAATCTGGAACACTATAATAGTATAGAACACTATAACAATATGGAACACTATAACAATATACAACAATATAAATAATATAGAACACTATAACAATATGGAACTCAATAACAATATAGAACACTATAACAATATAGAACACTATAACAATCTGGAACACTATGATGGTATAGAACACTATAACAATATAGAACACTATAACAATATGGAACACTAACAATATAGAACACTATAACAATATGGAACACTAACAATATAGAACACTATAACAATATAGAACACTATAACAATATGGAACACTATACAAATATAGAACACTATAACAATAATGAACTCCAATAACAATATAGAACACTATAACAATATAGAACACTATAACAATATGGAACTCAATAACAATATAGAACACTATAACAATATAGAACACTATAATAGTATAGAACACTATAACAATATGGACCACTATAATAATATAGAACACTATAATAATATAGAACACCATAACAATATGGAACACTATAACAATCTGGAACACTATAATAATATAGAATACTACAACAATATGGAACACTATAACAATGTGGAACACTATAACAATCTGGAACACTATAACAGTATAGAACACTATAACAATATGGAACACTATAACAATATAGAACACTATAACAATATGGAACTCAATAACAATCTAGAACACTATAACAATATAGATCACTATAACAATATAGAACACTATAACAATATGGAACTCAATAACAATATAGAACACTATAACAATATAGAACACTATAACAATCTGGAACACTATGATAGTATAGAACACTATAACAATATAGAACACTATAACAATCTGGAACACTATAATAGTATAGAACACTATAACAATATAGAACACTATAACAATCTGGAACACTATAATAGTATAGAACACTATAACAATATGGAACTCAATAACAATCTAGAACACTATAACAATATAGATCACTATAACAATATAGAACACTATAACAATATGGAACTCAATAACAATATAGAACACTATAACAATATAGAACACTATAACAATCTGGAACACTATGATGGTATAGAACACTATAACAATATGGAACTCAATAACAATATAGAACACTATAACAATATAGAACACTATAACAATCTGGAACACTATAATAGTATAGAACACTATAACAATATGGAACACTATAACAATATACAACAATATAAATAATATAGAACACTATAACAATATGGAACTCAATAACAATATAGAACACTATAACAATATAGAACACTATAACAATCTGGAACACTATGATGGTATAGAACACTATAACAATATAGAACACTATAACAATATGGAACACTAACAATATAGAACACTATAACAATATGGAACACTAACAATATAGAACACTATAACAATATAGAACACTATAACAATATGGAACACTATACAAATATAGAACACTATAACAATAATGAACTCAATAACAATATAGAACACTATAACAATATAGAACACTATAACAATATGGAACTCAATAACAATATAGAACACTATAACAATATAGAACACTATAATAGTATAGAACACTATAACAATATGGACCACTATAATAATATAGAACACTATAATAATATAGAACACCATAACAATATGGAACACTATAACAATCTGGAACACTATAATAATATAGAATACTACAACAATATGGAACACTATAACAATGTGGAACACTATAACAATCTGGAACACTATAACAGTATAGAACACTATAACAATATGGAACACTATAACAATATAGAACACTATAACAATATGGAACTCAATAACAATCTAGAACACTATAACAATATAGATCACTATAACAATATAGAACACTATAACAATATGGAACTCAATAACAATATAGAACACTATAACAATATAGAACACTATAACAATCTGGAACACTATGATAGTATAGAACACTATAACAATATAGAACACTATAACAATCTGGAACACTATAATAGTATAGAACACTATAACAATATAGAACACTATAACAATATGGAACTCAATAACAATATAGAACACTATAACAATATAGAACACTATAACAATCTGGAACACTATGATAGTATAGAACACTATAACAATATAGAACACTATAACAATCTGGAACACTATAATAGTATAGAACACTATAACAATATAGAACACTATAACAATCTGGAACACTATAATAGTATAGAACACTATAACAATATGGAACTCAATAACAATCTAGAACACTATAACAATATAGATCACTATAACAATATAGAACACTATAACAATATGGAACTCAATAACAATATAGAACACTATAACAATATAGAACACTATAACAATCTGGAACACTATGATGGTATAGAACACTATAACAATATGGAACTCAATAACAATATAGAACACTATAACAATATAGAACACTATAACAATCTGGAACACTATAATAGTATAGAACACTATAACAATATGGAACACTATAACAATATACAACAATATAAATAATATAGAACACTATAACAATATGGAACTCAATAACAATATAGAACACTATAACAATATAGAACACTATAACAATCTGGAACACTATGATGGTATAGAACACTATAACAATATAGAACACTATAACAATATGGAACACTAACAATATAGAACACTATAACAATATGGAACACTAACAATATAGAACACTATAACAATATAGAACACTATAACAATATGGAGACACTATACAAATATAGAACACTATAACAATAATGAACTCAATAACAATATAGAACACTATAACAATATAGAACACTATAACAATATGGAACTCAATAACAATATAGAACACTATAACAATATAGAACACTATAATAGTATAGAACACTATAACAATATGGACCACTATAATAATATAGAACACTATAATAATATAGAACACCATAACAATATGGAACACTATAACAATCTGGAACACTATAATAATATAGAATACTACAACAATATGGAACACTATAACAATGTGGAACACTATAACAATCTGGAACACTATAACAGTATAGAACACTATAACAATATGGAACACTATAACAATATAGAACACTATAACAATATGGAACTCAATAACAATCTAGAACACTATAACAATATAGATCACTATAACAATATAGAACACTATAACAATATGGAACTCAATAACAATATAGAACACTATAACAATATAGAACACTATAACAATCTGGAACACTATGATAGTATAGAACACTATAACAATATAGAACACTATAACAATCTGGAACACTATAATAGTATAGAACACTATAACAATATAGAACACTATAACAATCTGGAGACACTATAATAGTATAGAACACTATAACAATATGGAACTCAATAACAATCTAGAACACTATAACAATATAGATCACTATAACAATATAGAACACTATAACAATATGGAACTCAATAACAATATAGAACACTATAACAATATAGAACACTATAACAATCTGGAACACTATGATGGTATAGAACACTATAACAATATGGAACTCAATAACAATATAGAACACTATAACAATATAGAACACTATAACAATCTGGAACACTATAATAGTATAGAACACTATAACAATATGGAACACTATAACAATATACAACAATATAAATAATATAGAACACTATAACAATATGGAACTCAATAACAATATAGAACACTATAACAATATAGAACACTATAACAATCTGGAACACTATGATGGTATAGAACACTATAACAATATAGAACACTATAACAATATGGAACACTAACAATATAGAACACTATAACAATATGGAACACTAACAATATAGAACACTATAACAATATAGAACACTATAACAATATGGAACACTATACAAATATAGAACACTATAACAATAATGAACTCAATAACAATATAGAACACTATAACAATATAGAACACTATAACAATATGGAACTCAATAACAATATAGAACTCAATAACTATAGAACACTATAACAATATAGAACACTATAATAGTATAGAACACTATAACAATATGGACCACTATAATAATATAGAACACTATAATAATATAGAACACCATAACAATATGGAACACTATAACAATCTGGAACACTATAATAATATAGAATACTACAACAATATGGAACACTATAACAATGTGGAACACTATAACAATCTGGAACACTATAACAGTATAGAACACTATAACAATATGGAACACTATAACAATATAGAACACTATAACAATATGGAACTCAATAACAATCTAGAACACTATAACAATATAGATCACTATAACAATATAGAACACTATAACAATATGGAACTCAATAACAATATAGAACACTATAACAATATAGAACACTATAACAATCTGGAACACTATGATAGTATAGAACACTATAACAATATAGAACACTATAACAATCTGGAACACTATAATAGTATAGAACACTATAACAATATAGAACACTATAACAATCTGGAACACTATAATAGTATAGAACACTATAACAATCTGGAACACTATAATAATATGGAACACTATAATAATATACAATACTATAACAATATGGAACAAATCAAATCAAATTTATTTATAAAGCCCCCCTTACATCAGCTGATGTCACAGAGTGCTGTACAGAAACCCAGCCTAAAACCCCAAACAGCAAGCAATGCAGGTGTAAAAGCACGGTGGCTAGGAAAAACTCCCTAGAAGGCCAAAACCTAGGAAGAAACCTAGAGAGGAACCAGGCTGTGAGGGATGGCCAGTCCTCTTCTGGCTGTGCCGGGTGCAGATTATAACAGAACATGGACAAGATTTTAAAATGTTCATAAAACAGGCAGAACAGTTGAAACTGGAGAAGCAGCACGGCCAGGTGGACTCGGGACATCCGGGTAGGCCTTGAGGAATGGTCCTAATGCTCAGGTCCTCCAAGAGAGAGAGAGAGAGAGAGAGAAGAAGAAAAAAAGAAAGAGAGATAATTAGAGCGAGCATACTTAAATTCGCACAGGACACCAGATAAGAGAAGAAATACTCCAGATATAACAGACGGACCCTAGCCCCCCGACACATAAACTACTGCAGCATAAATACTGGGGGCTGAGACAGGAGGGGTCGGGAGACACTGTGGCCCCGTCCGACGAAACCCCCGGACAGGGCCAAACAGGCAGGATATAACCCCACCCACTCTGCCGAAGCACAGCCCCCACACCACTAGAGGGATATCTTCAACCACCAACTTACCATCCTGAGACAAGGCCGAGTATAGCCCACAAGATCTCCGCCACGGCACCAGAAGCCAGTGACTCAGCCCCTGTAATAGGGTTAGAGGCAGAGAATCCCAGTGGAGGGAACCGGCCAGGCAAAAGACAGCAAGGGTGGTTCGTTGCTCCAGTGCCTTTCCGTTCACCTTCACACTCCTGGGCCAGACTACACTCAGTCATAAGACCTACTGAAGAGATGAGTCTTCAATAAAGACTTAAAGGTTGAGACCGAGTCTGCGTCTCTCACATGGATAGGCAGACTATTCCATAAAAATGGAGCTCTATAGGAAAAAGCCCTGCCTCCAGCTGTTTGCTTAGAAATTTTAGGGACAGTAAGGAGGCCTGCGTCTTGTGACCGTAGCGTACGTGTAGGTATGTACGGCAGGACCAAATCAGAAAGATAGGTAGGAGCAAGCCCATGTAATGCTTTGTAGGTTAGCAGTAAAACCTTGAAATCAGCCCTTGCCTTAACAGGAAGCCAGTGTAGAGAGGCTAGTACTGGAGTAATATGATCAAATTTTGGGGTTCTAGTCAAGATTCTAGCAGCCGTGTTAAGCACTAACTGAAGTTTATTTAGTGCTTTATCCGGATAGCCGGAAAATAAAGCATTGCAGTAGTCTAACCTAGAAGTTACAAATGCATGGATTAACTTTTCTGCATCATTTTTGGACAGAAAGTTTCTAATTTTTACAATGTTACGTAAATGGAAAAAAGCTGTCCTTGAAACAGTCTTGATATGTTCGTCAAAAGAGAGATCAGGGTCCAGAGTAACGCCGAGGTCCTTCACAGTTTTATTTGAGACGACTGTACAACCATCAAGATTAATTGTCAGATTCAACAGAAGATCTCTTTGTTTCTTGGGACCTAGGACTAGCATCTCTGTTTTATCAGAGTTTAAAAGTAGAAAATTTTCTGCCATCCACTTCCTTATGTCTGAAACACAGGCTTCAAGGGAGGGCAATTTTGGGCTTCACCATGTTTCATCGAAATGTACAGCTGTGTGTCATCCGCATAGCAGTGAAAGTTAACATTATGTTTCCGAATGACATCACCAAGTGGTAAAATATATAGTGAAAACAATAGTGGTCCCAAAACAGAGCCTTGAGGAACACCGAAATTTACAGTTGATTTGTCAGAGGACAAACCATCCACAGAGACAAACTGATATCTTTCCGACAGATAAGATCTAAACCAGGCCAAAACTTGTCCATGTAGACCAATTTGGGTTTCAATCTCTCCAAAAGAATGTGGTGATCGATGGTATCAAAAGCAGCACTAAGGTCTAGGAGCATGAGTACAGTTGCAGAGCCTCGGTCTGACGCCATTAAAAGGTCATTTACCACCTTCACAAGTGCAGTCTCAGTGCTATGATGGGGTCTAAAACCAGACTGAAGCGTTTAGTATACATTGTTTGTCTTCAGGAAGGCAGTGAGTTGCTGCGCAACAGCTTTTTCTAAAAGTTTTGAGAGGAATGGAAGATTCGATATAGGCCGATAGTTTTTATATTTTCTGGGTCAAGGTTTGGCTTTTTAAGAGAGGCTTTATTACTGCCACTTTTAGTGAGTTTGGTACACATCCGGTAGATAGAGAGCTGTTTATTATGTTCAACATAGGAGGGCCAAGCACAGGAAGCAGCTCTTTCAGTAGTTTAGTTGGAATAGGGTCCAGTATGCAGCTTGAAGGTTTAGAGGCCATGATTATTTTCATCAATGTGTCAAGAGATATGGTACTAAAAACTTGAGTGTCTCTCTTGATTTTATGTCCTGGCAAAGTTGTGTGGACTCAGGACAACTGAGCTTTGGAGGAATACGCAGATTTAAAGAGGAGTCCGTAATTTGCTTTCTAATGATCATGATCTTTTCCTCAAAAAAGTTCATGAATGAATCACTGCTAAAGTGAAAGCCATCCTCTCTTGGGGAATGCTGCTTTTTAGTTAGCTTAACACTATAACAATATGGAACACTATAACAATATAGAACACTATAACAATGTGGAACACTATAACAATGTGGAACACTATAACAATGTGGAACACTAACAATCTGGAACACTATAACAATCTGGAACACTAACAATATAGAACACTATAACAATATAGAACACTATAACAATATGGAACACTAACAATATAGAACACTATAACAATATGGAACACTAACAATATAGAACACTATAACAATATAGAACACTATAACAATATGGAACACTAACAATATAGAACACTATGACAATATAGAACACTATAACAATATGGAACACTAACAATATATAACACTATAACAATATGGAACACTAACAATATAGAACACTATAACAATATAGAACACTATAACAATATGGAACACTAACAATATAGAACACTATAACAATATGGAACACTAACAATATAGAACACTATAACAATATAGAACACTATAACAATATGGAACACTATAAAAATATAGAACACTATAACAATATGGAACTCAATAACAATATAGAACACTATAACAATATAGAACACTATAACAATATGGAACTCTATAACAATATAGAACACTATAACAATATAGAACACTATAACAATCTGGACCACTATAATAGTATAGAAGACTATAACAATATGGACCACTATAATAATATAGAACACTATAATAATATAGAACACCATAACAATATGGAACACTATAACAATCTGGAACACTATAATAATATAGAATACTACAACAATATGGAACACTATAATAATGTGGAACACTATAACAATGTGGAACACTATAACAATCTGGAACACTATAACAATATAGAACACTATAACAATCTGGAACACTATAACAATCTGGAACACTATAACAATCTGGAACACTAACAATATAGAACACTATAACAATATAGAACACTATAACAATATGGAACACTATAACAATATAGAACACTATAACAATATGGAACACTATAACAATATGGAACACTATAACAATATGGAACACTAACAATATAGAACACTATAACAATATAGAACACTATAACAATATGGAACACTATAATAGTATAGAACACTATAACAATATGGAACACTATGATGGTATAGAACACTATAACAATATGGAACTCAATAACAATATAGAACACTATAACAATATAGAACACTAACAATCTGGAACACTATAACAATCTGGAACACTAACAATATAGAACACTATAACAATATAGAACACTATAACAATATGGAACACTAACAATATAGAACACTATAACAATATGGAACACTAACAATATAGAACACTATAACAATATAGAACACTATAACAATATGGAACACTATAAAAATATAGAACACTTTAACAATATGGAACTCAATAACAATATAGAACACTATAACAATATAGAACACTATAACAATATGGAACTCTATAACAATATAGAACACTATAACAATATAGAACACTATAACAATCTGGACCACTATAATAGTATAGAAGACTATAACAATATGGACCACTATAATAATATAGAACACTATAATAATATAGAACACCATAACAATATGGAACACTATAACAATCTGGAACACTATAATAATATAGAATACTACAACAATATGGAACACTATAATAATGTGGAACACTATAACAATGTGGAACACTATAACAATCTGGAACACTATAATAACAGAACACTAAAACAATATGGAACACTATAACAATCTGGAACACTAACAATATAGAACACTATAACAATATAGAACACTATAACAATATGGAACACTATAACAATATAGAACACTATAACAATATGGAACACTATAACAATATGGAACACTATAACAATATGGAACACTAACAATATAGAACACTATAACAATATAGAACACTATAACAATATGGAACACTATAATAGTATAGAACACTATAACAATATGGAACACTATGATGGTATAGAACACTATAACAATATGGAACTCAATAACAATATAGAACACTATAACAATATAGAACACTATAACAATCTGGAACACTATAATAGTATAGAACACTATAACAATATGGAACACTATAACAATATACAACACTATAAATAATATACAACACTATAACAATATGGAACTCAATAACAATATAGAACACTATAACAATATAGAACACTATAACAATCTGGAACACTATGATGGTATAGAACACTATAACAATATAGAACACTATAACAATCTGGAACACTATAATAGTATAGAACACTATAACAATATAGAACACTATAACAATCTGGAACACTATAATAGTATAGAACACTATAACAATCTGGAACACTATAATAATATGGAACACTATAATAATATAGAATACTATAACAATATGGAACACTATAACAATATGGAACACTATAACAATATAGAACACTATAACAATGTGGAACACTATAACAATGTGGAACACTAACAATCTGGAACACTATAATAACAGAACACTATAACAATATGGAACACTATAACAATATAGAACACTAACAATCTGGAACACTATAACAATCTGGAACACTAACAATATAGAACACTATAACAATATAGAACACTATAACAATATGGAACACTAACAATATAGAACACTATAACAATATGGAACACTAACAATATAGAACACTATAACAATATAGAACACTATAACAATATGGAACACTATAAAAATATAGAACACTATAACAATATGGAACTCAATAACAATATAGAACACTATAACAATATAGAACACTATAACAATATGGAACTCAATAACAATATAGAACACTATAACAATATAGAACACTATAACAATCTGGACCACTATAATAGTATAGAACACTATAACAATATGGACCACTATAATAATATAGAACACTATAATAATATAGAACACCATAACAATATGGAACACTATAACAATCTGGAACACTATAATAATATAGAATACTACAACACTATAATAATGTGGAACACTATAACAATGTGGAACACTATAACAATCTGGAACACTATAATAACAGAACACTATAACATTATGGAACACTATAACAATATAGAACACTATAACAATCTGGAACACTATAACAATCTGGAACACTATAACAATCTGGAACACTAACAATATAGAACACTATAACAATATAGAACACTATAACAATATGGAACACTATAACAATATAGAACACTATAACAATATGGAACACTATAACAATATGGAACACTATAACAATATGGAACACTAACAATATAGAACACTATAACAATATAGAACACTATAACAATATGGAACACTATAACAGTATAGAACACTATAACAATATGGAACTCAATAACAATATAGAACACTATAACAATATAGAACACTATAACAATATGGAACTCAATAACAATATAGAACACTATAACAATATAGAACACTATAATAGTATAGAACACTATAACAATATGGACCACTATAATAATATAGAACACTATAATAATATAGAACACCATAACAATATGGAACACTATAACAATCTGGAACACTATAATAATATAGAATACTACAACAATATGGAAC
Source organism: Brachymystax lenok tsinlingensis (assembly GCA_030435695.1). NCBI lineage: Eukaryota > Metazoa > Chordata > Actinopteri > Salmoniformes > Salmonidae > Brachymystax > Brachymystax lenok. Next base: position 40,999,395 of record CM059806.1, read on the forward strand.
ACTATAACAATGTGGAACACTATAACAATCTGGAACACTATAACAGTATAGAACACTATAACAATATGGAACACTATAACAATATAGAACACTATAACAATATGGAACTCAATAACAATCTAGAACACTATAACAATATAGATCACTATAACAATATAGAACACTATAACAATATGGAACTCAATAACAATATAGAACACTATAACAATATAGAACACTATAACAATCTGGAACACTATGATAGTATAGAACACTATAACAATATAGAACACTATAACAATCTGGAACACTATAATAGTATAGAACACTATAACAATATAGAACACTATAACAATCTGGAACACTATAATAGTATAGAACACTATAACAATCTGGAACACTATAATAATATGGAACACTATAATAATATACAATACTATAACAATATGGAACACTATAACAATATGGAACACTATAACAATATAGAACACTATAACAATGTGGAACACTATAACAATGTGGAACACTATAACAATGTGGAACACTAACAATCTGGAACACTATAACAATCTGGAACACTAACAATATAGAACACTATAACAATATAGAACACTATAACAATATGGAACACTAACAATATAGAACACTATAACAATATGGAACACTAACAATATAGAACACTATAACAATATAGAACACTATAACAATATGGAACACTAACAATATAGAACACTATGACAATATAGAACACTATAACAATATGGAACACTAACAATATAGAACACTATAACAATATGGAACACTAACAATATAGAACACTATAACAATATAGAACACTATAACAATATGGAACACTAACAATATAGAACACTATAACAATATGGAACACTAACAATATAGAACACTATAACAATATAGAACACTATAACAATATGGAACACTATAAAAATATAGAACACTATAACAATATGGAACTCAATAACAATATAGAACACTATAACAATATAGAACACTATAACAATATGGAACTCTATAACAATATAGAACACTATAACAATATAGAACACTATAACAATCTGGACCACTATAATAGTATAGAAGACTATAACAATATGGACCACTATAATAATATAGAACACTATAATAATATAGAACACCATAACAATATGGAACACTATAACAATCTGGAACACTATAATAATATAGAATACTACAACAATATGGAACACTATAATAATGTGGAACACTATAACAATGTGGAACACTATAACAATCTGGAACACTATAATAACAGAACACTAAAACAATATGGAACACTATAACAATATAGAACACTATAACAATCTGGAACACTATAACAATCTGGAACACTATAACAATCTGGAACACTAACAATATAGAACACTATAACAATATAGAACACTATAACAATATGGAACACTATAACAATATAGAACACTATAACAATATGGAACACTATAACAATATGGAACACTATAACAATATGGAACACTAACAATATAGAACACTATAACAATATAGAACACTATAACAATATGGAACACTATAATAGTATAGAACACTATAACAATATGGAACACTATGATGGTATAGAACACTATAACAATATGGAACTCAATAACAATATAGAACACTATAACAATATAGAACACTAACAATCTGGAACACTATAACAATCTGGAACACTAACAATATAGAACACTATAACAATATAGAACACTATAACAATATGGAACACTAACAATATAGAACACTATAACAATATGGAACACTAACAATATAGAACACTATAACAATATAGAACACTATAACAATATGGAACACTATAAAAATATAGAACACTATAACAATATGGAACTCAATAACAATATAGAACACTATAACAATATAGAACACTATAACAATATGGAACTCTATAACAATATAGAACACTATAACAATATAGAACACTATAACAATCTGGACCACTATAATAGTATAGAAGACTGTAACAATATGGACCACTATAATAATATAGAACACTATAATAATATAGAACACCATAACAATATGGAACACTATAACAATCTGGAACACTATAATAATATAGAATACTACAACAATATGGAACACTATAATAATGTGGAACACTATAACAATGTGGAACACTATAACAATCTGGAACACTATAATAACAGAACACTAAAACAATATGGAACACTATAACAATATAGAACACTATAACAATCTGGAACACTAACAATATAGAACACTATAACAATATAGAACACTATAACAATATGGAACACTATAACAATATAGAACACTATAACAATATGGAACACTATAACAATATGGAACACTATAACAATATGGAACACTAACAATATAGAACACTATAACAATATAGAACACTATAACAATATGGAACACTATAATAGTATAGAACACTATAACAATATGGAACACTATGATGGTATAGAACACTATAACAATATGGAACTCAATAACAATATAGAACACTATAACAATATAGAACACTATAACAATCTGGAACACTATAATAGTATAGAACACTATAACAATATGGAACACTATAACAATATACAACACTATAAATAATATAGAACACTATAACAATATGGAACTCAATAACAATATAGAACACTATAACAATATAGAACACTATAACAATCTGGAACACTATGATGGTATAGAACACTATAACAATATAGAACACTATAACAATCTGGAACACTATAATAGTATAGAACACTATAACAATATAGAACACTATAACAATCTGGAACACTATAATAGTATAGAACACTATAACAATCTGGAACACTATAATAATATGGAACACTATAATAATATAGAATACTATAACAATATGGAACACTATAACAATATGGAACACTATAACAATATAGAACACTATAACAATGTGGAACACTATAACAATGTGGAACACTAACAATCTGGAACACTATAATAACAGAACACTATAACAATATGGAACACTATAACAATATAGAACACTAACAATCTGGAACACTATAACAATCTGGAACATTAACAATATAGAACACTATAACAATATAGAACACTATAACAATATGGAACACTAACAATATAGAACACTATAACAATATGGAACACTAACAATATAGAACACTATAACAATATAGAACACTATAACAATATGGAACACTATAAAAATATAGAACACTATAACAATATGGAACTCAATAACAATATAGAACACTATAACAATATAGAACACTATAACAATATGGAACTCAATAACAATATAGAACACTATAACAATATAGAACACTATAACAATCTGGACCACTATAATAGTATAGAACACTATAACAATATGGACCACTATAATAATATAGAACACTATAATAATATAGAACACCATAACAATATGGAACACTATAACAATCTGGAACACTATAATAATATAGAATACTACAACACTATAATAATGTGGAACACTATAACAATGTGGAACACTATAACAATCTGGAACACTATAATAACAGAACACTATAACATTATGGAACACTATAACAATATAGAACACTATAACAATCTGGAACACTATAACAATCTGGAACACTATAACAATCTGGAACACTAACAATATAGAACACTATAACAATATAGAACACTATAACAATATGGAACACTATAACAATATAGAACACTATAACAATATGGAACACTATAACAATATGGAACACTATAACAATATGGAACACTAACAATATAGAACACTATAACAATATAGAACACTATAACAATATGGAACACTATAACAGTATAGAACACTATAACAATATGGAACTCAATAACAATATAGAACACTATAACAATATAGAACACTATAACAATCTGGAACACTATAATAGTATAGAACACTATAACAATATGGAACACTATAACAATATACAACACTATAAATAATATAGAACACTATAACAATATGGAACACTATAACAATATGGAACACTATAACAATATAGAACACTATAACAATATGGAACACTATAACAATATGGAACACTAACAATATGGAACACTATAACAATAGTGAACACTAACAATATGGAACACTAACAATATAGAACACTATAACAATATAGAACACTATAACAATATGGAACACTATAACAATATAGAACACTATAACAATATGGAACTCAATAACAATATAGAACACTATAACAATATAGAACACTATAACAATCTGGAACACTATAATAGTATAGAACACTATAACAATATGGAACACTATAACAATATACAACACTATAAATAATATAGAACACTATAACAATATGTGTGTTACATGCTTTCTACTGTTCAAGACATCTCCACTACTGGACCTTGATGAGTGTGGATGTAGAATAGTGTCATGTTTCTACTGTTCAAGACATCTCCACTACAGGACCTTGATGAGTGTGGATGTAGAATAGTGTCATGTTTCTACTGTTCAAGACATCTCCACTACAGGACCTTGATGAGTGTGGATGTAGAATAGTGTCATGTTTCTACTGTTCAAGACATCTCCACTACAGGACCTTGATGAGTGTGGATGTAGAATAGTGTCATGTTTCTACTGTTCAAGACATCTCCACTACAGGACCTTGATGAGTGTGGATGTAGAATATTGTCATGTTTATGTAGTGAATTAAGGGGTCAGTTGTCTGTTTGTCCCCAAGGAGTAGGAGTCCAAAGTAGGTTAGGAGTTACCTAGTCTAGGAGTATAACCTTAAACATCTATAAATATGCTAATTACAAGTTAGGAGTTACCTAGTCTAGGAGTATAACCTTACACATCCACTGTATATATATGCTAATTATAAGTTAGGAGTTTAACCTTACACATCTACTGTATATATATGCTAATTATAAGTTAGGAGTTTAACCTTACACATCTACTGTATAAATATGCTAATTATAAGTTAGGAGTTACCTAGTCTAGGAGTATAACCTTACACATCTATAAATATGCTAATTATAATTAGCATATTTAGTCTAGGAGTATAACCTTACACATCCACTGTATAAATATGCTAATTCTAATTTAGGAGTTACCTAGTCTAGGAGTTTAACCTTACACATCTACTGTATAAATATGCTAATTATAATTTAGGAGTTACCTAGTCTAGGAGTTTAACCTTACACATCTACTGTATAAATATGCTAATTCTAAATTAGGAGTTACCTAGTCTAGGAGTATAACCTTAAACATCTATAAATATGCTAATTACAAGTTAGGAGTTACCTAGTCTAGGAGTATAACCTTACACATCCACTGTATATATATGCTAATTATAAGTTAGGAGTTTAACCTTACACATCTACTGTATATATATGCTAATTATAAGTTAGGAGTTTAACCTTACACATCTACTGTATAAATATGCTAATTATAAGTTAGGAGTTACCTAGTCTAGGAGTATAACCTTACACATCTATAAATATGCTAATTATAATTAGCATATTTAGTCTAGGAGTATAACCTTACACATCCACTGTATAAATATGCTAATTCTAATTTAGGAGTTACCTAGTCTAGGAGTTTAACCTTACACATCTACTGTATAAATATGCTAATTATAATTTAGGAGTTACCTAGTCTAGGAGTATAACCTTACACATCCACTGTATATATATGCTAATTATAAGTTAGGAGTTTAACCTTACACATCTACTGTATATATATGCTAATTATAAGTTAGGAGTTTAACCTTACACATCTACTGTATAAATATGCTAATTATAAGTTAGGAGTTACCTAGTCTAGAGTATAACCTTACACATCTATAAATATGCTAATTATAATTAGCATATTTAGTCTAGGAGTATAACCTTACACATCCACTGTATAAATATGCTAATTCTAATTTAGGAGTTACCTAGTCTAGGAGTTTAACCTTACACATCTACTGTATAAATATGCTAATTATAATTTAGGAGTTACCTAGTCTAGGAGTTTAACCTTACACATCTACTGTATAAATATGCTAATTCTAAATTAGGAGTTACCTAGTCTAGGAGTTTAACCGTACACATCTATAAATATGCTAATTATAATTTAGGAGTTACCTAGTCTAGGAGTATAACCTTACACACATATATATATATATATGCTAATTATAATTTAGGAGTTACCTAGTCTAGGAGTATAACCTTATCTATAAATATGCTAATTATTTCAACACCCTAAAGAGATACTGGAGCAATATCATTCATTGCACTCTATCATTAATATTAATATTAACTGGATATGACTGAATACAGAGGCCTATGGGACCTGGTCAGAAGTAGGGTACTACATAGGGAGTAGGATGCCATTTGGGATGTGGCCTATTTCACTGGTTTCCCAGAGAATTCTGTTCCTGAAGTGCCCCCAGAGGTAGATCCTCATTCTTCCCTGACATCACCTAACTGCTGGCAACATAACGTTCTCCTCTCTCTTGCCAAGCGCCAGTTCTCCCTCATGCAGTGGCCTCATGACACATCTCTCCTCTCTCAGCACTGCAATGCAACAACACCGCCCCCTTCTGTGATGTCACTGCTGACTCCACCGGCAGGGGCGTGTCCTGACACCAGATCTTCCATCCAGCTTAGACTAGGCTGCTGCTCTAGGGGGAGGAAAGCTTTGACACTGCAGTGTGCAGAGATAATAATGGGGAATGCACAGGATAAGCCCTCTGGAACCGGGGGGGCTAAAACGGACCAGGCCACCCCAGGATTCAGGAGGAGAAGCAGGGCCGGGAGTACGGAGAAGCCCAAGGCAGGGAAGGGTCCCCCAGAGAAGGGGTCGATGGCCAACGGAGCCACCCAGGGGGACAGGAACCAGAGTAAGGACATCCCACCAGACACCAGCTATCTGGACGCCTCCGCTGGAGCTCTGCCGCCGCACCTGGGCCGGCTCAAGAACGAGGGTAACCGCCTCTTCAAAAACGGACAGTTTGCAGATGCTGTGGAGAAATACTCTGCGGCCATTGATGGCTGCTGTGACGCAGGTGAAGTACAATCAATAGCAGTGGCTTGTTACAGAGTTGGATGTCTCAGGATGGGGTTTAGTCTCAGAGTTCATGACCTCATACATGTCTTTGATGTGTGTTTAATCTCAGCAGGCAGCAGCGTGTTACTCAATCAGGACCGGCTCTAGCCTTTTGGGGGCCCTAAGCTAGATTTGGTTGGGGGGGCCTCAGCTTATGTAAGCGGGTGTTTGAAAACCTTAAATTTCAGCCTGTTTTGGTGGGATGGAGTTTTGGGCTTCCATGGTGACATCACCAAGTGGTAAATAGGTTAATAGACCAAAAAAGAAAGAGAGTTCCAAACCTCTCTCTCAATAACAGATATATTTTTGTTTTCCCCTCGCCACTCAGACAACTCACGGACAGTTCTATCAAAATTCTTGATTAAGAAATTGCTCTTTGCTAAGAAACATTTACATTTTAACTAATCCCAGTAAAGTACTTGAATGTTACAAGAAATGATTTAATATTGAGATAAAAGCTGCTGCATTGGACCGTTAAAGCATGTTTCCTGCAGTTCTTATTCTACACATTTTGCCATGGGGCGGAGATTCTTTTGTGTGCAATTCTACCCATTTTGCCATGTTGTGGAGATATTTATTTTGCAGTTTTAGAGCAAGTTTTCTGCAATTCTACACATTTTACAATGACTTATGCCATGTTAATGATATCTGAGTGAGAATGACGAACAAAATCAATGGGGGCTCCCTGGAGGTCAGGGCCCCTGGACATGTGCACTGCGTGCCCGGTCGGTATTTGGCCATGATTACTACAAGTTTAGATAGCTGGCAAAAAAATTGTTCGCTGACGGCTAATTGAGTGACTGTCAGTGACGGATATAACAAAACAAACTGCTGATGCACAACCACATTTCTAAATGACACCTTGGTGTGTATTATACTATTCTAACTCTCAATAGCAAGTGGAGTGTATTATACTATTCTAACTCTCAATAGCAAGTGGAGTGTATTATACTATTCTAACTCTCAATAGCAAGTGGAGTGTATTATACTATTTTAACTCTCAATAGCAAGTGGAGTGTATTATACTATTCTAACTCTCAATAGCAAGTGGAGTGTATTATACTATTCTAACTCTCAATAGCAAGTGGAGTGTATTATACTATTCTAACTCTCAATAGCAAGTGGAGTGTATTATACTATTTTAACTCTCAATAGCAAGTGGAGTGTATTATACTATTTTAACTCTCAATAGCAAGTGGAGTGTATTATACTATTTTAACTCTCAATAGCAAGTGGAGTGTATTATACTATTTTAACTCTCAATAGCAAGTGGAGTGTATTATACTATTTTAACTCTCAATAGTAAGTTGAGAACCCGACTGAGTTCCTAATTTACAACAAAACAAAATGTCAGAGGGCCCTAGGTGACCGCTTATATCGCTTATACCTGGAACCGGCCGTGAACTCAATATTTCAGGGTTAGGGTTAACCCTGACCCTAACTCAATATTTCAGGGTTAGGGTTAACCCTGACCCTAACTCAATATTTCAGGTTGCAGCAGTGAAGGAAAGTGGGTTAGTGCTAAATCGCTTTAATACAGCTGAGGACACAGGCCTACGCTAGATGTTTTAACAGGACACAGCCCTACACTAGATGTTTTAACAGGACACAGGCCTACACTAGATGTTTTAACAGGACACAGGCCTACACTAGATGTTTTAACAGGACACAGGCCTACACTAGATGTTTTAACAGGACACAGGCCTACACTAGATGTTTTAACAGGACACAGGCCTACACTAGATGTTAAAACAGGACACAGGCCTACGCTAGATGTTTTAACAGGACACAGCCCTACACTAGATGTTAAAACAGGACACAGGCCTACGCTAGATGTTTTAACAGGACACAGGCCTACACTAGATGTTTTAACAGGACACAGGCCTACACTAGATGTTTTAACAGGACACAGGCCTACACTAGATGTTTTAACAGGACACAGGCCTACACTAGATGTTTTAACAGGACACAGGCCTACGCTAGATGTTTTAACAGGACACAGCCCTACACTAGATGTTTTAACAGGATACAGGCCTACACTAGATGTTTTAACAGGAAACAGGCCTACACTAGATGTTTTAACAGGACACAGCCCTACACTAGATGTTTTAACAGGATACAGGCCTACACTAGATGTTTTAACAGGACACAGGCCTACACTAGATGTTTTAACAGGACACAGGCCTACACTGGATGTTTTAACAGGACACAGGCCTACACTAGATGTTTTAACAGGACACAGGCCTACGCTAGATGTTTTAACAGGAAACAGGCCTACACTAGATGTTTTAACAGGACACAGGCCTACACTAGATGTTAAAACAGGACACAGGCCTACACTAGATGTTTTAACAGGACACAGGCCTACACTAGATGTTTTAACAGGACACAGGCCTACACTAGATGTTTTAACAGGACACAGGCCTACACTAGATGTTTTAACAGGACACAGGCCTACACTAGATGTTTTAACAGGACACAGGCCTACACTAGATGTTTTAACAGGACACAGGCCTACACTAGATGTTTTAACAGGACACAGGCCTACACTAGATGTTTTAACAGGACACAGGCCTACACTAGATGTTTTAACAGGACACAGGCCTACACTGGATGTTTTAACAGGATACAGGCCTACACTAGATGTTTTAACAGGATACAGGCCTACACTAGATGTTTTAACAGGACACAGGCCTACACTAGATGTTTTAACAGGACACAGGCCTACACTAGATGTTTTAACAGGACACAGGCCTACAATAGATGTTTTAACAGGACACAGGCCTACACTAGATGTTAAGAGGCTCACTGTTAGTGATGTAGGATATTGTGGGTACTTGAATAACGACAATGAAGGTAGTCATGAGGACTGCGACAGGAAGATCATGTTCCTCCCAGCTGCTGGGTATGTGTGTGTATGTGTCATGGAGGAAAGGGGTATTAGACCCAGGTTCACATTAAGTGTCTCTCGTTCCTAGTTTCTACAGGGTCCGTTTCCTGGCACACAGGCCTCTTTGTTGTCATTGGGCTTCATGACAGTCATCCCAGAGCCCTCATCAGCCAATCCCTATTGCTGATAGTGTGCCTGGAGCAGGGGCTAGTGGAATGCTGCGTAGGCATTAACATTACACTCCTGCAAATTGGATTCAGTTGAATTTCCAAAACATCATGAAAGCTCATGGGTGGCAACACAAATAGATGCTAGTAGCAGGGAAAAACACAACATCCAACATTATCCAGACTGACAGGAATCCATCACTACTGTGTAATGACTGATGTTTGTCAACAATGGCTGATGCTGCAGATTGAGCTCTTTGGGGAAAGGGCAGTGGAAAGCCTTTTCCTTCTAAACGGATTGACCATGCAAACTGTACAGTGCGCACACACACCCACTCAACACCATAGAGTAGTCTGTCCTGTTAACAAGTTTGACTGAGATCTGAGCAGAGTACTGACAAAATGCTCTCTGCTATTTTCGCATCTCACTTTGTTTTTTTTTAAATTATATTTTTTATTTAAATGACTTTGAAATACAAGTTGTGTTTGTTGTTAAAGATATAGAGAGTGGAGAGGATCTGTGTATTCTCTACTGTAACAGAACTGTTTGTTGTTAAAGGTACAGAGAGTGGAGAGGATCTGTGTATTTTCTACTCTAACAGAACTGTTTGTTGTAAAAGGTATAGAGAGTGGAGAGGATCTGTGTATTCTCTACTCTAACAGAATAATTTGTTGTTAAAGGTATAGAGAGTGGAGAGGATCTGTGTATTCTCTACAGTAACAGAACTGTTTGTTGTTAAAGGTATAGAGAGTGGAGAGGATCTGTGTACTCTCTACTGTAACAGAACTGTTTGTTGTTAAAGGTATACAGAGTGGAGAGGATCTGTGTATTCTCTACTGTAACAGAACTGTTTGTTGTTAAAGGTACAGAGAGTGGAGAGGATCTGTGTATTCTCTACTCTAATAGACCTGTTTGTTGTTAAAGGTACAGAGAGTGGAGAGGATCTGTGTATTTTCTACTCTAACAGAACTGTTTGTTGTTAAAGGTACAGAGAGTGGAGAGGATCTGTGTATTCTCCACTCTAACAGAACTGTTTGTTGTTAAAGGTGTAGAGAGTGGAGAGGATCTGTGTATTCTCTACTGTAACAGAACTGTTTGTTGTTAAAGGTACAGAGAGTGGAGAGGATCTGTGTATTCTCTACTCTAACAGAACTGTTTGTTGTTAAAGGTACAGAGAGTGGAGAGGATCTGTGTATTCTCCACTCTAACAGAACTGTTTGTTGTTAAAGGTACAGAGAGTGGAGAGGATCTGTGTATTCTCTACTGTAACAGAACTGTTTGTTGTTAAAGGTACAGAGAGTGGAGAGGATCTGTGTATTCTCCACTCTAACAGAACTGTTTGTTGTTAAAGGTGTAGAGAGTGGAGAGGATCTGTGTATTCTCTACTGTAACAGAACTGTTTGTTGTTAAAGGTATAGAGAGTGGAGAGGATCTGTGTATTCTCTACTCTAACAGAATAATTTGTTGTTAAAGGTATAGAGAGTGGAGAGGATCTGTGTATTCTCTACTGTAACAGAACTGTTTGTTGTTAAAGGTACAGAGAGTGGAGAGGATCTGTGTATTCTCCACTCTAACAGAACTGTTTGTTGTTAAAGGTGTAGAGAGTGGAGAGGATCTGTGTATTCTCTACTGTAACAGAACTGTTTGTTGTTAAAGGTACAGAGAGTGGAGAGGATCTGTGTACTCTCTACTGTAACAGAACTGTTTGTTGTTAAAGGTATACAGAGTGGAGAGGATCTGTGTATTCTCTACTGTAACAGAACTGTTTGTTGTTAAAGGTACAGAGAGTGGAGAGGATCTGTGTATTCTCTACTCTAATAGACCTGTTTGTTGTTAAAGGTACAGAGAGTGGAGAGGATCTGTGTATTCTCCACTCTAACAGAACTGTTTGTTGTTAAAGGTATAGAGAGTGGAGAGGATCTGTGTATTCTCTACTCTAACAGAATAATTTGTTGTTAAAGGTATAGAGAGTGGAGAGGATCTGTGTATTTTCCACTCTAACAGAACTGTTTGTTGTTAAAGGTATAGAGAGTGGAGAGGATCTGTGTATTCTCTACTCTAACAGAACTGTTTGTTGTTAAAGGTACAGAGAGTGGAGAGGATCTGTGCATTTTCTACTCTAACAGAACTGTTTGTTGTTAAAGGTATAGAGAGTGGAGAGGATCTGTGTATTCTCCACTCTAACAGAACTGTTTGTTGTTAAAGGTATAGAGAGTGGAGAGGATCTGTGTATTCTCTACTCTAACAGAACTGTTTGTTGTTAAAGGTACAGAGAGTGGAGAGGATCTGTGTATTTTCTACTCTAACAGAACTGTTTGTTGTTAAAGGTACAGAGAGTGGAGAGGATCTGTGTATTTTCTACTCTAACAGAACTGTTTGTTGTTAAAGGTATAGAGAGTGGAGAGGATCTGTGTATTCTCTACTCTAATAGAACTGTTTGTTGTTAAAGGTACAGAGAGTGGAGAGGGTCTGTGTATTTTCTACTCTAACAGAACTGTTTGTTGTTAAAGGTACAGAGAGTGGAGAGGATCTGTGTATTCTCCACTCTAACAGAACTGTTTGTTGTTAAAGGTATAGAGAGTGGAGAGGATCTGTGTATTCTCCACTCTAACAGAACTGTTTGTTGTTAAAGGTATAGAGAGTGGAGAGGATCTGTGTATTCTCTACTGTAACAGAACTGTTTGTTGTTAAAGGTACAGGGAGTGGAGAGGATCTGTGTATTCTCTACTCTAACAGAACTGTTTGTTGTTAAAGGTACAGAGAGTGGAGAGGATCTGTGTATTTTCTACTCTAACAGAACTGTTTGTTGTAAAAGGTATAGAGAGTGGAGAGGATCTGTGTACTCTACTGTACTGTAACAGAACTGTTTGTTGTTAAAGGTACAGAGAGTGGAGAGGATCTGTATTCTCTACTCTAATAGACCTGTTTGTTGTTAAAGGTATATCTGTAGACTGTTTGTTGTTAAGGAGGTTGTTAAAGGTACAGAGAGTGGAGAGGATCTGTGTATTCTCTACTGTAACAGAACTGTTTGTTGTTAAAGGTACAGAGAGTGGAGAGGATCTGTGTATCTACTCTAACAGAACTGTTTGTTGTTAAAGGTACAGAGAGGGAGAGGATCTGTGTATTCTCTACTGTAAGAACTGTTTGTTGTTAAAGGTACAGAGAGTGGAGAGGATCTGTGTATCTCTACTCTAACAGAAGTTTGTTGTTACTGTGTATTCTCTACTGTAACAGAACTGTTTGCTGTTAAAGGTATAGAGAGCGGAGAGGATCTGTGTACTTCTACTGTAACAGAACTGTTTGTTGTTAAAGGTATAGAGAGTGAGAGGATCTGTGTATTCTCTACAGTAACAGAACTGTTTGTTGTTAAAGGTACAGAGAGTGGAGAGGATCTGTGTATTCTCTACTACAGAACTGTTTGTTGTTAAAGGTACAGAGAGTGGAGAGGATCTGTGTATTCTCTACTCTAACAGAACTGTTTGTTGTTAAAGGTACAGAGAGTGGAGAGGATCTGTGTATTCTCCACTCTAACAGAACTGTTTGTTGTTAAAGGTATAGAGAGTGGAGAGGATCTGTGTATTCTCTACTCTAACAGAACAATTTGTTGTTAAAGGTATAGAGAGTGGAGAGGATCTGTGTATTCTCTACTGTAACAGAACTGTTTGTTGTTAAAGGTACAGAGAGTGGAGAGATCTGTGTATTCTCCACTCTAACAGAACTGTTTGTTGTTAAAGGTGTAGAAAGTGGAGAGGATCTGTGTATTCTCTACTGTAACAGAACTGTTTGTTGTTAAAGGTACAGAGAGTGGAGAGGATCTGTGTATTCTACTACTGTAACAGAACTGTTTGTTGTTAAAGGTATAGAGAGTGGAGAGGATCTGTGTATTCTCTACTCTAACAGAACTGTTTGTTGTTAAAGGTATAGAGAGTGGAGAGGATCTGTGTATTCTCTACTCTAACAGAACTGTTTGTTGTTAAAGGTATAGAGAGTGGAGAGGATCTGTGTATTCTCTACAGTAACAGAACTGTTTGTTGTTAAAGGTATAGAGAGGGAGAGGATCTGTGTACTCTCTACTGTAACAGAACTGTTTGTTGTTAAAGGTATACAGAGAGTGGAGAGGATCTGTGTATTCTCTACTGTAACAGAACTGTTTGTTGTTAAAGGTACAGAGAGTGGAGAGGATCTGTGTATTCTCTACTCTAATAGACCTGTTTGTTGTTAAAGGTACAGAGAGTGGAGAGGATCTGTGTATTTTCTACTCTAACAGAACTGTTTGTTGTTAAAGGTACAGAGAGTGGAGAGGATCTGTGTATTCTCCACTCTAACAGAACTGTTTGTTGTTAAAGGTATAGAGAGTGGAGAGGATCTGTGTATTCTCTACTCTAACAGAATAATTTGTTGTTAAAGGTATAGAGAGTGGAGAGGATCTGTGTATTCTCTACTGTAACAGAACTGTTTGTTGTTAAAGGTACAGAGAGTGGAGAGGATCTGTGTATTCTCCACTCTAACAGAACTGTTTGTTGTTAAAGGTGTAGAAAGTGGAGAGGATCTGTGTATTCTCTACTGTAACAGAACTGTTTGTTGTTAAAGGTACAGAGAGTGGAGAGGATCTGTGTACTCTCTACTGTAACAGAACTGTTTGTTGTTAAAGGTATAGAGAGTGGAGAGGATCTGTGTATTCTCTACTCTAACAGAATAATTTGTTGTTAAAGGTATAGAGAGTGGAGAGGATCTGTGTATTCTCTACTGTAACAGAACTGTTTGTTGTTAAAGGTACAGAGAGTGGAGAGGATCTTTGTATTCTCTACAGTAACAGAACTGTTTGTTGTTAAAGGTATAGAGAGTGGAGAGGATCTGTGTACTCTCTACTGTAACAGAACTGTTTGTTGTTAAAGGTATACAGAGTGGAGAGGATCTGTGTATTCTCTACTGTAACAGAACTGTTTGTTGTTAAAGGTACAGAGAGTGGAGAGGATCTGTGTATTCTCTACTCTAATAGACCTGTTTGTTGTTAAAGGTACAGAGAGTGGAGAGGATCTGTGTATTTTCTACTCTAACAGAACTGTTTGTTGTTAATAGTACAGAGAGTGGAGAGGATCTGTGTATTCTCCACTCTAACAGAACTGTTTGTTGTTAAAGGTATAGAGAGTGGAGAGGATCTGTGTATTCTCTACTCTAACAGAATAATTTGTTGTTAAAGGTATAGAGAGTGGAGAGGATCTGTGTATTCTCTACTGTAACAGAACTGTTTGTTGTTAAAGGTACAGAGAGTGGAGAGGATCTGTGTATTCTCCACTCTAACAGAACTGTTTGTTGTTAAAGGTGTAGAAAGTGGAGAGGATCTGTGTATTCTCTACTGTAACAGAACTGTTTGTTGTTAAAGGTACAGAGAGTGGAGAGGATCTGTGTATTTTCTACTCTAACAGAACTGTTTGTTGTTAAAGGTATAGAGAGTGGAGAGGATCTGTGTATTCTCTACTGTAACAGAACTGTTTGTTGTTAAAGGTACAGAGAGTGGAGAGGATCTGTGTAATCTCTACTCTAATAGACCTGTTTGTTGTTAAAGGTACAGAGAGTGGAGAGGATCTGTGTATTTTCTACTCTAACAGAACTGTTTGTTGTTAAAGGTACAGAGAGTGGAGAGGATCTGTGTATTCTCTACTCTAATAGACCTGTTTGTTGTTAAAGGTACAGAGAGTGGAGAGGATCTGTGTATTTTCTACTCTAACAGAACTGTTTGTTGTTAAAGGTACAGAGAGTGGAGAGGATCTGTGTATTCTCCACTCTAACAGAACTGTTTGTTGTTAAAGGTATAGAGAGTGGAGAGGATCTGTGTATTCTCTACTCTAACAGAATAATTTGTTGTTAAAGGTATAGAGAGTGGAGAGGATCTGTGTATTCTCCACTCTAACAGAACTGTTTGTTGTTAAAGGTATAGAGAGTGGAGAGGATCTGTGTATTCTCTACTGTAACAGAACTGTTTGTTGTTAAAGGTACAGGGAGTGGAGAGGATCTGTGTATTCTCTACTCTAACAGAACTGTTTGTTGTTAAAGGTACAGAGAGTGGAGAGGATCTGTGTATTTTCTACTCTAACAGAACTGTTTGTTGTAAAAGGTACAGAGAGTGGAGAGGATCTGTGTATTCTCTACTCTAATAGAACTGTTTGTTGTTAAAGGTACAGAGAGTGGAGAGGATCTGTGTATTTTCTACTCTAACAGAACTGTTTGTTGTTAATAGTACAGAGAGTGGAGAGGATCTGTGTATTCTCCACTCTAACAGAACTGTTTGTTGTTAAAGGTATAGAGAGTGGAGAGGATCTGTGTATTCTCTACTCTAACAGAATAATTTGTTGTTAAAGGTATAGAGAGTGGAGAGGATCTGTGTATTCTCTACTGTAACAGAACTGTTTGTTGTTAAAGTTACAGAGAGTGGAGAGGATCTGTGTATTCTCCACTCTAACAGAACTGTTTGTTGTTAAAGGTGTAGAAAGTGGAGAGGATCTGTGTATTCTCTACTGTAACAGAACTGTTTGTTGTTAAAGGTACAGAGAGTGGAGAGGATCTGTGTATTTTCTACTCTAACAGAACTGTTTGTTGTTAAAGGTATAGAGAGTGGAGAGGATCTGTGTATTCTCTACTGTAACAGAACTGTTTGTTGTTAAAGGTACAGAGAGTGGAGAGGATCTGTGTAATCTCTACTCTAATAGACCTGTTTGTTGTTAAAGGTACAGAGAGTGGAGAGGATCTGTGTATTTTCTACTCTAACAGAACTGTTTGTTGTTAAAGGTACAGAGAGTGGAGAGGATCTGTGTATTCTCTACTCTAATAGACCTGTTTGTTGTTAAAGGTACAGAGAGTGGAGAGGATCTGTGTATTTTCTACTCTAACAGAACTGTTTGTTGTTAAAGGTACAGAGAGTGGAGAGGATCTGTGTATTCTCCACTCTAACAGAACTGTTTGTTGTTAAAGGTATAGAGAGTGGAGAGGATCTGTGTATTCTCTACTCTAACAGAATAATTTGTTGTTAAAGGTATAGAGAGTGGAGAGGATCTGTGTATTCTCCACTCTAACAGAACTGTTTGTTGTTAAAGGTATAGAGAGTGGAGAGGATCTGTGTATTCTCTACTGTAACAGAACTGTTTGTTGTTAAAGGTACAGGGAGTGGAGAGGATCTGTGTATTCTCTACTCTAACAGAACTGTTTGTTGTTAAAGGTACAGAGAGTGGAGAGGATCTGTGTATTTTCTACTCTAACAGAACTGTTTGTTGTAAAAGGTACAGAGAGTGGAGAGGATCTGTGTATTCTCTACTCTAATAGAACTGTTTGTTGTTAAAGGTATAGAGAGTGGAGAGGATCTGTGTATTCTCTACTCTAATAGAACTGTTTGTTGTTAAAGGTACAGAGAGTGGAGAGGATCTGTGTATTTTCTACTCTAACAGAACTGTTTGTTGTTAAAGGTACAGGGAGTGGAGAGGATCTGTGTATTCTCTACTCTAACAGAACTGTTTGTTGTTAAAGGTACAGAGAGTGGAGAGGATCTGTGTATTTTCTACTCTAACAGAACTGTTTGTTGTAAAAGGTATAGAGAGTGGAGAGGATCTGTGTATTCTCTACTGTAACAGAACTGTTTGTTGTTAAAGGTACAGAGAGTGGAGAGGATCTGTGTATTCTCTACTCTAATAGACCTGTTTGTTGTTAAAGGTACAGAGAGTGGAGAGGATCTGTGTATTTTCTACTCTAACAGAACTGTTTGTTGTTAAAGGTACAGAGAGTGGAGAGGATCTGTGTATTCTCCACTCTAACAGAACTGTTTGTTGTTAAAGGTATAGAGAGTGGAGAGGATCTGTGTATTCTCTACTCTAACAGAATAATTTGTTGTTAAAGGTATAGAGAGTGGAGAGGATCTGTGTATTCTCTACTGTAACAGAACTGTTTGTTGTTAAAGGTACAGAGAGTGGAGAGGATCTGTGTATTCTCCACTCTAACAGAACTGTTTGTTGTTAAAGGTGTAGAAAGTGGAGAGGATCTGTGTATTCTCTACTGTAACAGAACTGTTTGTTGTTAAAGGTACAGAGAGTGGAGAGGATCTGTGTACTCTCTACTGTAACAGAACTGTTTGTTGTTAAAGGTATAGAGAGTGGAGAGGATCTGTGTATTCTCTACTCTAACAGAATAATTTGTTGTTAAAGGTATAGAGAGTGGAGAGGATCTGTGTATTCTCTACTGTAACAGAACATTTTGTTGTTAAAGGTACAGAGAGTGGAGAGGATCTGTGTATTCTCTACAGTAACAGAACTGTTTGTTGTTAAAGGTATAGAGAGTGGAGAGGATCTGTGTACTCTCTACTGTAACAGAACTGTTTGTTGTTAAAGGTATACAGAGTGGAGAGGATCTGTGTATTCTCTACTGTAACAGAACTGTTTGTTGTTAAAGGTACAGAGAGTGGAGAGGATCTGTGTATTCTCTACTCTAATAGACCTGTTTGTTGTTAAAGGTACAGAGAGTGGAGAGGATCTGTGTATTTTCTACTCTAACAGAACTGTTTGTTGTTAAAGGTACAGAGAGTGGAGAGGATCTGTGTATTCTCCACTCTAACAGAACTGTTTGTTGTTAAAGGTATAGAGAGTGGAGAGGATCTGTGTATTCTCTACTCTAACAGAATAATTTGTTGTTAAAGGTATAGAGAGTGGAGAGGATCTGTGTATTCTCTACTGTAACAGAACTGTTTGTTGTTAAAGGTACAGAGAGTGGAGAGGATCTGTGTATTCTCCACTCTAACAGAACTGTTTGTTGTTAAAGGTGTAGAAAGTGGAGAGGATCTGTGTATTCTCTACTGTAACAGAACTGTTTGTTGTTAAAGGTACAGAGAGTGGAGAGGATCTGTGTATTTTCTACTCTAACAGAACTGTTTGTTGTTAAAGGTATAGAGAGTGGAGAGGATCTGTGTATTCTCTACTGTAACAGAACTGTTTGTTGTTAAAGGTACAGAGAGTGGAGAGGATCTGTGTAATCTCTACTCTAATAGACCTGTTTGTTGTTAAAGGTACAGAGAGTGGAGAGGATCTGTGTATTTTCTACTCTAACAGAACTGTTTGTTGTTAAAGGTACAGAGAGTGGAGAGGATCTGTGTATTCTCCACTCTAACAGAACTGTTTGTTGTTAAAGGTATAGAGAGTGGAGAGGATCTGTGTATTCTCTACTCTAACAGAATAATTTTTTGTTAAAGGTATAGAGAGTGGAGAGGATCTGTGTATTCTCCACTCTAACAGAACTGTTTGTTGTTAAAGGTATAGAGAGTGGAGAGGATCTGTGTATTCTCTACTGTAACAGAACTGTTTGTTGTTAAAGGTACAGGGAGTTGAGAGGATCTGTGTATTCTCTACTGTAACAGAACTGTTTGTTGTTAAAGGTATACAGAGTGGAGAGGATCTGTGTATTCTCTACTGTAACAGAACTGTTTGTTGTTAAAGGTACAGAGAGTGGAGAGGATCTGTGTATTCTCTACTCTAATAGACCTGTTTGTTGTTAAAGGTACAGAGAGTGGAGAGGATCTGTGTATTTTCTACTCTAACAGAACTGTTTGTTGTTAAAGGTACAGAGAGTGGAGAGGATCTGTGTATTCTCCACTCTAACAGAACTGTTTGTTGTTAAAGGTATAGAGAGTGGAGAGGATCTGTGTATTCTCTACTCTAACAGAATAATTTGTTGTTAAAGGTATAGAGAGTGGAGAGGATCTGTGTATTCTCCACTCTAACAGAACTGTTTGTTGTTAAAGGTATAGAGAGTGGAGAGGATCTGTGTATTCTCTACTGTAACAGAACTGTTTGTTGTTAAAGGTACAGGGAGTGGAGAGGATCTGTGTATTCTCTACTCTAACAGAACTGTTTGTTGTTAAAGGTACAGAGAGTGGAGAGGATCTGTGTATTTTCTACTCTAACAGAACTGTTTGTTGTAAAAGGTACAGAGAGTGGAGAGGATCTGTGTATTCTCTACTCTAATAGAACTGTTTGTTGTTAAAGGTATAGAGAGTGGAGAGGATCTGTGTATTCTCTACTCTAATAGAACTGTTTGTTGTTAAAGGTACAGAGAGTGGAGAGGATCTGTGTATTTTCTACTCTAACAGAACTGTTTGTTGTTAAAGGTACAGAGAGTGGAGAGGATCTGTGTATTCTCCACTCTAACAGAACTGTTTGTTGTTAAAGGTATAGAGAGTGGAGAGGATCTGTGTATTCTCTACTCTAACAGAATAATTTGTTGTTAAAGGTACAGAGAGTGGAGAGGATCTGTGTATTCTCTACTGTAACAGAACTGTTTGTTGTTAAAGGTTCAGAGAGTGGAGAGGATCTGTGTATTCTCCACTCTAACAGAACTGTTTGTTGTTAAAGGTATAGAGAGTGGAGAGGATCTGTGTATTCTCTACAGTAACAGAACTGTTTGTTGTTAAAGGTATAGAGAGTGGAGAGGATCTGTGTACTCTCTACTGTAACAGAACTGTTTGTTGTTAAAGGTATAGAGAGTGGAGAGGATCTGTGTATTCTCTACAGTAACAGAACTGTTTGTTGTTAAAGGTATAGAGAGTGGAGAGGATCTGTGTACTCTCTACTGTAACAGAACTGTTTGTTGTTAAAGGTATACAGAGTGGAGAGGATCTGTGTATTCTCTACTGTAACAGAACTGTTTGTTGTTAAAGGTACAGAGAGTGGAGAGGATCTGTGTATTCTCCACTCTAACAGAACTGTTTGTTGTTAAAGGTATAGAGAGTGGAGAGGATCTGTGTATTCTCTACTCTAACAGAATAATTTGTTGTTAAAGGTATAGAGAGTGGAGAGGATCTGTGTATTCTCTACTGTAACAGAACTGTTTGTTGTTAAAGGTACAGAGAGTGGAGAGGATCTGTGTATTCTCCACTCTAACAGAACTGTTTGTTGTTAAAGGTATAGAGAGTGGAGAGGATCTGTGTATTCTCTACTCTAACAGAATAATTTGTTGTTAAAGGTACAGAGAGTGGAGAGGATCTGTGTATTCTCTACTGTAACAGAACTGTTTGTTGTTAAAGGTTCAGAGAGTGGAGAGGATCTGTGTATTCTCCACTCTAACAGAACTGTTTGTTGTTAAAGGTGTAGAGAGTGGAGAGGATCTGTGTATTCTCTACTGTAACAGAACTGTTTGTTGTTAAAGGTATAGAGAGTGGAGAGGATCTGTGTATTCTCCACTCTAACAGAATAATTTGTTGTTAAAGGTATAGAGAGTGGAGAGGATCTGTGTATTCTCCACTCTAACAGAGCTGCTTGCTACCTGAAGGATGGGAGCAACACAGAGTGTATCCAGGACTGCACCAGGTAAGGAGGCCTTGCTATCATCCCTTCTACAGGCCAATAGTCTTCTACATCTGTGTCCCAATTGGCACCCAATTCCAGATATAGTGCATTACTGTTGACCAGGGCCCTGTTTGTAGTGCACTATATAGGGAATATGGTGCCATTTGAAACACATCCCACCTCTCCTTGGGCTCAGTAAACATGTTAATAGCAGCAGGAGTATTAGACTGTCTGAGAGACAGAGAGAGACGGAGTATTAGGCTGTCTGAGAGACAGAGAGAGACAGAGTATTAGGCTGTCTGATAGAGACATAATATTAGGCTGTCTGAGAGACAGAGAGAAACAGAGAATTAGGCTGTCAGAGACAGAGAGAGACAGAGTTTTAGGCTGTCTGAGAGAGACAGAGTATTAGGCTGTCTGAGAGACAGAGAGAGACAGAGTATTAGGCTGTCTGAGAGACAGAGAGAGACAGAGTATTAGGCTGTCTGAGAGACAGAGAGAGACAGAGTATTAGGCTGTCTGAGAGACAGAGAGAGACAGAGTATTAGGCTGTCTGAGAGACAGGGAGAGACAGAGTATTAGACTGTCAGAGAAACAGAGAGAGACAGAGTATTTGGCTGTCTGAGAGAGACAGAGAGACAGAGTATTAGGCTGTCTGAGAGACAGAGAGAGACAGAGTATTAGGCTGTCTGAGAGAGACAGAGAGAGACAGAGTATTAGGCTGTTTGAGAGAGACAGAGAGAGACAGAGTATTAGGCTGTCTGAGAGAGACAGATTTCCAGTCTGTATTAAACTCATTAATGCTCATCATGTGGTTGTTGTAGTAGTGTTTAACACATGTTCGTGGCACTACAAACACATTATTCACAGACTGTCTGCCTCTGTTTACAGGTTAGACAAATGGCATGTGTTTTAGGTTTCCATCCACACACACCATCTCTCTGTCACGTGTTTCTAAATGGCAGACATTATCTGCTGCAGCCTAGAGTGTGTCAGGACTGAGGAGAAGTCTTGTCCCACCACCTGGAATACAACGTGACCAAACGCAAAGTGGGGGTTGTGATCCTCCCTCTGTCTCTCTCTGATCCTATTAACCCCAGGGCATTGGAACTGCAGCCCTTCTCCCTGAAGCCCCTCCTCCGCAGGGCCACGGCCTATGAGTCAATGGAACGTTACCGACAGGCCTACGTGGATTTTAAGACTGTTCTGCAGATAGACATAGGAGTGCAGGCGGCACACGACAGTGTCCACAGGTAAACCAAGGATTTAAAGCAGTCCCCCTCAGAGGACATTGTGTATGGCCATGCAACCATGATAGTGTCTTAAAAAAATGAGCTTGCAGTTGTCTCTGCTCATGTCAAGATGGTGTCAGAGTTTATTGTAGGATGTGACCTGAGTGTGTTTTCCTCCAGGATCACCAAGCAGCTCATTGAGCAGGACGGCCCTGACTGGAGACAGAAGCTTCCGGAGATCCCTCTAGTCCCACTGTCAGCTCAGCAGCACCACAGGCAGAAAGACCCCAGCGCTGAGCTGGTCCAGGCTAGAGAAGGTCAGAGGTCACTTCCTGTTTACTGGCTAGCCACATCACTTCCTGGTTACTGGCTAGCCGTACCGTGAAATGACCAGATATCAAAGACTACTTTCTGTCCACTAGTTCAGACCTAGCAGAAATGGTTCACTGTGATCTAATGACCGGGTATTGAACCTGGGTTGTCCATGCAATTCAAGACAGTTCTAGTCCACTGAGCTAAAGCCTAGGCAATACACAAGTGTTCAGGTCTGAGGAAAGGATTATTCATCACATGAGCGTAGTTCACCAAATCCATCCAAGCAGCTGAAGTTGTGTTCTTGATCTAATAGCTGCAACATATAGATATATAAGTGTGTCACAGGGAATCTGAGTGAATGGTAGAAGTATTCCTGATGAGGTGTCTCAAGGGGAATCAATGAATTATGTAGAGTGTAACCTGATACCCACGGGTCAGCCAGTCACAGTGACAATGGCACCGGAGGGAACGGCTGCTGTTTTACGGGCTCCTAACCAATTGTGCTATTTTGTGTTTTTTTTTGCGTTGTTTGTAACTTATTTCGTACATAATGTTTCTGACCGAAAAGAGCAGCAATTACTCACCTCGAACTGGACAAAGATTTTTTTCTATAATGAGTCTCCCGGACCAGGCCCAAATCCCCGTCATTCACATGAAGAGGAGACGGAGATCCGATTCCCAGACTTTCCATAACAAAGCCATAACCTACAGAGAGATGAACCTGGAGAAGAGTCCCCCTAAGCAAGCTGGTCCTGGGGCTCTGTTTACAAACACAAACAGACCCCATAGAGCCCCAGGACAGCAACACAATTAGACCCAACCAAATCATGAGGACACTAAAAGATAAAAGAATTATTAACAAACTAGAATGCTATTTGGCCCTAAACAGAGAGTGCACAGTGGCAGAATACCTGACCACCAAGACTGACCCAAACTTAAGGAAAGCTTTGACTATATTACAGACTCAGTGAGCATAGCCTTGCTATTGAGAAAGGTCGGCGTAGGCAGACCTGGCTCTCAAGAGAAGACAGGCTATGTGCACACTGCCCACAAAATGAGGTGGAAACTGAGCTTCCTAACCTCCTGCCAAATGTATGACCATATTAGAGACACATATTTCCCTCAGATTACACAGATCCACAAAGAATTAGATTTTTTTAATAAACTCCCATATCTACTGGGTGAAATACCACAGTGTGCAATCACAGCAGCAAGATTTGTGACCTGTTACCACAAGAAAAGGGCAACCAGTAAAGAACAAACACCATTGTAAATAAAACCCATATTTATGTTGATTTATTTTCCCTTTTGTACTTTAACTATTTGTACATCGTTGCTTCACTGTATAAAGACATAATATGACATTTGGAATGTTTTGTGAATGTTATACTTACTGTTCACCTTTTATTGTTTATTTCACTTTTGTTTATTATCCATTTCACTTACTTTCGCAATGTAAACATATGTTTCCCATGCCAAGGCCCCTTGAATTGAATTGAATTGATAAAGGGGGCACAGATCTGGGTGCCTTGTGAGAATTCGTCGGCGAGTGGGTAACCCGGCTCTACCATCCGTTCTATTGGGCAACGTGCAATCACTGGAGAATAAACTGGATGAGCTCCGTTTGAGACTATCCTACCAACATGACAATTTATTTTTTATTATCTTATGTTTCACAGATGACACAGATAATATACAGTTTGCTGGGTTTTCTGTGCATTGGCAAGACAGAACAGCGACCTCTGGTAAGACGAGGGGTGGTGCTTGCCTGAGGTAGAGTACCTCATGATAAGCTGTAGACCACACGATCTAGCAAGAGAGTTCTCATCTATATTATTCATTGCTGCCTATTTACCACCACAAACCGATACACTAAGACTTCACTCAACCAACTGTATAAGGCCATACATACATTTTTTTTATTTTTTTTATTTAACCTTTATTTAACTAGGCAAGTCAGTTAAGAACAAATTCTTATTTACAATGTCGGCGACGTCATCCCACAGTGACCATACGTACATATCCCAACCAGAAGCCATGGATTACAGGCAACATCCGCACTGAGCTAAAGGCTAGAGCTTCCGCTTTCAAGGAGCAAGATGCTTATAAGAAATCCCGCTATTCCCTCAGACAAACCATCAAACAGGCAAAAGCGTCAATACAGTACTAACAATGAATCCTACTACACCGGCTCTGACGCTCGTCGGATGTGGCAGGGCTTGCGAACTATTACGGACTACAAAGAGAAACCCAGCCGTGAGCTGCCCAGTGACTCGAGCCTACCAGATGGTCTAAATGCCTTTTTATGCTCGCTTCGAGGCAAGCACCAGCTGTTCTGGACGCTTTCCATAGCCGATGTGAGTAAGACCTTTTAAACATGTCAACATTCACAAGGCCGTGGGGCCAGATGGATTACCTGGACGTGCAATCAGAGCATGTGCGGACCAACTGGCAAATGGCTTCACTGCCATTTCCAACCTTTCCCTGTCCGAGTCTGTAATACCAACATGTTTCAAGCAGACCACCATAGTCCAGGTGCCCAAGAACGCTAAGGTAACCTGCCTAAATGACTACTGCCTCGCAGCAGTCACGTCTGTAGCCATGAAGTGCTTTGAAAGGCTGGTCATGGCTCACATCAACACCATCATACCGGAAACCCTAGACCCACTCCAATTTGTATACCGCCCCAAAAGATCCACAGATGACGCAGTCTCAATTGCACTCCACACTGCCCTTTCCCACCTGGACAAAAGGTACATTACTGTATGTGAGAATGCTGTTCATTGACTACAGCTCAGCGTTCAACACCATAGAGCCCACAAAGCTCATCACTAAGCTAAGGACCCTGGGAATTAACACCTCCCCTCTGCAATTGGATCCTGGACTTCCTGATGGGCCGCCCCTAGGTGGTAAGGGTAGGCAACAACACATCTGCCATGCTGATCCTCAACACGGGGGCCCCTCAGGGGTGCATGCTTAGTCCTCTCCTGTACTTCCTATTCAATCATGACTGCATGGCCAAGCATGACTCCAACAGCATCATTCAATTTGCTGATGACACAATGGTGGTAGGCCTGATCACCGACAATGATGAGACAGCCTATAGGGAGAGAACTGGCAGTGTGGTGGCAGGACAACAACTTCTCCCTCAACGTGAGCAAGACAAAGGAGCTGATCGTGGACTATAGGAAAATGAGAGCCGAACACGCCCCCATTCACATCGACAGGGCTGTAGTGGAGCGGGTCGAGATCTTCAAGTTCCATCAAACTAACATGGTCCAAACACACCATGACAGTCAGGAAGAGGGCACAACAATGTCTATTCCCCCTCAGGAGACTGAAAAGATTTGGAATGGGTCACCAGATCCTCAAAATGTTCTACAGTTGCACCATCGAGAGCATCCTGTCTGGTTGCATCACCACTACAGAGGGTATTGCGTAAGGCCCAGTACATCACTGGGGCCAAGCTTCCTCCCATCCAGGAGCTCTATACTAGGTCGGTGTCAGAGGAAGGCCCAAAAAATGGTCAAAGACCCCAGTCACCCTAGTCATAGACTGTTCTCTCTAATACCTCACGGCAAGCGGTACTGGAGCACCAACCTGATACCCACGGGTCAGCCTGTCACAGTGCGGTAGTTATGTAGAGTGTAACCTGATACCCACGGGTCAGCCAGTCACAGTGCGGTAGTTATGTAGAGTGTAACCTGATACCCATGGGTCAGCCAGTCGCAGTGCGGTAGTTATGTAGAGTGTAACCTGATTCCCACGGGTCAGCCAATCGCAGTGCGGTAGTTATGTAGAGTGTAACCTGATACCCACTGGTCAGCCAGTCGCAGTGCGGTAGTTATGTAGAGTGTAACCTGATACCCATGGGTCAGCCAGTCGCAGTGCGGTAGTTATGTAGAGTGTAACCTGATACCCACGGGTCAGCCAATCGCAGTGCGGTAGTTATGTAGAGTGTAACCTGATACCCACTGGTCAGCCAGTCGCAGTGCGGTAGTTATGTAGAGTGTAACCTGATACCCACGGGTCAGCCAGTCACAGTGCGGTAGTTATGTAGAGTGTAACCTGATACCCAAGGGTCAGCCAGTCGCAGTGCGGTAGTTATGTAGAGTGTAACCTGATACCCACGGGTCAGCCAGTCGCAGTGCGGTAGTTATGTAGAGTGTAACCTGATACCCACGGGTCAGCCAATCGCAGCGCGGAAGTTATGTAGAGTGTAACCTGATACCCACGGGTCAGCCAATCGCAGTGCGGAAGTTATGTAGTGTGTAACCTGATACCCACGGGTCAGCCAGTCACAGTGCGGTAGTTATGTAGTGTAACCTGATACCCACGGGTCAGCCATTCACAGTGCGGTAGTTATGTAGAGTGTATCCTGATACCCACGGGTCAGCCAGTCGCAGTGCGGTAGTTATGTAGAGTGTAACCTGATACCCACGGGTCAGCCAATCGCAGTGCGGTAGTTATTTAGAGTGTAACCTGATACCCACGGATCAGCCAATCGCAGTGCGGTAGTTATGTAGAGTGTAACCTGATACCCACGGGTCAGCCAATCGCAGTGCGGAAGTTATGTAGAGTGTAACCTGATACCCACGGGTTAGCCAGTCACAGTGCGGTAGTTATGTAGAGTGTAACCTGATACCCATGGGTCAGCCAGTCGCAGTGCGGAAGTTATGTAGAGTGTAACCTGATACCCACGGGTTAGCCAGTCACAGTGCGGTAGTTATGTAGAGTGTAACCTGATGCCCATAGGTCAGCCAGTCGCAGTGCGGAAGTTATGTAGAGTGTAACCTGATACCCACGGGTCAGCCAGTCACAGTGAGGAAGTTATGTAGAGTGTAACCTGATATCCACGGGTCAGCCAATCACAGTGCGGTAGTCATGGAACAAACATGGTCAGGTTGCCTGGCTGCTGCTGGCTCCCTTCAGGCTTCAGCATAACAACATTCTGTTGATTATCTCACAACAGACCGACCGTTAGTTTTTACCCACTGTCCAGAGTCAGACTAGAAATAGATACAGATGAATAAAACAGGGTCTGTCATGTGAGACACCAGCACTCAGTGAGGGAGTACCTTAGTCAGACTTCTCTACCCAGACTACCCAGTGTGCTGAATATGAAAATGAATATCTGTTGAGTTGACCAGAATGTTGTGGTGTGGATTAGACGTAGTTCATCAAGTCACAGCTCTGTTAAACTCAACAGAGGCTCAACCAGTCAGCCTTTACTCATTGACATTAGAAGTCATTATAGGAAAGTTTTTTATATTTACAGTTAGCTAGAAGTAGTTTGATTAGTTAGAAAAACAAATCATATTGCTCTGAGTCTGCAGATTTCCTCTTGCATCACTACTGATAACCGCTTCTCTCTCTCCACAGCCAAGAAATCAGAGGCTCGATTTGCCTCTCTCAAAACAGAAGGAAATGAGCATGTGAGGAAAAGCCAGTTCCATGACGGTCTAGAGAAGTACAGTGAATGCCTTAAGATCAAACCTGACGAGTGTTCCTGCTTTACCAACAGGTGACCCCTAACCCTGCTAGCATACTAACCTTCTG
The DNA here is from genome assembly GCA_030435695.1 of Brachymystax lenok tsinlingensis. Lineage (NCBI taxonomy): Eukaryota > Metazoa > Chordata > Actinopteri > Salmoniformes > Salmonidae > Brachymystax > Brachymystax lenok. Next base: position 41,027,949 of record CM059806.1, read on the forward strand.
TTTTAACTAGTTTAGTCAGTTAAGAGAAAATTCTTATTTACAATGATGGCCTACCCCAGCCAAACCCAGATGACGCTGGGCCATTTGTGCGCCTCCCTATGGGACTCCCAATCACTGCCGGTTGTGATACAGCCTGGAATTGAACCAGGGTCTGTAGTGGCGCCTCTAGCGCTGAGATGCAGTGCCTCAGACCGCTGCGCCACTCGGGAGCCCACTAACCCTAACCCTGCTAGCATACTAACCCTGCCAGCATATTAACCCTAACCCTGCTAGCATACTAAACCCTAACCCTGCTAGCATACTAACCCTAACCCTGCTAGCATACTAACCCTGCTAGCATACTAACCCTAACCCTGCTAGCATACTAACCCTGCCAGCATATTAACCCTAACCCTGCTAGCATACTAACCCTAACCCTGCTAGCATACTAACCCTGCTAGCATACTAACCCTAACCCTGCTAGCATACTAACCCTAACCCTGCTAGCATACTAACCCTGCTAGCATACTAACCCTAACCCTGCTAGCATACTAACCCTAACCCTGCTAGCATACTAACCCTGCTAGCATACTAACCCTAACCCTGCTAGCATACTAACCCTGCCAGCATATTAACCCTAACCCTGCTAGCATACTAACCCTAACCCTGCTAGCATACTAACCCTGCTAGCATACTAACCCTAACCCTGCTAGCATACTAACCCTGCTAGCATACTAACCCTAACCCTGCTAGCATACTAACCCTAACCCTGCTAGCATTCTCTAACCCCAACCTGCTAGCATACTAACCCTAACCCTGCTAGCATACTAACCTCCCTAACCCTGCTAGCATACTAACCCTAACCATGCTAGCATACTAACCCTAACCCTGCTAGCATACTAACCCTAACCCTGCTAGCATACTAACCCTGCTAGCATACTAACCCTAACCCTGCTAGCATACTAACCCTGCTAGCATTCTAACCCTAACCCTGCTAGCATACTAACCCTAACCCTGCTAGCATTCTAACCCTAACCCTGCTAGCATACTAACCCTAACCCTGCTAGCATACTAACCCTAACCCTGCTAGCATACTAACCCTGCTAGCATACTAACCCTAACCCTGCTAGCATACTAACCCTAACCCTGCTAGCATACTAACCATAACCCTGCTAGCATACTAACCCTGCTAGCATACTAACCCTAACCCTGCTAGCATACTAACCCTAACCCTGCTAGCATAGTAACCCTAACCCTGCTAGCATTCTAACCCTAACCCTGCTAGCATACTAACCCTAACCCTGCTAGCATTCTAACCCTAACCCTGCTAGCATACTAACCCTAACCCTGCTAGTAACCCTGCTAGCATACTAACCCCAACCCTGCTAGCATACTAACCCTAACCCTGCTAGCATACTAAGCCCTAACCCTGCTAGCATACTAACCATAACCCTGCTAGCATACCAACCCTGCTAGCATACTAACCCCTAACCCTGCTAGCATACTAACCCTAACCCTGCTAGCATTCTAACCCTAACCCTGCTAGCATACTAACCCTAACCCTGCTAGCATACTAACCCTGCTAGCATACTATCCCTAACCCTGCTAGCATACTAACCCTAACCCTGCTAGCATACTAACCATAACCCTGCTAGCATACTAACCCTGCTAGCATACTAACCCTAGCCCTGCTAGCATACTAACCCTAACCCTGCTAGCATTCTAACCCTAACCCTGCTAGCATACTAACCCTAACCCTGCTAGCATACTAACCCTGCTAGCATACTAACCCTAACCCTGCTAGCATACTAACCCTAACCCTGCTAGCATTCTAACCCTAACCCTGCTAGCATACTAACCCTGCTAGCATACTAACCCTGCTAGCATACTAACCCTAACCCTGCTAGCATACTAACCCTGCTAGCATACTAACCCTAACCCTGCTAGCATACTAACCCTGCTAGCATTCTAACCCTAACCCTGCTAGCATACTAACCCTAACCCTGCTAGCATACTAACCCTAACCCTGCTAGCATACTAACCCTAACCCTGCTAGCATTCTAACCCTAACCCTGCTAGCATTCTAACCCTAACCCTGCTAGCATACTAACCCTGCTAGCATACTAACCCTAACCCTGCTAGCATACTAACCCTAACCCTGCTAGCATACTAACCCTGCTAGCATTCTAACCCTAACCCTGCTAGCATACTAACCCTAACCCTGCTAGCATACTAACCCTAACCCTGCTAGCATACTAACCATAACCCTACTAGCATACTAACCCTGCTAGCATACTAACCCTAACCCTGCTAGCATACTAACCCTAACCCTGCTAGCATACTAACCCTAACCCTGCTAGCATCCTAACCCTGCTAGCATTCTAACCCTAACCCTGCTAGCATACTAACCCTAACCCTGCTAGCATACTAACCCTGCTAGCATACTAACCCTAACCCTGCTAGCATACTAACCCTAACCCTGCTAGCATTCTAACCCTAACCCTGCTAGCATACTAACCCTGCTAGCATACTAACTCTAACCCTGCTAGCATACCAACCCTGCTAGCATACTAACCCTAACCCTGCTAGCATACTAACCCTAACCCTGCTAGCATTCTAACCCTAACCCTGCTAGCATACTAACCCTAACCCTGCTAGCATACTAACCCTGCTAGCATACTAACTCTAACCCTGCTAGCATACTAACCCTGCTAGCATACTAACCCTAACCCTGGCATACTAACCCTAACCCTGCTAGCATACCAACCATAACCCTACTAGCATACTAACCCTGCTAGCATACTAACCCCTAACCCTGCTAGCATACCAACCCTAACCCTGCTAGCATTCTAACCCTAACCCTGCTAGCATACCAACCCCTAATCCTGCCAGAATACTAATCCTGCCAGCATACTAACCCCAACCCTGCCAGCATACTAACCCCAACCCTGCCAGCATACCAACCCTAACCCTGCTAGCATTCTAACCTAACCCTGCTAGCATACTAACCCTAACCCTGCTAGCATACTAACTCTAACCCTGCTAGCATACCAACCCTAGCATACTAACCCTAACCCTGCTAGCATACTAACCCTGCTAGCATACCAACCCTAACCCTGCTAGCATACTAACCCTAACCCTGCTAGCATACTAACCCTGCCAGCATACTAACCCTAACCCTGCTAGCATACTCAACCCTGCTGGCATACTAACCTAACCCTGCTAGCATACTAACCCTAACCCTGCTAGCATTCTAACCCTAACCCTGCTAGCATACTAACCCTAACCCCTGCTAGCATTCTAACCCTAACCCTGCTAGCATACTAACCCCAACCCTGCTAGCATACCAACCTTAACCCTGCTAGCATACTAACCCTAACCCTGCTAGCATACTAACCCTAACCCTGCTAGCATACTAACCCTAACCCTGCTAGCATACCATCCCTGCCAGCATACTAACCCTAACCCTGCTAGCATACTAACCCTAACCCTGCTAGCATACTAACCCTAACCCTGCCAGCATTCTAACCCTAACCCTGCTAGCATACTAACCCCAACCCTGCTAGGCATTCTAACCCTAACCCTGCTAGCATACTAACCTTAACCCTGCTAGCATACTAACCCTAACCCTGCTAGCATACTAACCCTGCTAGCATACTAACCCTGCTAGCATACTAACCCTAACCCTGCTAGCATACTAACCCTAACCCTGCTAGCATTCTAACCCTAACCCTGCTAGCATACTAACCCTAACCCTGCTAGCATTCTAACCCTAACCCTGCTAGCATACTAACCCTAACCCTGCTAGCATACTAACCTTAACCCTGCTAGCATACTAACCCTAACCCTGCTAGCATACTAACCAACCCTGCTAGCATACTAACCCTAACCCTGCTAGCATACTAACCCTAACCCTGCTAGCATACTAACCCTAACCCTGCCAGCATACTAACCCCAACCCTGCTAGCATACTAACCCCTAACCCTGCTAGCATTCTAACCTAACCCTGCCAGCATACTAACCCTAACCCTGCTAGCATACTAACCCTAACCCTGCTAGCATTCTAACCCCAACCCTGCTAGCATACTAACCCTAACCCTGCTAGCATTCTAACCCTAACCCTGCTAGCATACTAACCTTAACCCTGCCAGCATACTAACCCTAACCCTGCTAGCATACTAGCTAACCCTGCTAGCATACTAACCAACCCTGCTAGCATACTAACCCTAACCCTGCTAGCATACTAACCCTAACCCTGCTAGCATTCTAACCCTAACCCTGCTAGCATACTAACCCTAACCCTGCTAGCATTCTAACCCTAACCCTGCTAGCATACTAACCCTAACCCTGCTAGCATACTAACCTTAACCCTGCCAGCATACTAACCCTAACCCTGCTAGCATACTAACCTGCTAGCATACTAACCCCTAACCCTGCCAGCATACCAACCCTAACCCTGCAGCATACTAACCCTGCCAGCATACTCAACCCCAACCCTGCAGCATACTAACCCCTAACCCTGCTAGCATACTAACCCTAACCCTGCTAGCATTCTAACCCTAACCCTGCTAGCATACTAACCCTAACCCTGCTAGCATACTAACCCTAACCTCTAGCATACTAACCCTAACCCTGCTAGCATACTAACCCTAACCCTGCTAGCATACTAACCCTGCTAGCATACCCCTAACCCTGCTAGCATACTAACCCTGCCAGCATACTAACCCTAACCCTGCCAGCATACTAACCCTAACCCTGCCAGCATTCTAACCCTAACTCTGCTAGCATTCTAACCTTAACCCTGCTAGCATACTAACCTAACCCTGCTAGCATACTAACCCTGCTAGCATACTAACCCCTAACCCTGCTAGCATACTAACCCTAACCCTGCTAGCATACTAACCATAACCCTGCTAGCATACTAACCCTGCTAGCATACTAACCCTAACCCTACTAGCATACTAACCCTGCTAGCATACCAACCCTGCTAGCATACTAACCCTAACCCTGCTAGCATACTAACCCTAACCCTGCTAGCATACTAGCCTAACCCTGCTAGCATACTAACCCTGCTAGCATACTAACCCTAACCCTGCTAGCATACTAACAACCCTGCTAGCATACTCAACCTCAACCCTGCCAGCATTCTAACCCCAACCCTGCTAGCATTCTAACCTTAACCCTGCTAGCATACTAACCCTGCCAGCATACTAACCCTAACCCTGCTAGCATACTAACCCTGCTAGCATACTAACCCTAACCCTGCTAGCATACTAACCCTGCTAGCATACTAACCCTAACCCTGCTAGCATACTAACCCTAACCCTGCTAGCATTCTAACCCTAACTCTGCTAGCATTCTAACCTTAACCCTGCTAGCATACTAACCCTAACCCTGCTAGCATACTAACCCTGCTAGCATACTAACCCTAACCCTGCTAGCATACTAACCCTAACCCTGCTAGCATACTAACCATAACCCTGCTAGCATACTAACCCTGCTAGCATACTAACCCTAACCCTACTAGCATACTAACCCTGCTAGCATACTAACCCTGCTAGCATACTAACCCTAACCCTGCTAGCATACTAACCCTAACCCTGCTAGCATACTAACCCTAACCCTGCTAGCATACTAACCCTGCTAGCATACTAACCCTAACCCTGCTAGCATACTAACCCTGCTAGCATACTAACCCTAACCCTGCTAGCATACTAACCCTAACCCTGCTAGCATACTAACCATAACCCTGCTAGCATACCAACCCTGCTAGCATACTAACCCTAACCCTACTAGCATACTAACCCTGCTAGCATACTAACCCTAACCCTACTAGCATACTAACCCTAACCCTGCTAGCATACTAACCCTAACCCTGCTAGCATTCTAATCCTAACCCTGCTAGCATTCTAACCCTAACCCTGCTAGCATACTAACCCTAACCCTGCTAGCATACTAACCCTAACCCTGCTAGCATTCTAATCCTAACCCTGCTAGCATTCTAACCCTAACCCTGCTAGCATACTAACCCTAACCCTGCCAGCATACTAACCCTAACCCCTGCCAGCATACTAACTCCTAACCCTGCTAGCATACTAACCCCTGCTAGCATACTAACCCTAACCCTGCTAGCATACTAACCCTAACCCTGCCAGCATACCAATCCATAACCCTGCTAGCATACCAACCCTGCTAGCATACTAACTCCTAACCCTACTAGCATACTAACCCTGCTAGCATACTAGCCTAACCCTGCTAGCATACTAACCCAAACCCTGCTAGCATACTAACCCTAACCCTGCTAGCATTCTAATCCTAACCCTGCTAGCATTCTAACCCTAACCCTGCTAGCATACTAACCCTAACCCTGCTAGCATACTAACCCTGCTAGCATACTCAACCCCTGCTGGCATACTAACCCTAACCCTGCTAGCATACTAACCCCAACCCTGCTAGCATAGCACCCCAACCCTGCTAGCATACCAACCCTGCCAGCATTCTAACCCTAACCCTGCTAGCATACTAACCCTAACCCTGCTAGCATACTAACCCTGCTAGCATACTAACCCTAACCCTGCTAGCATACTAACCCTAACCCTGCTAGCATACTAACCCTAACCCTGCTAGCATACTAACCCTAACCCTGCTAGCATACTAACCCTGCTAGCATACTAACCCTAACCCTGCTAGCATACTAACCCTAACCCTGCTAGCATACTAACCCTGCTAGCATACTAACCCTAACCCTGCTAAAATACTAACCCTGCTAGCATACTAACCCTAACCCTGCTAGCATACTAACCCCTAACCCTGCTAGCATACCTAACCCTGCCAGCATACTAACCCTAGCTAACCCTGCTAGCATACTAACCCTGCTAGCATACTAACCCCAACCCTGCTAGCATACTAACCCTAACCCTGCTAGCATACTAACCCTGCTAGCATACTAACCCTAACCCTGCTAGCATACTAACCCTAACCCTGCTAAAATACTAACCCTGCTAGCATACTAACCCTGCTAGCATACTAACCCTAACCCTGCTAAAATACTAACCCTGCTAGCATACTAACCCTAACCTGACAAGTGTTCCTGCTTTACCAACAGGTGACCCCTACCCCCTTCAGATCAAACCTAAGTTAATACTTTTATCCAGAGCCACTTACAGTTAGTGAATTCATCATAACCACATTTCTCAGTCAAGTACATTGTTCCTCAGTAATGTCCATGCTAGTAGGGGGAAGTCAAGTGCGAGTGGCATTTATTTGATGTATTTGTATGTGATTGTTAGCACAGTTATTTATCAGTGTAGTACTGTACACAAAAATTGCCATGACACAAGCCCACTATCAGTCCTTAACCCTTACCCTTCACCTCCAGAGCCATCTGTTATCTGAGACTGGGTTGTTTTGAAGAGGCCAGACGGGATTGTGACTCCGCCCTCAAGCTGGAACCAACCAATAAGAAGGCCTTCTATAGACGGGCGCTGGCGTTTAAAGGCTTACAGGTGGTTATCTGCTATTCAAAGGCCTAGTTGATTCAACGCATGTTTTTGTGTGAAGAACAAGGGAAACCAATGAACACTGTTTTTTCCAAAAACAGAAAAACGGCTTGTTTTTTGTTAACTTAGATAAACCCCCAAAAAGTAACAAGTGGGTGGGGTTACAACACTTCCGGTTCTTTCAAAATAGAGGTTCACCCTTCTAACTTCATCTACTATCTATTAAGTAATCAATTAATAGATAGCTATTTATTAATCTATTAATGTCAAGATAAAGTGATATTTCTCCATTTGTATTTTAGATTCAAGATTATATGATTATCAGGAAAAAAAACACCAGTCTCAACGTCAACAGTGAAGAGGCGACTCCGGGATGCTGGCCTTCTAGGCAGAGTTCCTCTGTCCGGTGTTCTTTTGCCCATCTTAGTATTTTCTTTTTATTGGCCAGTCTGAGATATGGTTTTTTCTTTGCAACTCTGCCTGGAAGGCCAGCATCCTGGAGTTGCCTCTTCCCTGTTGACGTTGAGACTGGTGGTATTTTTCGGATCAATTTGATGTTATTTTAATGGACAAAACATATGCTTTTCTTTCAAAAACAAGGACATTTATAAGTGACCCCAAACTTTTGACCGGTAGTGTAGTTCCACTGTATATAGATGTAGTTCCATATGTAGTTCCACTGTAGATAGATGTAGTTCCATATATAGTTCCACTGTAGATAGATGTAGTTCCATATGTAGTTCCACTGTAGATAGATGTGGTTCCATATAAAGTTCCACTGTAGATAGATGTAGTTCCATATGTAGTTCCACTGTAGATAGATGTAGTTCCATATATAGTTCCACTGCAGATAGATGTAGTTCCACTGTATATAGATGTAGTTCCATATGTAGTTAAACTGTAGATAGATGTAGTTCCATATGTAGTTCCACTGTAGATAGATGTAGTTCCATAAATAGTTCCACTGTAGATAGATGTAGTCCCATATGTAGTTCCACTGTAGATAGATGTGGTTCCATATAAAGTTCCACTGTAGATAGATGTAGTTCCATATGTAGCTCCACTGTAGATAGATGTAGTTCCATATGTAGTTCCACTGTGGATAGATGTAGTTCCATATATAGTTCCACTGCAGATAGATGTAGTTCCACTGTATATAGATGTAGTTCCATATGTAGTTAAACTGTAGATAGATGTAGTTCCATATGTAGTTCCACTGTAGATAGATGTAGTTCCATATATAGTTCCACTGCAGATAGATGTAGTTCCACTGTATATAGATGTAGTTCCATATGTAGTTAAACTGTAGATAGATGTAGTTCCATATGTAGTTCCACTGTAGATAGATGTAGTTCCATAAATAGTTCCACTGTAGATAGATGTAGTTCCATATGCAGTTCCACTGTAGATAGATGTAGTTCCATATATAGTTCCACTGTAGATAGATGTAGTTCCATATGTAGTTCCACTGTAGATAGATGTAGTTCCATATGTAGTTCCACTGTAGATAGATGTAGTTCCATATATAGTTCCACTGCAGATAGATGTAGTTCCACTGTATATAGATGTAGTTCCATATGTAGTTAAACTGTAGATATATGTAGTTCCACTGTAGATAGATGTAGTTCCATATATAGTTCCACTGTAGATAGATGTAGTTCCATATATAGTTCCACTGTAGATAGATGTAGTTCCATATGTAGTTCCACTGTAGATAGATGTAGTTCCACTGTAGATAGATGTAGTTCCATATATAGTTCCACTGTAGATAGATGTAGTTCCATATATAGTTCCACTGTAGATAGATGTAGTTCCACTGTAGATAGATGTAGTCCCATATGTAGTTCCACTGTAGATAAATGTAGTTCCATATATAGTTCCACTGTAGATAGATGTAGTCCCATATGTAGTTCCACTGTAGATAAATGTAGTTCCATATATAGTCCCACTGTAGATAGATGTAGTTCCATATGTAGTTCCACTGTAGATAGATGTAGTTCCATATGTAGTTCCACTGTAGATAGATGTAGATAGATGTAGTTCCATATGTAGTTCCACATATAGTTCCACTGTAGATAGATGTAGTTCCATATATAGTTCCACTGTAGATAGATGTAGTTCCACTGTAGATAGATGTAGTTCCACTGTAGATAGATGTAGTTCCATATATAGTTCCACTGTAGATAGATGTAGTTCCATATGTAGTTCCACATATAGTTCCACTGTAGATAGATGTACAGTGGGGAAAAAAAGTATTTAGTCAGCCACCAATTGTGCAAGTTCTCTCACTTAAAAAGATGAGAGAGGCCTGTAATTTTCATCATAGGTACACTTCAACTATGACAGACAAAATGAGGAAAAAAAATCCAGAAAATCACATTGTAGGATTTTTTATGAATTTATTTGCAAATTATGGTGGAAAATAAGTATTTGGTCACATACAAACAAGCAAGATTTCTGGCTCTCACAGACCTGTAACTTCTTCTTTAAGAGGCTCCTCTGTCCTCCACTCATTACCTGTATTAATGGCACCTGTTTGAACTTGTTATCAGTATAAAAGACACCTGTCCACAACTTCAAACAGTCACACTCCAAACTCCACTATGGCCAAGACCAAAGAGCTGTCAAAGGACACCAGAAACCAAATTGTAGACCTGCACCAGGTTGGGAAGACTGAATCTGCAATAGGTAAGCAGCTTGGTTTGAAGAAATCAACTGTGGGAGCAATTATTAGGAAATGGAAGACATACAAGACCACTGATAATCTTCCTCGATCTGGGGCTCCACGCAAGATCTCACCCGTGGGGTCAAAATGATCACAAGAACGGTGAGCAAAAATCCCAGAACCACACGGGGACCTAGTGAATGACCTGCAGAGAGCTGGGACCAAAGTAACAAAGCCTACCATCAGTAACACACTACGCCGCCAGGGACTCAAATCCTGCAGTGCCAGACGTGTCCCCTGCTTAAGCCAGTACATGTTCAGGCCCGTCTAAAGTTTGCTAGAGAGCATTTGGATGATCCAGATGAGGATTGGGAGAATGTCAGATGAAACCAAAATATAACTTTTTGGTAAAAACTCAACTCGTCGTGTTTGGAGGACAAAGAATGCTGAGTTGCATCCAAAGAACACCATACCTACTGTGAAGCATGGGGGTGGAAACATCATGCTTTGGGGCTGTTTTTCTGCAAAGGGACCAGGACGACTGATCCGTGTAAAGGAAAGAATGAATGGGGCCATGTATCGTGAGATTTTGAGTGAAAACCTCCTTCCATCAGCAAGGGCATTGAAGATGAAACGTGGCTGGGTCTTTCAGCATGACAATGATCCCAAACACACCGCCCGGGCAACGAAGGAGTGGCTTGGTAAGAAGCATTTCAAGGTCCTGGAGTGGCGAAAACTTTTGTTATTGACCAAATACTTATTTTCCACCATAATTTGCAAATAAATTCATAAAAAATCCTACAATGTGATTTTCTGGATTTATTTTCCTCATTTTGTCTGTCATAGTTGAAGTGTACCTATGATGAAAATTACAGGCCTCTCTCATCTTTTTAAGTGAGAGAACTTGCACAATTGGTGGCTGACTAAATACTTTTTTTCCCCACTGTAGATGTAGTTCCATATATAGTTCGACTGTAGATAGATGTAGTTCCATATATAGTTCCATTGTAGATAGATGTAGTTCCATATGTAGTTCCACTGTAGATAGATGTGGTTCCATATGTAGTTCCACTGTAGATAGATGTAGTTCCATATGTAGTTCCACTGTAGATAGATGTAGTTCCATATGCAGTTCCACTGTAGATAGATGTAGTTCCATATATGAAGTTAGAAGGATGAACTCCTATTTTGAAGGGACAGGAAGTGTTGGATTTGACAGGCATGTGACAGGCATTCCACATGTAACCCCACCCACTTGTGAGAATAGAAATATCAAGTTGATTTTTTGTTTATTAAATGCAAAATAACAAAATAAACATCCTATAAACTTTAAAAAAAATGGTTTTGTTTGAAGAACAAGGAAAACCAATGGATACTATCATCCTTGAGGATAGAAGCGATGCAACAATTTGTTATTATTATTTTCCAGCCATGTGGTCCGGTGCTGCAGAGAGAGGCCTAGTTAAGCTGCAGCTGGCCCAGAACAGAGAGGCACGTCTTGCTCTTCAATGTAATCAGAGGGCTGATATCAATACTATGCATGCCAGTCTCTCTTGGCTAAGAGTTGAGGAGAGACTGACTGCCTCACTTGTTCTTTTTATAAGAAACATTATGTTGAAAATCCCAAATTGTTTGCATAGTCAACTTACACGCAGCTCTGACACACACTTACCCCACCAGACATTCCACCAGGGGTCTTTTCACAGTCCCCAAATCCAGAACAAATTCAAGAAAGCGTACAGTATTATGTAGAGCCATTATTGCATAGAACGTTCCATCTCATATTGTTCAAATGAACAGAAAACCTGGTTTAACAAATCAGATAAAGGAACACCTCACGGCACAACGCCTCTCCCCTATTTGTCCTAGATAGTCTGTCTGTGTGTATTGATATGTAGGATGTGTGCTGTTTTTTAAATGTATGTTGTTCTGTTCTTGTCTATTAATGTTCTGTAATATGTCATGTTTTGTGTGGATCCCAGGAAGAGTAGTTGCTGCTATCGCAACGTCTAATGTAAATGTGTTCGCATTATAAATTGTATTTTAATGTTTAAGGACTCTTGGAAGATTAGTCCAAATGGGGACTAAAAGAGATCCAAATCTAATCAAATCAAAATGGGGATCCTAATAAAATACCATTGATTTTTAACCGCTTTTTGACATTCTACCTCCTTCTCTCACTCTTTCTCCCCACACTCTCACCCTTTCTTCATCCTTGCTCTCTTTTCCTCTACCCCCTCTCTTCTCCCCCTCTCCCTCCCTTCCCAGGACTACCTGTCTTCCAGCAGTGACCTCCAGGAGGTGTTACAGCTGGACCCCAACGTCCACGAGGCTGAACAGGAGCTGGAGACTGTGACAGGGCTGCTCAGACAGAGCCTCATGGACGGAGCCCAACACACACCCAGGGTAGGTACCCAACACACACCCTCTTTGTTCCACCTCAGGTTTGATGGCAGAGATGAGACTGAACTCTTTATTCCACCTCAGGTTTGATGGCGGAGATGAGACTGAACTCTTTATTCCACCTCAGGTTTGATGGCGGAGATGAGACTGAACTCTTTATTCCACCTCAGGTTTGATGGCGGAGATGAGACTGAACTCTTTATTCCACCTCAGGTTTGATGGCGGAGATGAGACTGAACTCTTTATTCCACCTCAGGTTTGATGGCGGAGATGAGACTGCACTCTTTATTCCACCTCAGGTTTGATGGCGGAGATGAGACTGCACTCTTTATTCCACCTCAGGTTTGATGGCAGAGATGAGACTGAACTCTTTATTCCACCTCAGGTTTGATGGCAGAGATGAGACTGAACTCTTTATTCCACCTCAGGTTTGATGGCAGAGATGAGACTGAACTCTTTATTCCACCTCAGGTTTGATGGCAGAGATGAGACTGCCACAGAAGACTGTATAGGAGGCTGATGAAGAGAGAGACTGATGGAGACCTGGGAGTGCCCACAGGGAAGGCTGTTCAGGCCTCAACTCATCATCCCTCACAGAGTTGACATGAACTAAGGTGAACTATGCTGGATGTTGGGCTCTGACTCCATCTGCCTTCAAAGAGCGTCATTAAAGCATTGCGTGGACGACGGCGGAGCGTTGTTCAGTAATTCACAGCAGGCAGCTGCATCCTTCATTTCCATTCTGAAGACTCTGAAGATACTTTAGATGCAATGCAGCTTCTTCCATTTCCATTTGTCATTTAGCCGATGCTCTGATCCAGAGCGACTTGCAGTTAGTGCATTCTTTACCTCAGCATGCTGACTCCCTGCAGCAACACACTGTAGAGAAAGGATGCGTCACAAATGGTGCCCTACTCCCTATGAAGTGCACTACGTTTGATCGGGGCTCATAGGTCTATAATCAAATTTAGTGCACTATATCGGGGATAGGGTGCCGTTTGGGACTCAGCCTAAATCTTAAAAGCTACGAGTGACTAGTTTTCTTGCAGAAGTATTTGATTTCTTCCCACTAACAGCAGATTATGCAGCCGGGCGTTATTACAGATTGGAGAAGCGATCGACAGAAGCTCTAGAAGCACACTGGAACACAATGTGGGAGAGATGTGGTGTGCCTTACTGAGATTCAAGTTCAACCATATATTTGGGAAGTGTAATCTGAACCTCAGAGAAATAACATCCTTGTATATATGTAATAAACTGCTGCTTTGATACACTGCAGAGTATTTTACATGAGGAAACCAAAAAATGTTGCCACTGTATTGACAGTCATGTATGTACCTTTTCAACCATAAAAGGGCACTGTTGGCTAGCTAATGCATAATGAAAGATGGACAACTGTGTATATCATGTACTGTATGCTTTTAATCTCAGGTTCAGTCTTGAACGTGGCCATGATTGTATGGTAAATGTTAGCTCTGATCCATGGCGTTAGAGGAATTGTAACGGCCTGGACCAGAGCTAGGTAAATGTGTATAGTAGTCAAACACTGATCTGCTAGTTGTCAGATGTTGCTCTACTGCTTTATAAAATCCCAAACCCCCCTTCAGAGATCAACGCCCTTCAGATAGTTACCTGTTGAGTTAGAGATCAACGCCCTTCAGATAGTTATCTGTTGAGTTAGAGATCAGCCTCCTTCAGATAGTTACCTGTTGAGTTAGAGATCAGCCTCCTTCAGATAGTTATCTGTTGAGTTAGAGATCAGCCTCCTTCAGATAGTTACCTGTTGAGTTAGAGATCAGCCTCCTTCAGATAGTTATCTGTTGAGTTAGAGATCAGCCTCCTTCAGATAGTTACCTGTTGAGTTAGAGATCAGCCTCCTTCAGATAGTTATCTGTTGAGTTAGAGATCAGCCTCCTTCAGATAGTTACCTGTTGAGTTAGAGATCAGCCTCCTTCAGATAGTTACCTGTTTAGTTAGAGATCAGCCTCCTTCAGATAGTTATCTGTTGAGTTAGAGATCAGCCTCCTTCAGATAGTTATCTGTTGAGTTAGAGATCAGCCTCCTCCAGATAGTTACCTGTTGAGTTAGAGATCAGCCTCCTTCAGATAGTTACCTGTTGAGTTAGAGATCAGCCTCCTTCAGATAGTTACCTGTTTAGTTAGAGATCAGCCTCCTCCAGATAGTTACCTGTTGAGTTAGAGATCAGCCTCCTTCAGATAGTTACCTGTTTAGTTAGAGATCAGCCTCCTTCAGATAGTTACCTGTTGAGTTAGAGATCAGCCTCCTTCAGATAGTTATCTGTTGAGTTAGAGATCAGCCTCCTTCAGATAGTTACCTGTTTAGTTAGAGATCAGCCTCCTCCAGATAGTTACCTGTTGAGTTAGAGATCAGCCTCCTTCAGATAGTTACCTGTTTAGTTAGAGATCAGCCTCCTTCAGATAGTTACCTGTTGAGTTAGAGATCAGCCTCCTTCAGATAGTTATCTGTTGAGTTAGAGATCAGCCTCCTTCAGATAGTTACCTGTTTAGTTAGAGATCAGCCTCCTTCAGATAGTTACCTGTTGAGTTAGAGATCAGCCTCCTTCAGATAGTTATCTGTTGAGTTAGAGATCAGCCTCCTTCAGATAGTTACCTGTTGAGTTAGAGATCAGCCTCCTTCAGATAGTTATCTGTTGAGTTAGAGATCAGCCTCCTTCAGATAGTTACCTGTTGAGTTAGAGATCAGCCTCCTTCAGATAGTTATCTGTTGAGTTAGAGATCAGCCTCCTCCAGATAGTTACCTGTTTAGTTAGAGATCAGCCTCCTCCAGATAGTTACCTGTTGAGTTAGAGATCAGCCTCCTTCAGATAGTTACCTGTTGAGTTAGAGATCAGCCTCCTTCAGATAGTTATCTGTTGAGTTAGAGATCAGCCTCCTTCAGATAGTTACCTGTTGAGTTAGAGATCAGCCTCCTTCAGATAGTTATCTGTTGAGTTAGAGATCAGCCTCCTTCAGATAGTTACCTGTTGAGTTAGAGATCAGCCTCCTTCAGATAGTTATCTGTTGAGTTACCTGTTGAGTTAGAGATCAGCCTCCTTCAGATAGTTATCTGTTGAGTTAGAGATCAGCCTCCTTCAGATAGTTACCTGTTGAGTTAGAGATCAGCCTCCTTCAGATAGTTATCTGTTGAGTTGGAGGTATTTAGTTTAGTGTCTGAAACTGATGATTAACAAGCTGCGTGTGTTGAATGCATTGTGAATGTTTTGCTTTCACCACAGATTGGTCTATTTAGAACATAGACTCCTCTGAGGTGGTTGCTCATGATTAAACACTTCTGCTTTGTACTGTATACCATGTGTTAATTCTGAGTTGACTTCATGCAGTCAGCAGGACTGAGGATATGCAGCAACTTGCTTGATGACTCTCACTATTTTAGTTGTCCCGATGACAAATCCATTTTGCATGTTCAACAACAAAGTATTAGCCTGACTGCCAGTCTGTTTGAGCTGTCATGCCAAACAGTTTGGTTTGAGCAATAGAGTTGGCCAGAGCACAAACAGATCTGGGACCAGGCTATAGAAGGAGACAACCGATCTGGACCAGACTATAGAAGGAGACAACAGATCTGGGACCAGACTATAGAAGGAGACAACAGATCTGGGACCAGGCTATAGAAGGAGACAACAGATCTGGACCAGGCTATAGAAGGAGACAACAGATCTGGGACCAGGCTATAGAAGGAGACAACCGATCTGGGACCAGGCTATAGAAGGAGACAACAGATCTGGGACCAGGCTATAGAAGGAGACAACAGATCTGGGACCAGGCTATAGAAGGAGAAAACAGATCTGGGACCAGGCTATAGAAGGAGACAACAGATCTGGGACCAGGCTATAGAAGGAGACAACAGATCTGGGACCAGGCTAACAATTTACAAACTGAAAAAGGAAATATTAATTGTCCACTTAGAACTCGATTCATGGTTTTATTTTTGTGAGATATGCATTTACATACCAATTATGAAGCAAATTAGAAAACAAATATACAAATACCATGAGCTCCAATCGCTCTCTACAAGTTAGACACTAGTCTTCAAAGTATCGTACAGAATCACAGGAAGTGGGAAAAGGGGAATCGAAACAAACGGACAAACTGCAGCTTGTGGCATATTATCAATCCAAACTGATAGTTGAGCAGCACCACAACAGCAGATAAATGAACAGTTTAGGGGTCAACTTTTAGTTTAGAACATCCATCCATGCATTCTGAGCATTTCAGGTATATGAACGTAGATTCGATCCTAACCCAGAGTCAGATGAGGTCCTTTATCTACTGACCCAGAGTCAGATGAGGTCCTTTATCTACTGACCCAGAGTCAGATGAGGCCCTTTATCTACTGACCCAGAGTCAGATGAGGTCCTTTATCTACTGACCCAGAGTCAGATGAGGTCCTTTATCTAGTGACCCAGAGTCAGATGAGGCCCTTTATCTACTGGCCCAGAGTCAGATGAGGCCCTTTATCTACTGACCCAGAGTCAGATGAGGCCCTTTATCTACTGACCCAGAGTCAGATGAGGCCCTTTTATCTACTGACCCAGAGTCAGATTAACTCATGCATACCATTTCTATGTTTCTGCGTGCAGTTTGAAAGAAGTTGCTAACTTGCACTATGGTTATTGTAGCAATATTGATGTTGCACATATTGATGTTACACAGGAAACGGAAGGCAGGGGGGGCTTACGTCAGTAAAGTGCTGGTTGACAACGTGCCTAGTAAAAGTTGCTTAACGTTATATCTTTGTTTGCCGTGATTACAACACAAAGCATATTGAAACATGGTGGCAGCGGTACTCAATAGAACCTGGATCTCATCGATGTAAATGAAGAATACATCCCAGGCGGCAGTTTGAAAAGTGCCGCGTTTACAGGCTAGTCATCGCGCCGAACGTCAACGTTAGCTAGCTATTGTGAGTGACTCAATGCTAAAAGCTAGCTGGCTATTGGATACAAGTTGTCGTGAGTAGCTAGCGTCCCCTTCTACAACTAAATCGCCATGGAAAATGCACTGAAACCTCCAGGTAAAATAGACTTTGATGATTGTAATTTAGCACTGACCTGGAAAAGAAGGATGATAAAAGCAGTTGACAAAAGCACAGATTGGATTAGCAGCCTGATCGTAGTGAAGAAACCGTCGGGAAAACTAAGAGTGTGCATTGATCCGAAACCTCTCAACAAGGCGCTCAAGAGGAGCCATTACCCACTTCCCACTATTGAAGTCGTGCTGCCAGATCTGAACAGAGCACGCGTGTTCTCTGTTTGTGATGTAAAAAACGGATTTTGGCATGTGGAACTGGAGGAGGAATCCAGCTATCTTCTCTACTCCCATGGGACGCTACAGGTGGCTGCGCATGCAAATGGTAATCAGTCCAGCCCCAGAGATTTTTCAGAGGAAGTTGACCCAGGCAATGGAAGGTCTTCCAGGAGTCAAAATCATTGCAGATGACATCCTGATTGTGGGAGAAGGAGACAATGATGAAGTGGCGACTCTGGACCATGACAAAAACCTGAAAATGCTCATGGACAGATGCAGGAAGCTCAATATCAAGCTGAATCCGGAGAAGCTGCAGCTCAGGCTGAAGGAAGTGCCCTACATTGGCCACCTGCTAACATCAGAGGGGTTGAAAGTGGACCCAGGAAAAGTGACAGCCATCAAACAGATGCCTAGGCCTACAGATGTGCAGGGGGTGCAGCGCTTCCTGGGCATGGTAAACTACCTAGCCAAGTTCTGCAGCCACGCCACGGAGCTCTGCGAGCCACTGCGACAGCTAACGCACAAGGACTCACTGTGGGAGTGGTCAGAGAGACATGAGCAGGCTTTCAATAAAATCAGGGATACCATTGCACAGGCCCCTGTGCTGAAATACTACAACCCAACAGAGCAGCTTGTACTACAGTGTGATGCTTCAGAGAGTGGGTTAGCAGCCTTGATGCCGGGAGGACAACCAATAGCATACGCCAGCAGAGCACTGACAGAGACAGAAAAAGGGTATCAAGTGCACCTATAGGCCTACTACTGACCAATCAGACAGCTCAGATCACCATGTCTGCACAGTTTCCTCGAACCATAGACGGTAAAAAGAAGCCTGGAACGCACAGTAAAGTTGATAAGCCTATCGTGAGACTTAAAACCATGACTAGAGAGACTCAACGAATACAGAAAAGAGCTGCTGTTTTTATGAGTAAGTTCATGTTTAAGTTGTTCAGCACTGTCAATAAAATAAGCATTCTCCCTACTTCCACTCACGCCTCATCCAGCGCTGCAGCTGCAATGAAGGAGTGTTATTATTACCAGCTTGTCTTTTTAATATCCAGGAATATTTCACTTCTCTGCTCATAGGAGTAACAACATGAACTGGTGCATGAGGCAGAAATAATGCAGTGTGACTTGAGTTTCAGCATCAGCTGGTAGATTGTGTCCCCTTTTCTCAGCGGAGGGAGGGAGAGAGTCGGGTGAGAGGCAGCCTCACCGCTGCTCCCTCCCCTCAGACTGACCATCAGTCCAGTAAAAAAATGACTATGCTCACTCAGCTGTGCTTCACAAGTAATACAACAAATGGCCTATTACCAGTGTGATCATAAACCTACATTTTTTTAAAATATAATTTTACGACCAGTGTGGTACACCGCAGTGATATCTCAGAATTATTCTAAGGTTATCCCCGTCGAGGGGCTTATCCGCTCCTCTCTGTTCTCGTGGGGAAGTTTACAACTTGATTTGTTTCCTGATCGGGCGGCCGTGTACAGTGTTGTACGCAGTCTCGACTCCCCCACTGGCCTCGACGAGGCTCATCATGGGTCTGGGCTAGTATTCCCCCGCTTTGTGTCTCGGGACCCCCCCACCAGCGCTTGGTGTCCGAGGCACAAAATAAAAGGTTGGATCCGTTGTAAAAAGAAGAAGAGAAGTTCATCTTAGCTACAGAATTGCATGACTCCAAGGAGGAGGGAAGTTGTTCACTCACAGAGACAGCTGGCTCGACATCATAGTCAATCAGGTTTGTTGATTGAATGTGACGAGATATCGTCATTTCCGCTTGAGTCAGATTCTGCACCAAGAGGTGTTGAAACATATTTTTTCCCAAAGGGTCCTTTCTACAGATACTCCTTGTGGATGACTGTGATGCAGCCAGCGTTAGGAGAAGACAGTGTGATCAGTGGAGACGACATGGTTAACTGTGACCATACTTGATCGGTTTTCCAATCCATTATTGGGATCAAACGATTCATCAAGTCTGCTCCGAGTAGTAGGTGTTCAGATTCGAGGCTGGTAACATACACAGGGGGAACAAGCGATACGTCTTGGAAGTCTAGTTTCAGCATGAGTTGCATTGTGAGAGGCGAGGTAGTCTGAGTGAAACCTCAAAGTTTAGTGTCGCATCGTTCCATTTTTAACCAACGTTTAGCTGGGTTCAAAGCCCTTTTTGGGCAATGAACAATGTTTGAGAGATAAGCGATATTGTCAGCCCGAATCAATTTGCACATCACAGGTTAAGCAGACCTCCAGGACTGTTTCCTGGTCTGGCCTCTTTGAGTTGCGTTTTGTGATCATATTCCCCACAAAGTGGGGTGATTGTTCGCAACGGCGTGATGTGTCATTTGTGTTCATGGTTAACACAGCTCGACTCATCGGAGTTTGAGTGGAATCGGCAATTGCGATGTTTACCTTGTGCGTCGCAACATTTGATTCTGAGTCTATAGTCAAAGCATTTGCGCTTGTTTCTTGATTGAGCAGGCACTGGAGAGGGTCTCAAGTGAGAGCGGGGGTAATTTGATTGTTTACGTCCTCGCAAATGGTGTTAATTTTGGCGGACCTGTTGTCCGGCAAATCCACGACTAGTCATGGTGTCTGATCTTTTTCCTCTTTCTCAAATATGTTGCGCTTCTGTAATTCTCTTAGCAGAACTTTTACAGAACATCGGTCTACGAATTGATCATTATTGAAACCTTTGTCAATTTTGTTACCCTTGTTACCCTTGTGCTCTGACACTTTGTGTGGGTTGGGTGCAGGAACGCAGCGATCAGGTGGATTGTAGCAGTAGTCGTTTCGCTGGCGACGTACTTTATAGCTATTTTGACCACTGTGTTTATTGGTATCGTGGTTTCGTGGTAGACACCGTTGTTGTGCGTCATCTCAAACGCTCTTATCCCTGATAACGCACCCTCTAACTGGAGTGAATGTTCCTGTGCAATCTTCAGGGCTCTTAGCGCGGCTCACTTTTGAAGCTCTGTGAGTTCTGAGATTGGCAAACCAACGTGGGCTGTAGGGACCAAGTAGTTCATGAAGCGGGGATACATGTTCGACAGAAACATTTGCTTGAATGGCAATAGCTCCTCCATTCCTGTTTCAGTGAGTAGGCCAAAGTAAGCTGAACGAAGCCTATGATAGTAAGCTTGTGGGTGTTCCTTCCGAGCTTGTTTGACAGTGTTAGCCAGTGAGCTGTCGTGTTCGCAAGTCTCAGAACCACTGAATTCTATTCTCAAGGCTGTGGCAAGTTTTGTGTAGTCGTTTTGCACGTGTGGCTGTTATAGATGGATTAACCTTGTTACGTGTCTATTTGACATTCACTTCAACAGGTAAAGCCTGTCAGTACCCATAGCGTTCGGGTAGCCATCCAAGGCGTCCTCCATGTCTGCTAAGAACGTCTGAATGTCGTTTGGCTTTCCTGGAATGGGGTCAAAGTTGCGGAAGTTTTTGACGTTGTTGTCAAGTGCGCGGGAGGGTTTGCTTCATCCTGTGGGGAAGAATGGGCCGAAAGACCAAGAGGAGAAGCCAAGCTTTGGCTTGGTTGGTGAGGAAGCGCCCTATTACTCTGTACGTCATATTTCTTTTTGATACTGTCGCAAAGCTAACTAAAAAGCAGCATTTCCCAAGAGAGGATGGCTTTCACTTCAGCAGTGATAAATTCATGAACGTCTTTGAGGAAAGATCATGATCATTAGAAAGCAAATTATGCATTCCTCTTTAAATCTGCGTATTCCTCCAAAGCTCAGTTGTCCTGAGTCCTCACAACTCTGCCAGGACCTGGGATCAAGGGAGACACTCAAGTTTTTTAATACTATATCTCTTGACACATAAACCTTCTAGCTGCATACTGGACCCTATTCAAACTAAACTACTGAAAGAGCTGCTTCCTGTGCTTGGCCCTCCTATGTTGATCATAATAAACGGCTCTCTATCCACCGGATGTGTACCAAACTCACTAAAAGTGGCAGTAATAAAGCCTCTCTTGAAAAAGGCAAACCTTGACCCAGAAAATAAAAAAAACTATCAGCCTATATCAAATCTCCCATTCCTCTCAAACATTTTAGAAAAAGCTGTTTCACAGCAACTCACTGCCTTCCTGAAGACAAACAATGTATACGAAACGCTTTTAATGGCGTCAGACAGAGGCTATGCATCTGTCCTCGTGCTCCTAGACCTTAGTGCTGCTTTTGATACTATCGATCATCACATTCTTTTGGAGAGATTGGAAACCCAAATTGGTCTACACAGACAAGTTCTAGCCTGGTTTAGATCTGATCTTTCGGAAAGATATCAGTTTGTCTCTGTGGATTGTTTGTCCTCTGACAAATCAACTGTAAATTTCGGTGTTCCTCAAGGCTCCGTTTTAGGACCACTATTGTTTTCACTATATATTTTACCTCTTGTTGATGTCATTCGGGAACATAATGCTAACTTTCACTGCTATGCGGACGACACACAGCTGTACATTTCGATGAAACACGGTGAAGCCCCAAAATGGCACTCCCTGGAAGCCTGTGTTTCAGACATAAGGAAGTGGATGGCGGCAAATGTTCTACGTTTAAACTCGGACAAAACAGAGGTGCTTGTTCTAGGTCCCAAGAAACAAAGAGATCTTCTGTTGAATCTGACAATTAATCTTGATCATTGTACAGTCCTCTTAAATAAAACTGTGAAGGACCTCTGACAAACATATCAAGACTGTTTCAAGGACATATTTTTTCCATTTACGTAACATTGCAAAAACCTGAGATTTCTGTGCAAAAATGATGCGGAAAAATGTATCCATGCTTTTGTCACTTCTAGGTTAGACTACTGCAATGCTTTACTTTCCGGCTACCCGGATAAAGCACTAAATAAATTTCAGTTAGTGCTAAACACGGCTGCTAAACACGGCTGCTATAATCTAGCCTAGTGGTTAGAGCGTTGGACTTGTAACCGGAGGGTTGCAAGTTCGAATCCCCGAGCTGACAAAGTAAAAATCTGTCGTTCTGCCCCTGAACAAGGCAGTAAACCCACTGTTCCCCGGGCGCCGTGGATGTCGATTAAAGGCAGCCCCCCGCACCTCTCTGATTCAGAGGTTAAATGCGGAAGACACATTTCAGTTGAAGGCATTCGGTTGTACAACTGACTAATAATGGTGACTTTGAAAATGTGATCAAATTACTCCAGTACTAGCCTATCTACACTGGCTTCCTGTTAAGGCTAGGGCTGATTTCAAGGTTTTACTGCTAACCTACAAAGCATTACATGGGCTTGCTAATACCTATCTTTACGATTTGGTCCTGCCGTACATACAGTGGGGCAAAAAAGTATTTAGTCAGCCACCAATTGTGCAAGTTCTCTCACTTAAAAAGATGAGAGAGGCCTGTAATTTTCATCATAGGTACACTTCAACTATGACAGACAAAATGAGGAAAAAAAATCCAGAAAATCACATTGTAGGATTTTTAATGAATTTATTTGCAAATTATGGTGGAAAATAAGTATTTGGTCACATACAAACAAGCAAGATTTCTGGCTCTCACAGACCTGTAACTTCTTCTTTAAGAGGCTCCTCTGTCCTCCACTCGTTACCTGTATTAATGGCACCTGTTTGAACTTGTTATCAGTATAAAAGACACCTGTCCACAACCTCAAACAGTCACACTCCAAACTCCACTATGGCCAAGACCAAAGAGCTGTCAAAGGACACCAGAAACAAAACTGTAGACCTGCACCAGGTTGGGAAGACTGAATCTGCAATAGGTAAACAGCTTGGTTTGAAGAAATCAACTGTGGGAGCAATTATTAGGAAATGGAAGACATACAAGACCACTGATAATCTTCCTCGATCTGGGGCTCCACGCAAGATCTCACCCCGTGGGGTCAAAATGATCACAAGAACGGTGAGCAAAAATCCCAGAACCACACGGGGGGGACCTAGTGAATGACCTGCAGAGAGCTGGGACCAAAGAACAAAGCCTACCATCAGTAACACACTACGCCGCCAGGGACTCAAATCCTGCAGTGCCAGACGTGTCCCCCTGCTTAAGCCAGTACATGTTCAGGCCCGTCTGAAGTTTGCTAGAGAGCATTTGGATGATCCAGATGAGGATTGGGAGAATGTCATATGGTCAGATGAAACCAAAATATAACTTTTTGGTAAAAACTCAACTCGTCGTGTTTGGAGGACAAAGAATGCTGAGTTGCATCCAAAGAACACCATACCTACTGTGAAGCATGGGGTGGAAACATCATGCTTTGGGGCTGTTTTTCTGCAAAGGGACCAGGACGACTGATCCGTGTAAAGGAAAGAATGAATGGGGCCATGTATCGTGAGATTTTGAGTGAAAACCTCCTTCCATCAGCAAGGGCATTGAAGATGAAACGTGGCTGGGTCTTTCAACATGACAATGATCCCAAACACACCGCCTGGGCAACGAAGGAGTGGCTTCAGAAGAAGCATTTCAAGGTCCTGGAGTGGCCTAGCCAGTCTCCAGATCTCAACCCCATAGAAAATCTTTGGAGGGAGTTGAAAGTCTGTGTTGCCCAGCGACAGCCCCAAAACATCACTGCTCTAGAGGAGATCTGCATGGAGGAATGGGCCAAAATACCAGCAACAGTGTGTGAAAACCTTGTGAAGACTTACAGAAAACGTTTGACCTCTGTCATTGCCAACAAAGGGTATATAACAAAGTATTGAGATAAACTTTTGTTATTGACCAAATACTTATTTTTCCACCATAATTTGCAAATAAATTAAAAATCCTACAATGTGATTTTCTGGATTTCTTTTTCTCATTTCTTCTGTCATAGTTGAAGTGTACCTATGATGAAAATGACAGGCCTCTCTCATCTTTTTAAGTTGGAGAACTTGCACAATTGGTGGCTGACTAAATACTTTTTTGCCCCACTGTACCTACACGTACACTACGATCACAAGACGCAGGCCTCCTTACTGTCCTAAGAATTTCTAAGCAATCAGCTGGAGGCAGGGCTTTCTCCTATAGAGCTCCATTTTTATGGAATGGTCTGCCTATCCATGTGAGAGACGCAAACTTGGTCTCAACCTTTAAGTCTTTATTGAAGACTCTTCTCTTCAGTAGGTCCTATGATTGAGTGTAGTCTGGCCCAGGATTGTGAAGGTGAACAGAATGGCACCGGAGCAACGAATCACCCTTGCTGTCTCTGCCTGGCCGGTTCCCCTCTCTCCACTGGGATTCTCTGCCTCAAACCCTATTACAGGGGCTGAGTCACTGGCTTACTGGTGCTCTTCCATGCCGTCCCTAGGAGGGGTGCGTCACTTGAGTGGCTTGAGTCACTGACGTGATCTTTCTGTCCGGGTTGGCGCCCCCCCTTGGGTTGTGCCATGGGGGAGATCTTCGTGGGCTATACTCGGCCTTGTCTCAGGATCTGAAGTTGGTGGTTGAAGATATCCCTCTAGTGGTGTGGGGGCTGTGCTTTGGCAAAGTGTATATCCTGCCTGTTTGGCCCTGTCCGGGGGTATCGTCGGACGGGGCGACAGTGTCTTCCGACCCCTCCTGTCTCAGCCTCCAGTATTTATCCTACAATAGTTTATGTGTCAGGGGGCTAGGGTCAGCAGGTAGCCTAGTGTTGGACTAGTAACCAGAAGGTTGCAAGATCAAATCCCCAAGCTGACAATGTACAAATCTGTTATTCTGCCCTTGAACAAGGCATTGAAAATAAGAATATGAGTTTCTGAACATCTTGGCCATGTTCTGTTATAATCTCTACCCGGCACAGCCAGAAGAGGACTGGCCACCCCTCATAGCCTGGTTCCTCTCTAGGTTTCTTCCTAGGTTCTGGCCTTTCTAGGGAGTTTTTCATAGCCACCGTGCTTCTACACCTGCATTGCTTGCTGTTTGGGGTTTTAGGCTGGGTTTCTGTACAGCACTCTGTGACATCAGCTGATGTAAGAAGGGCTTTATAAATACATTTGATTGATTGATTCCACAACTAGCAGTAATTTTCCCTTTTATGCTTTTGTCATTAGTTTCCCGGTTCTCTCCACCTGTCCCTTCATGTCAACCATTTCTTGCTCGTGCTTCCGCTGAGCTCTGCGGTATCGGACCGATCTCTGCTGGCGGCCATTCTGCTGGCGGCCATTCAAACTGGAGAGAACCTTTACAAGGCCTGATGGTTGATTTTGGAGGGCATCTGTTGCAATTTCAGCTTTTTTCTTGCTTATGGTATAGTTTGGGTTTTTATCGCTGCTGAGGTCAGCAATTAATCTTTCTATGGATGCGGGTTTACTAATTAGCGGGGGAATGGGGCTCACCCCCTCTGATAGCTGGAGAGGATACAAGAGGAACAGACCAGCCAGCTTGTTACCTGGAGAGGATACAAGAGGAACAGACCAGCCAGCTTGTTATCTGGAGAGGATACAAGAGGAACAGACCAGCCAGCCAGCTTGTTACCTGGAGAGGATACAAGAGGAACAGACCAGCCAGCTTGTTACCTGGAGAGGATACAAGAGGAACAGACCAGCCAGCTTGTTAACTGGAGAGGATACAAGAGGAACAGACCAGCCAGCTTGTTACCTGGAGAGGATACAAGAGGAACAGACCAGCCAGCTTGTTACCTGGAGAGGATACAAGAGGAACTGACCAGCCAGCTTGTTATCTGGAGAGGATACAAGAGGAACAGACCAGCCAGCCAGCTTGTTACCTGGAGAGGATACAAGAGGAACAGACCAGCCAGCTTGTTACCTGGAGAGGATACAAGAGGAACAGACCAGCCAGCTTGTTATCTGGAGAGGATACAAGAGGAACAGACCAGCCAGCTTGTTACCTGGAGAGGATACAAGAGGAACAGACCAGCCAGCTTGTTACCTGGAGAGGATACAAGAGGAACAGACCAACCAGCTTGTTACCTGGAGAGGATACAAGAGGAACAGACCAGCCAGCTTGTTACCTGGAGAGGATACAAGAGGAACAGACCAGCCAGCTTGTTACCTGGAGAGGATACAAGAGGAACAGACCAGCCAGCTTGTTACCTGGAGAGGATACAAGAGGAACAGACCAGCCAGCTTGTTACCTGGAGAGGATACAAGAGGAACAGACCAACCAGCTTGTTACCTGGAGAGGATACAAGAGGAACAGACCAGCCAGCTTGTTACCTGGAGAGGATACAAGAGGAACAGACCAGCCAGCTTGTTACCTGGAGAGGATACAAGAGGAACAGACCAGCCAGCTTGTTACCTGGAGAGGATACAAGAGGAACAGACCAGCCAGCTTGTTACCTGGAGAGGATACAAGAGGAACAGACCAGCCAGCTTGTTACCTGGAGAGGATACAAGAGGAACAGACCAGCCAGCTTGTTACCTGGAGAGGATACAAGAGGAACAGACCAGCCAGCTTGTTATCTGGAGAGGATACAAGAGGAACAGACCAGCCAGCTTGTTACCTGGAGAGGATACAAGAGGAACAGACCAGCCAGCTTGTTACCTGGAGAGGATACAAGAGGAACAGACCAGCCAGCTTGTTACCTGGAGAGGATACAAGAGGAACAGACCAGCCAGCTTGTTACCTGGAGAGGATACAAGAGGAAAACATACTATTGTATAAATTAACAATGGACACATCTGATGTTCTGTCTAGTAGGTGCAATTTGAATGCACAAAAATTCTGTGACAAGATCCTGAGGCCCATTGTGAGGCCCATTTTTTTTTTAAAGGTATCTGTTACCAACAGATGCATATCTGTATTCCCAGTCATGTGAAATCCATAGATTAGGGCCTAATTCATTTATTTCAATTGACTGATTTCCTCATTTGAACTGTAACTCTGTATCTTTGAAATTGTTGAATGTTGCATTTTCTTTTTACATTCTACTCTAATAAAAGCCCTGTCTAGTATCCTTCTACTCTACTAAAAGCCCTGTCTAGTATCCTTCTACTCTACTAAAAGCCCTGTCTAGTATCCTTCTACTCTACTAAAAGCCCTGTCTAGTATCCTTCTACTCTACTAAAAGCCCTGTCTAGTATCCTTCTACTCTACTAAAAGCGCTGTCTAGTATCCTTCTACTCTAATAAAAGCCCTGTCTAGTATCCTTCTACTCTAATAAAAGCCCTGTCTAGTATCCTTCTACTCTACTAAAAGCCCTGTCTAGTATCCTTCTACTCTACTAAAAGCCCTGTCTAGTATCCTTCTACTCTACTAAAAGCCCTGTCTAGTATCCTTCTACTCTACTAAAAGCCCTGTCTAGTATTATTCTACTCTACTAAAAGCCATGTCTAGTATCCTACTATACTAAAAGCCATGTCTAGTATCATTCTACTCTACTAAAAGCCCTGTCTAGTATCCTTCTACTCTAATAAAAGCCCTGTCTAGTATCCTTCTAATCTACTAAAAGCCCTGTCTAGTATCCTTCTACTCTAATAAAAGCCCTGTCTAGTATAATTCTACTCTACTAAAAGCCCTGTCTAGTATCCTTCTACTCTACTAAAAGCCCTGTCTAGTATCCTTCTACTCTAATAAAAGCCCTGTCTAGTATCCTTCTACTCTACTAAAAGCCCTGTCTAGTATCCTTCTACTCTAATAAAAGCCCTGTCTAGTATAATTCTACTCTACTAAAAGCCCTGTCTAGTATCCTTCTACTCTAATAAAAGCCGTCTAGTATCCTACTTTACTAAAAGCCCTGTCTAGTATCCTTCTACTCTACTAAAAGCCATGTCTAGTATCATTCTACTCTACTAAAAGCCCTGTCTAGTATCATTCTACTCTAATAAAAGCCCTGTCTAGTATCCTTCTACTCTAATAAAAGCCGTCTAGTATCCTACTATACTAAAAGCCCTGTCTAGTATCCTTCTACTCTACTAAAAGATCAATCATTTCTTATGGCAAATGGCAAATGCCAAATGTAATAACTCAAAATTACTATAGGTGGCGAGCTCGTTCCAACGGGGCAAATCATATTGCATATGTACATGAAGTCAAGACCCAAGGGTCAAATTTGGACATTTCAACAAAAAAAAATCTAAATACCTACACCCCCTAAAAAGTGCTTTCTGGGCCGTTTTATGCGATTCTTTCGATTTTTTTTAATAATAACACGTATATAAGATGTGTATAAACATACCTTTGTCTAATTTTATTGATTTAGTTTTATTAACTTTATTGTCCATAAGGCCTATGTTTTGTCCATTTGCAATATATTACCATAGGAAGTCAAAAGTCAATGTCCAAATTAAATATGTTTTGTCCATTTGCAATATGTTACCATAGAAAGTCAAAAGTCAATGAACCATGTCCAAATAAGAAATGTACAAATGCAATAAGATTCCATACAAAAGTATTGAAAGTGCCAAATCATGATGTTATGTCCATTTACATATATCGTCATAGGAAGTCGGCTTCCGAACCCAAAAGTCAGTGAGCAATGTCCAAATGGCATTTAAACTGACAAAATGATATATATCCCTATGTTAAGCCCTCATTCATCCTATAGGGTCTATTTTTTGAAAAACGTCCAAAATGACCAGGGGTGCCCCCATTTGGATGGCCACAGGTGGGGGGTGCTCCCTAACCAGCCAGGGATACCTTGCACCCTCCTAAAGACATTACTATTTAAAATATGCTCATGGTTACCCGTTTCAATTACCAGGTACACGGTTGTCAATTTGCAATGTCTTCCAATGGGAATTTACCCTCACAAATTTGACAGGCTCCCAAATACTGCAGAAATGCCCAATTGACTGGCCCATTGAACTCGGGATGGCTGGGCAGTGATCATGGTTCCTCTCCATCGCTCGTTGGTGTTGATTTCAGCATGTCAAATTCGTGATGTTAAAAGCCCATTGAAACATATTGCAAATGTACAGTGAAACATATTGCAAATGTACAGTACATTTGCAAAATGTATCAATGGGCTGTTAACATCACGAATATGACAAGCTCTAAAATACTGTAGAAATGCCCAATTGACTGCCCGTTGACCTCAGGATGGCCAGGATTGATATTGGTACCTCTCCATTGCTCATTGGTGTTGATTTCAGCATGTCAAAAACGGAAAGCTTATTTTGTCAAAAATGCATTTAGGGGGGTGCAGTGCCTCCAGGATCCGTATGGGAGCATCCCACTATGGCCCTAAGTCATTGGGAGAAGCCCCTGCTGATTTATGGAGGTTTTCAAAAAAAAAAAAAAAAAAAAATGACAAGAGTCCACACTTTCCTCCATTGCTTTGAATGGCTGTGCAACTGGTGTTTTTTTTTCTCCGGGTTACCAGGTCCATATTTACAAAATTGTTTTAAATGACTTTAGGGGGCTGCTCCTGGTCCAGGATTCGTATGGGAGCATCCCACTATGGCCCTAAGTCAGTGGGAGAAGCCCCTGCTCATTTATGGAGGTTTTTCCATTTAAAAAAAGTTGAAAGGCTGAGTGAATCATCTCCTGAGATGATGTTAATGCCACCTTCACGGAAAGCTTATTTTGTCAAAAATGACTTTAGGGGGCTGCTCCTGGTCCAGGATCTTTATGGGAGTATCCCACTACGGCCCTAA
The DNA here is from genome assembly GCA_030435695.1 of Brachymystax lenok tsinlingensis. Classification (NCBI taxonomy): domain Eukaryota; kingdom Metazoa; phylum Chordata; class Actinopteri; order Salmoniformes; family Salmonidae; genus Brachymystax; species Brachymystax lenok. The sequence goes on from CM059806.1 coordinate 41,058,273, forward strand.
GTCAGTGGGAGAAGCCCCTGCTCATTTATGGAGGTTTTCAAAAAAATTTCAAAAAAAAGAAAGAGTCCACACTCTCTTCCATTGCTTTGTACAGTACATTTGCAATATGTTTCACTGTACATTTGCAATATGTTTCAATGGGCTTTTAACATCACGAATATGACAAGCTCTAAAATACTGTAGAAATGCCCAATTGACTGCCCGTTGATCTCAGGATGGCCAGGATTGATAGTGGTACCTCTCCATCGCTCGTTGGTGTTGATTTCAGCATGTCAAATTCGTGATGTTAAAAGCCCATTGAAACATATTGCAAATGTACAGTGAAACATATTGCAAATGTACAGTACATTTGCAATATGTTTCAATGGGCTGTTAACATCACGAATATGACAAGCTCTAAAATCCTGCAGGAATGGCCAATTGACTGCCCGTTGATCTCGGGATGGCCAGGATTGATAGTGGTACCTGTCCATCGCTCGTTGGTGTTGATTTCAGCGTGTCATATTCGTGATGTTAAAAGCCCATTGAAACATATTGCAAATGTACAGTACATTTGCAATATGTTTCAATGGGCTTTTAACATCACGAATTTGACAAGCTCTAAAATAATGCAGAAATGCCCAAATTGACTGGCCCGTTGAACTTGGGATGGCCGGGCTCAACGGTTTTAACTTATTGCAAATGGACAAAAGTCTGCCATCAAGTCACTATAATAAAAACGTAAAAAAGTAAAAAGTTCTGACGTTATGTGTCGGCCTAGCTGAGGCGACCCTGAATCCCGAGTTTCGGCTCGATAGGTCATTCGGAGCCCGAGCAGTGACCTTAATTGGTGCTGAAAATCCACATTTTCCGGGCGTTGCTATGGGGTCCTTGAATGAGCTATCGGACAGAAACGTTAGGGTCCGTCTCTATGGGCCGAGGCGGTTCTAATGCACCTAACCTTGTGTCTCTGGGACTTTTAGAAATTTTGTCATTTTCGCGATGCAAAAAGGGAATTGAAAATATGGCAAATGTACAAGGCTGTTTCTCGGCCTGTGAACCTTCTAGAGCCCCATAACTCACCGTGCACTATCGACATTAGCTCTAGAAAAGGGTTCTAAAGTTTCAGAGCTCTAGGTCTGACGGTTCTTTAATAGTTCGAACGAAAGTAACTATTGCGGGCAGTGTGTGTCTGTAAGCCCCACACTATGTCACTCCCCATGGACTGTGTGCGTGTGTGAGTTTTTCAAGGGATTCTTATGGGAGAAATGACTGATTTACAGTTCATTGGGGTTGCCTAATCACACATGTGAAGTTTTGGAAAGATGTGACCTTTTTAACCCTTCGAAACAGCACCTATGACCCCTATTTAAACCACTTCCGGTTGCTCCAGGAAGCTTAGAATCAACACAGGTAGACCTCATAGTGGCCTGATGGATTGTCATCAAAGACAGGTTCATAAGGCATTCATAACCCACATAGGCACCAGGTTGAATTTAGGGGAGCAGGCAATGTATTCCTATGGGGAGAGATGTCATAGCAAACGGTTTGATGTAAATACCCTGTTTTCACTGTTAAGGGTTAATGACACACGGTCACGGTTAGGCTTGCTCAGATCGGGAGGGCCTAAGGAACGTTCCTGAAGTCGAATCGTGCTTCTAACCCAAACGGGTCTGCCGCTGTCACCCAAAAGCAGCTGCAATTTAGGGCCAGGCTTCATTTTGGGCCTACTTTTTGGCACGGTTGCTGCGGTCAGACCGAGTGAGCTACAGTCAAGTGGGGTATCTCGTTGAACTCGGCACGGCCTAGACACTCTGGTGATGCACTTTTTAGTGTTGATTTCAGTCTGTCATTTTGGTGATGTTTCAGCCCTATTCAATCTTATTGCAAATGTACAAAAGTCAGCCAGCAAGTCAGCGTCCATCAGTCAATTAGATATCATTCTGACACCAAACTGATAAAAACTGACACCAAACCCACTTTTTCCAACTCGTTTAGAAGCCAACTATCACATATGTCAGGGCAGGCTCAAAATTCACAGCGTCTTCTGTTTAAATCATAATAAAAATGTAAAACACCTAGTTACGTTGTAGCTGCGGGTCCAGTTCCGACATTATGTGTAGGCCTAGCTGAGGCGACCCCGAATCTCGAGTTTCGGCTCGATAGGTCATTTGGAGTCCGAGCAGCAACCTTAATTGGTGCTGAAAATACACGTTTTCCGGGCGTTGCTACAGGGTCCTTGAATGAGCTATCGGACAGAAACGTTAGGGTCCGTCTCTATGGGCCGAGGCGGTTCTAATGCACCTAGCCTTGTGTCTCTGGGACTTTTAGAAATGTTGTCATTTTCGTGATGTAAAAATGAATTGAAAATATTGCAAATGTACGAGGCTATTTCTCGGCCTGAGAACCTTCTAGAGCCCCGTAACTCACCGTGCACTATCGACTAAAGGTCTAGAATGGGTTTCTAAAGTTTCAGATCTCTAAGTCTGACGGATCTTTGATAGTTCGAACAAAAGTAACTATTGCAGGCAGTGTCTGTAAGCCCATCATTGTGTCATTCCCCATTGACTGTGCGTGTGTGTGATTTCAGAAAATCACAGAAATCACGTAGAGCTCCGAAACCCACTTTAACGGATTCGTCTGAACACGCCGCAACTGGATCCATAACTTTTTTTGGGAAAAAAAAATATTTTTCTCAACATTACGAATCGAAAATTAAAACAGATAAATGTCTAGTTCTTTTTTTCTTTACACCGTAGGTTCATGTACTTTGACGTAAAGCGGTCAAATTAGCGCTCTATTTCAAATTTTCACCTTTAATCCTAGAAACCGTGAGTCCCTGACGCCATTCTGTTTCGGGGCCAACAGCCCATTTGGCCAAACCCATGCCCACCAAGTTTCGTCTTCGAAGTCTTTTCCGTTTAGGAGAAAAAGCCATGTCAATTAGGTGTATGTTTTGTACATTTGCAATAAGAAGGCATTCGCCATCTGGTGGTTTACGTGCTGCTGTGCGTTTTGTTGCTAACCTAACTTTGCTACCTGACAGCTTTACGGTTTTTACTTTGTAATTACCGTTTATATTTTTTTATTTTTTCATTCAACTTTTTCACTCCGGACGCTTTATCTGGACGTGTTTCGTCAGGACCTCCACCAGCCGAAGCTAAGTAGTAACATTAACATGATGCCTTCTAACTGCAGTCGATGTACTCATAAAATACAGGAGAACGGTCGCCTTAAGGCAAGGATAGCTGTGCTGCAAGCCCAGCTTCAGACGCAATCGTTAGGCAAGGGAAATGTAAGAGTAGGAAAGGATGAAACAGCGTCTGTGCCACCAGTAAGTACAGATAGTCGTAGAAATCCCCTCGCACAGTCCCCGCAGCCGGACAATTTTCTCACGGCTTCTGGAAGGAAATGCTGTAGCAATGCTCAACCGGTGTCGCTCATTCAGCCGACAGAAACTTTCAACCGGTTTTCCCCATTAAGCAGCGGGTCGGAGTCAGAGGCCGAGCCTTCTCTGGTCTCTACTCCTCCCGTTACGGGTCTGAGATGCCGAGGCCTCCCACCATTAGCACTGACAAATTGAAAACTCTAGTCATTGGCGACTCCATTACTCGCAGTATTAGACTTGAAGCGAATCACCCAGCGATCATACACTGTTTACCAGGGGCAGGGCTACCGGCGTTAAGGCTAATCTGAAGATGGTGCTGGCTAAGGCTAAATCTGGCGAGTGTAGAGAGTATAGAGATATTGTTATCCACGTCGGCACCAACGATGTTAGGATGAAACAGTCAGAGGTCACCAAGCGCAACATAGCTTCAGCGTGTAAATCAGCTAGAAAGATGTGTCGGCATCGAGTAATTGTCTCTGGCCCCTCCCAGTTAGGGGAGTGATGAGCTCTACAGCAGAGTCTCACAACTCAATCGCTGGTTGAAAACTGTTTTCTGCCCCACACAAAAGATAGAATTTGTAGATAATTGGCCCTCTTTCTGGGACTCACCCACAAACAGGACCAAGCCTGGCCTGTTGAGGAGTGACAGACTCCATCCTAGCTGGAGGGGTGCTCTCATCTTATCTACGAACATAGACAGGGCTCTAACTCCTCTAGCTTCACAATGAGATAGGGTGCAGGCCAGGCAGCAGGCTGTTAGCCAGCCTGCCAGCTTAGTGGAATCTGCCACTAGCACAGTTAGTGTAGTCAGCTCAGCTATCTCTATTGAGACTGTGTCTGTGCCTCGACCTAGGTTGGGCAAAACTAAACATGGCGGTGTTCGCCTTAGCAATCTCCCTGGAATAAAGACCTCCTCCATTGCTGCCATTATTGAAAGAGATTGTGATACCTCACATCTCAAAATGGGGCTACTCAATGTTAGATCCCTCACTTCCAAGGCAGTTCTAGTCAATGAACTAATCACTGATCATAATCTTGATGTGATTGGCCTGACTGAAACATGACTTAAGCCTGATGAATTTATTGTGTTAAATGAGGCCTCACCTCCTGGTTACATTAGTGACCATATCCCCCGCGCATCCCTCAAAGGCGGAGGTGTTGCTAACATTTACAATAGCAAACGTTTTCGTCTTTTGAGCTTCTAGTCATGAAATCTATGCAGCCTACTCAATCACTTTTTATAGCTACTGTTTACAGGCCTCCTGGGCCATATACAACATTCCTCACTGAGTTCCCTGAATTCCTATCGGACCTTGTAGTCATGGCAGACAATATTCTAATTTTTGGTGACTTTAATATTCACATGGAAAAGTCCACAGACCCACTCCAAAAGGCTTTTGGAGCCATCATCGACTCTGTCGGTTTTGTCCAACATGTCTCCGGACCTACTCACTGCCACAGTCATACTCTGGACCTAGTTTTGTCCCGTGGAATAAATGTTGTGGATCTTAATGTTTTTCCTCATAATCCTGGACTATCGGACCACCATTTTATTACGTTTGAAATCGCAACAGATAATCTGCTCAGACCCCAACCAAGGATCATCAAAAGTCGTGCTATAAATTCTCAGACATCCCAAAGATTCCTAGATGCCCTTCCAGAATCCTTCCACCTACCCAAGGACGTCAGAGTACAAAAATCAGTTAACCACCTAACTGAGGAACTCAATGTAACCTTGCGCAATACCCTAGATGCAGTTGCACCCTAAAAACAAAAATCATTTGCCAAAAAAACTAGCTCCTGGTATACAGAAAATACCCGAGCTCTGAAGCAAGCTTCCAGAAAATTGGAACGGAAATGGCGCCACACCAAACTGGAAGTCTTCCGACTAGCTTGGAAAGACAGTACCGTGCAGTATCGAAGAGCCCTCACTGCTGCTCGATCATCCTATTTTTCCAAGTTAATTGAGGAAAATAAGAATAATCCAAAGTTTCTTTTTGATACTGTCACAAAGCTAACTAAAAAGCAGCATTCCCCAAGAGAGGATGGCTTTCACTTTAGCAGTGATTCATTCATGAACTTCTTTGAGGAAAAGATCATGATCATTAGAAAGCAAATTACGGACTCCTCTTTAAATCTGCATATTCCTCCAAAGCTCAGTTGTCCTGAGTCCACACAACTTTGCCAGGACATAAAAGAGAGACACTCAAGTTTTTTAGTACCATATCTCTTGACACATTGATGAAAATAATCATGGCCTCTAAACCTTCAAGCTGCATACTGGACCCTATTCCAACTAAACTACTGAAAGAGCTGCTTCCTGTGCTTGGCCCTCCTATGTTGAACATAATAAACAGCTCTCTATCTACCGGATGTGTACCAAACTCACTAAAAGTGGCAGTAATAAAGCCTCTCTTAAAAAAGCCAAACCTTGACCCAGAAAATATAAAAAAACTATCGGCCTATATCGAATCTTTTACCACTTGGTGATGTCATTCGGGAAACATAATGTTAACTTTCACTGCTATGCGGATGACACACAGCTGTACATTTCGATGAAACACGGTGAAGCCCCAAAATTGCCCTCCCTGGAAGCCTGTGTTTCAGACATAAGGAAGTGGATGGCGGAAAATGTTCTACTTTTAAACTCTGACAAAACAGAGATGCTAGTCCTAGGTCCCAAGAAACAAAGAGATCTTCTGTTGAATCTGACAATTAATCTTGATGGTTGTACAGTCGTCTCAAATAAAACTGTGAAGGACCTCGGCGTTACTCTGGACCCTGATCTCTCTTTTGACGAACATATCAAGACTGTTTCAAGGACAGCTTTTTTCCATTTACGTAACATTGTAAAAATCAGAACCCTTCTGTCCAAAAATGATGCAGAAAAGTTAATCCATGCGTTTGTAACTTCTAGGTTAGACTACTGCGATGCTTTATTTTCTGGCTATCCGGATAAAGCACTAAATAAACTTCAGTTAGTGCTAAACACGGCTGCTAGAATCTTGACTAGAACCCCAAAATTTGATCATATTACTCCAGTACTAGCCTCTCTACACTGGCTTCCTGTTAAGGCAAGGGCTGATTTCAAGGTTTTACTGCTAACCTACAAAGCATTACATGGGCTTGCTCCTACCTATCTTTCTGATTTGGTCCTGCCGTACATACCTACACGCACGCTACGGTCACAAGACGCAGAGCCTCCTTACTGTCCCTAGAATTTCAAAGCAAACAGCTGGAGGCAGGGCTTTTCCTATAGAGCTCCATTTTTATGGAATAGTCTGCCTATCCATGTGAGAGACGCAGACTCGGTCTCAACCTTTAAGTCTTTATTGAAGACTCATCTCTTCAGTAGGTCCTATGACTGAGTGTAGTCTGGCCCAGGAGTGTGAAGGTGAACGGAAAGGCACTGGAGCAACGAACCACCCTTGCTGTCTTTGCCTGGCCGGTTCCCTCCACTGGGATTCTCTGCCTCTAACCCTATTACAGGGCTGAGTCACTGGCTTCTGGTGCCGTGGCGGAGATCTTGTGGGCTATACTCGGCCTTGTCTCAGGATGGTAAGTTGGTGGTTGAAGATATCCCTCTAGTGGTGTGGGGGCTGTGCTTCGGCAGAGTGGGTGGGGTTATATCCTGCCTGTTTGGCCCTGTCCGGGGGGTTTCGTCGGACGGGGTCACAGTGTCTCCCGACCCCTCCTGTCTCAGCCCCCAGTATTTATGCTGCAGTAGTTTATGTGTCGGGGGGCTAGGGTCCGTCTGTTATATCTGGAGTATTTCTTCTCTTATCTGGTGTCCTGTGTGAATTTAAGTATGCTCTCTCTAATTATCTCTCTCTTTCTTTCTTTTTTTCTTCTTCTCTCTCAGAGGACCTGAGCATTAGGACCATTCCTCAAGGCCTACCTGGCCTGATGACTCCTTGATGTCCCGAGTCCACCTGGCCGTGCTGCTTCTCCAGTTTCAACTGTTCTGCCTGTTTTATGAACATTTTAAAATCTTGTCCATGTTCTGTTATAATCTGCACCCGGCACAGCCAGAAGAGGACTGGCCACCCCTCACAGCCTGGTTCCTCTCTAGGTTTCTTCCTAGGTTTTGGCCTTCTAGGGAGTTTTTCCTAGCCACCGTGCTTTTACACCTGCATTGCTTGCTGTTTGGGGTTTTAGGCTGGGTTTCTGTACAGCACTCTGTGACATCAGCTGATGAAAGGGGGGCTTTATAAATAAATTTGATTTGATTAACCTGAAGGGCGGAAAAATGACAAAAATGAATTAATTTTATTAAACGGACACCGAATGTCAGAGAAAGTTTGTTTGATGACTTCCTGGAAGATTTGGCCCTGGGGCACGGCCCGACGCCGTCGGCCTATTTTAGAAACAATTTCGGACGTCTAGTAAGGGAGCGTACATTTGCAATATGCAGTTTCTCATCAAACATACAGCAAATGCCATCCGCGTCCCTTATGTAGGGAAGACATTAAAACTATGAAACAACACATATGGAATCATGTGGTAACCAAAAAAAGTGTTAAATAAAAATATATTTTATATTTGAGATTCTTCAAAGTAGCCACCTTGAAGACAGCTTCGCACACTCTTGGCATTCTCTCAACCAGCTTCATGAGGTTAGTCATCTGGAATGCATTTCAATTAACAGGTGTGCCTTGCTAAAAGTTAATTTGTGGAATTACTTTCCTTTTTTTACCCTTTTCCTCCCCAATTTCGTGATATCCAATTGATAGTTACATCCAATTGATAGTCTTGCTGCAACTCCCGTACAGACTCGAGAGAGAGGCGAAGGTCGAGAGCCGTGCGTCCTCCGAAACACAACCCAACCAAGCCTCACCGCTTCTTGACACAATGCCTGCTTAACCCGGAACCAATGTGTCGGAGGAAACACCATACAGCTGGCGATCGTGTCAGTGTGCACTGCGCCCGACCCGCCACAGGAGTCGCTAGAGCGCAACGGGACAAGTGTGGGTCTCCTGTGGCAGCCGGTTGCAACAGAGCCTGGACTGGAACCAGGATCTCTAGTGTCACAGCTAGCACTGCGATGCAGTGCCTTAGACCACTGCGACAGAGCCTGGACTCGAACCAGGATCTCTAGTGTCACAGCTAGCAGTGCCTTAGACCACTGCGACACTCGTTAGGCTGTGAATTTCTTTCCTCCTTAATGCATTTGAGCCAATCAGTTGTGTTGTGACAAGGTAGTGTAGATCTTTTACCAAATAGGGCTAAGTCCATATTATGGAAAGAACAGCTCAAATAAGCAAAGAGAAACGACAGTCCATCATTACTTTAACTACTTAGGGAGTGGTGGGGCGCTACCTATACACTTGTCCAAGAACAATCAAACATCATTGATAATGTATCCTTAGGAACACTTATGTATATTTACTATAATATTTCAACCGGATTATAAACTGGACGATAAGGAAAAAAAACACAGCGTGTGCCCGTGAACGTGCTTCCTCTTCTGTTTACATCCGATGACTAGTTCGAAATTCTTCTTCTATTACCATCCAGAGCAACTAAACATCACCAAACACTGTCTAGAGACTGAGGATATCCAGTGGAAGCAATAGGTACTGCAATCTTACTCTCAGAAATGGCTGTTTTCAATAGGGAGGGGTTCAAAAACACTTTTTCCAGGACAGAAATTCCTCGGGTTTTCGCCTGCTATATCCGTTCTGTTATACTCACAGACATTATGTTAACACTTTTAGAAACTTCAGAGTGTTTCCTATCCAATAGTACTAATTATGTGCATATCCTATTTTCTGGGCCTGAGTGGGAGGCATTTTACTTTGGGCACGCCAGACTCTCCAAAACAGTCACCTCGGGAGCTGCTCCCTAAGAAGTTTAGACATGAAGGTCAATCAATCCGGACCATTTCAAGAACTTTGAACGTTTCTTCAAGTGGAGTCGCAAAAACCATCAAGCGCTATGATGAAACGAGCTCTCATGAGGACCGCCACAGGAAAGGAAGACCCAGAGTTACCTCTGCTGCAGAGGATAAGTTTATTAGAGTTACCAGCCTCAGAAATTGCAGCCCAAATAAATGTTTCACAGAGTTCAAGTAACAGACACATCTCAACAACTGTTCAGAGGAGACTGCATGAATCAGGCCTTCATGGTTGCTGCAAAGAAACCACTACTAAAGGACACCAATAAGAAGAGACTTGCTTGGGCAAAGAAACACGAGCAATGGACATTAGACCGGTGGAAATCTGTCCTTTGGTCGGAGTCCAAATTTGAGATTTTTGGTTCCAACCGCTGTGTCTTTGTGAGACGCAGAGTATGTGACTGGATGATCTCCGCATGTGTGGTTCCCACCGTGAAGCATGGAGGTGGTGGTGCTTTGCTGGTGACACTGTGTGATTTGTTTTTCAACAGGACAATGACCCAACACCCCTCCAGGCTGTGTAAGGGCTATTTGACCAAGAAGGAGAGTGATGGAGTGCTGCATCAGATGACCTGGCCTCCACAATCACCCGACCTCAACCCAATTGAGATGGTTTGGGATGAGTTGGACCACAGAGTGAAGGAAAAGCAGCCAACAAGTACCTGGCCTAAGGTGGTAACTTCTTTAACTTTTGGAAAAACATTCCAGGTGAAGCTGGTTGAGAGAATGCCAAGAACATGCAAAGCTGTCATCAAGACAAAGGGTGGCTACTTTGAAGAATCTCAAATATATTTTGATCTGTTTAACACTTTGGTTACTACATGATTCCATGTGTTATTTCATAGTTTTGTTATCTACCCTATTATTCTACAATGTAGAAAATAGTAGAAATAAAGACAAAGGTGTCCAAACGTTTGACTGGTAGTGGCGACAGAACTGCATTAAGGCCAGGTACAGTGATGGATGCATGGGTCAGTATTCTTTCCTTTGCCTCTATTTCCAGTAAAACGTCTACATGGACCATAAATTAACTCTGCTTCTTTTTCATCATCAAAAGAGCCAACACTCCTGTACTGGTACACTGCATGTGAAACTGAACATGACTCCACCTAGTGGAGAAAACAGAAACCCAGGTTGTGTTTGACCAAGTGTTGTTGGAAAGAGAAAGTTCCAGAATAGTTTCCATAACAGAGCTCCGCCACCAGATGAAGCAGATACTAAACAAAGCCAACTTTATTGAATGTTATATTACATCATTGGGGCATGAATGCATTTTCCAAGTGTACAAATTATGCTGAGGAGTTTGATGTGAATTAGAAAACAAATCACAACATGTTTCAGCTTGGATCGTCGCTGTCAAAAATGATCGGTTTGAACACCCAAAAACAAAGCATTGATTAGAGATAGAAGAATGCTACAAACCTAACACCAGATCAGATTAGGGATTATCTTCAACCTCAATCTTTCACAACTGTGATTGGAAATCTGCTCCATTCTACCCAACATTGAATTATAAACTAAAAGGAAACAATGAAAGAGACTGTCTATTTCTAGGTAATCCACAGGGAGAAACTGAAAACTAGGATGAAAGAGATCAACAAAAGAGACAGGCATTTAACAAGAGGGGATTCTTTTCTGAATGAGGGTATGGATAAGAGAGAGGGTTTCTTTTCTGAATGAGGGTGTGGATAAGAGAGATAGGGGGAGGGGTTTTGTTTTCTGTATGAGGGTGTGGATAAGAGAGAGGGGGGGTTGTTTTCTGTATGAGGGTGTGGATAAGAGAGAGTGGGGGGGTGTTTTCTGTATGAGGGTGTGGATAAGAGAGAGTGGGGGGGTGTTTTCTGTATGAGGGTGTGGATAAGAGAGAGATGGGTTTGTTTTCTGCATTGACAGTTTGCCTTAAACAAGGAACATAGCTGGGGTCTTCAGTGGGAGTCCGGTTCAGATTCCAGAGTCTACATCGACAAGCTCTGGGGGCATTGGTGATTTGGGGTGTTTACTCTCAAAATGCTGCTTGAAGGTTTTGGGGTCAGGCATCTGTGACTGTAGAAGCAATACAGAGGACAGGGGCGTTAATTATTTGCATTCAACTTATTTCATAGGATTATGTTGCTATTTCAACTGAAAAAGGGGTCAAATACCACCACAACAATTGTGTTAAGTAACAAACCATAACAAATGAAGCATGCTGGAGAAATCTGGTTGGAAAACAAGAGCTGCTGTATTTGGGAAATTGTATGAACTGTGCTACTGTAGATCAGCAGCTATACCTGGACTACTGTTGATCACCGTGGTCGTATTCACTACACAAACGGAAGAAAAGGGACTGAAAAAAGGGAGGAACAACCTTCTTTCCAATAAGAAACATAGTACTGTTTTTCAATGAAAAAACCCCACAATGTTCTAATGAATACGACCCGTTGATCTTGCAACCTAACTCCAAAATGGTTCGTAGTCCCTGACAGAAAAGCAACCACTTGTCTTTAAGAAACTCACCAGGCAGACGCCGCAGGTGTGCACTAAAGCTGCCTTAGCGGCCGTCTTCTGATCATGTCCCTTGGCCTTCTTGGCCTCCGCTTGTTTCTTGGCATTCTTCTGCTGAGACTGGACTTTTTTGATGACCACGTGCCATGTCTGGTCCTAGAGCTGGAGGTACAAGCCAACAGGCTGGGTGAGTGTTACTGAATAGGTTATCAATAAAACCTCACTACGCTGTAGAGCGTGCGTTGGCGGGGGCGCGGTGTGCGTTGGCGCTGTGTACGCGCGTATTGGCGGGGGCGGGTGAGCATTAAGTATCCAGCGGTGTAAAGTACTTCAGTAAAAATACTTTAAAGTACTACTTAAGTAGTTTGGGGGTATCTGTACTGTACTTTTTAAATTTGATAACTTTTACTTCACTACATTCCTAAAGAAAATAATGTACTTTTTACTTAAAACATTTCCCCCCTGACACCCAAAAGTACTCGTTACATTTTGAATGCTTAGCAAGACAGAAAAATAGTCCAATTCACACACTTATTTAGAGAACATCCCTGGTCATCCCTACTGCCTCTGATCTGGCAGACTCACTAAACACAAATGCTTTGTATGTAAAATTATGTATGAGTGTTGGAGTGTGCCCTTGGTTTGCTTAATATAAGGAATTTGAAATACTTTTACTTTTGATACTTAAGTATATTTTAAACCAAATACTTTTACTCAAGTAGAATTTACTGGGTGACTTACCTTAATAGAGATTGACTCAAGGTAAAGTATCTTTACTTTTACTCAAGTATGACAATTGGGTACTTTTTTCCTCCACCTAGTACCTAATTTGCATAAGGTAGTACAGTGTTCCCAAACTGGCGGCCTGCGAGCCAAATTTGGCCTGTGGGTGGTTGTATTTGGCCCCCCAAGTTGAGCAATTTTTTGTGTGTGTGTGTGTGTATATATATATATATATAAAAAAAAGTATTTATAATTTTCATTGTTGTACATAAGAATCTGTTCTGAAGTATTCCCACACGATTGTATACAAATGTAAGCAAGGTTTGAAATGATTGTTTTTGTGAAATATTATATCCGTTTGGGCTTCTTGCGATCAATTTGCAATTATGTTCCAGCCCCCCAACAATCCGCTCAAGAAAAAGAAACCGCCCTCAGCTTAATCTATAAAGAGTTGTATTCTAATTTCATAATTTGTTTCAAATAGTGGTGTGAGTGTTGGTGCTGTGTGCGTGTGTTGATGGGATGCGTGTTTTAAGTATGTAATTTGCATAAAGTAGTATAAAAAGTTGTTTTCTAAACTCAGAAATTGCTTCTAACTACTGTATAAAGCATGATCTCCCTACCATAGATTATTATTGGTCTAAATAACATGACCACCCTACTTTACATTGGCCTGAAATTACTGTATGTATTATGTACTGCCTCATTTGCAAATTAAGTGCCTAATTGGCATACTACAGCATTTCATAACATGGCCAGGGCGATATAAATGATTTATTGATGTAACCATATGCCTGAGCATGATCTGTTAACGTTAGCTCAGGTGAACATTGTAAACTTCTCCACAGTAGCTACTAAAAGTATGAATAGCTCGCTAGGTTACGGTCCGATCCACGAGGATATCGTACATGGAATGACAAATTGTTAACCAGCAGGCTACCGCTAGGAGGCTACCGCTAGGAGGCTACCGCTAGGAGGCTACCGCTAGGAGGCTACCGCTAGGAGGCTACCGCTAGGAGGCTACCGCTAGGAGGCTAAGAGGTATTCACATAGCTCTGGTCCATTGGCCAACGACTACTGCTGCTGCTCCTAGGGATAATACGACGCATGCATGTGGATCAACGCTAATCTGTCGATTTCGCATTTTGGAGAAAAGACCCTTCGCACAGTGACAACAACCTTCTGAAGTGACATGAATATCCAGTCATTATCAAATACGGAAAGGGTTAGGACTGAGGTAATGACTAACCGAAATACGGAAAGGGTTTGGACTGAGGTAATGACTAACCCTAGCCCAAATACAAAAAGGGTTAGGACTGAGGTAATGACTAAGCCAAATACGGAAAGGGTTAGGACTGAGGTAATGACTAAGCCAAATACGGAAAGGGTTAGGACTGAGGTAATGACTAACCCAAATACGGAAAGGGTTAGGACTGAGGTAATGACTAACCCACATACGGAAAGGGTTAGGACTGAGGTAATGACTAACCCACATACGGAAAGGGTTAGGACTGAGGTAATGACTAACCCACATACGGAAAGGGTTAGGACTGAGGTAATGACTAACCCACATACGGAAAGGGTTAGGACTGAGGTAATGACTAACCCACATACGGAAAGGGTTAGGACTGAGGTAATGACTAACCCACATACGGAAAGGGTTAGGACTGAGGTAATGACTAACCCACATACGGAAAGGGTTAGGACTGAGGTAATGACTAACCCACATACGGAAAGGGTTAGGACTGAGGTAATGACTAACCCACATACGGAAAGGGTTAGGACTGAGGTAATGACTAACCCACATACGGAAAGGGTTAGGACTGAGGTAATGACTAACCCACATACGGAAAGGGTTAGGACTGAGGTAATGACTAACCCACATACGGAAAGAGCAGAGGCAACTCCTTGTCGTCGCGCGATGGATCAGAGCTAGTGCGGACATTACCAGACAACTTGGCTAGTTAACGTTGGTTAGCTAGCTAGGTTAGCTAGCTGATAAACATATAGCTACCTCGTTATCTAGCTAGATACGGGTTATTCCCCAAATACACCGCACTGTGACGACTCACAAAACTAAACTTTTGAGAGAACGTTAGTTATCAGTAACGTTATCTTTGACTGAACGGCGGTTGGTCGCATGCTAGCTGGCTAGTTAAATCATTAGCGCTGTTGTTAGCAAACATGCTAGCTGACCATATGGCAGACTGGCTAGCTAGCAACGTTCCGGGTTGTACTTGATAAAGGCATACTGTTACATACGAGAAGGTGCGCTAATGCTAGATTACCCTAAATAAATAAGAATTGTCAAATAAATGTAGCTGCTAGCAAGATACTATACATTACCTCAGTGTTGGCAAAAAGGTCTGGATGGCAACGCTGTTCGAAGGCTTCACGGAAATGTGACACACAGCACGGCTGAAGTGGTTAGCCAAGCTAGCTACTTCTTCTTTAGTATTATGGCGGTCCGCAAACACATCTAATAGGTGCATGACCGCCACCTACAGGATTGGTTGTGTATCAGCCTGCTATTCTGTAGTATGAATTCAATACACTATGACAAAAATTGTCGCCTCATCACTATTCCACTACTTGGCCCTGACTGATCCTACACCAAGCCAGCAGCCTGGGAGGAAGGGACACTATCGCTTAAACACCTTGCAATTCTTCTGCAGCTGCCACCACAACATCTATCCTCTGTGATTTACCTTCCACTCCTGCGGTACAGTTGACCATCAAAACACAAACCTTACTGAAGCACATGTTACTCCTATCACTCTCTATTGACCTCAGCCTACTCACAGGGATCCTCTTAGGATCCCTCACCCTGGACCCATCTTCCTCTACTACTCTCTTTACGGCCTCAGCATTCAACATCTTCTGTACTACTTTGATCCTGGCAAACTCAACCTGACTTTCTATCACTGAACCCCTCTGATCTCCAGCACCATTGGTACCTCTACAGTTTACACACACAACGTTGTCTAACGATACTACACATTCCTTTGTCGCATGTCCTCCTGCAAACTTCTCACATATAGAAATCTCCCTCCTGCACACTGCTGCCACATGACCATAAGCTTGACACCTGAAACACTGTAATGGGTTCGGGACAAAAGCTCTCACGGCATAACTAACACATCCTAACTCGACTTTATCTGGTAAAACCTCTGCATCATAACTCAGTAGTACAGACAGTGTCTTCTCTGTTTTACCACGCTCTCCACCAGGTCTGCGCCGCACCAAACAGCGGGTGTCACAGACACCAGGAATCTTCAACTTCATTTGGCCCTCAACACTTAATGCCACTCCAGTTATAACTATTTTCAATGGCTCTCTGCTCCAGAGAGGAAAGCAAGTCACAGTCGTTGTCCCCAGTCAAGTGGTGCGGAATGCACGCTCCCTCTTGACGGCAGAAACGCAAAAAAACAACACAATACCACTTCAAGCCACTTTCACCGACCCAACCTCTTGTCCTAACCTGACACCACATATGGATCAGTCCGAAGGCAAGGATCCATTCTATCTGAAAATCTCACTCCCACTGGGCAAAAAAAAAATATTCATCACCATCAGAACGAGGCTCAAACTCGGCGGTCTTCACTGCACCTGCCACCTGTTTATTCATACTCACTACCATCATGTTACATTTTCTTCTGCAGCAGTCCGTATTTACTCTTAATGTGATCCACTTTCTTCCAACCTCCATGGGTTTCCCTGACTCCATCTCCAAGTCCGACAATCATTTTGGCGTACCAGTCATCTTGTCATTCCGATCTCAGTTTTCGCCTAGCTAGCTAGCTGGCTGACCAACATATTTGTCACATGACTCTTTGTGGCAAATGAATCAATTCAATTCAATTTAAGGGTTTTATTGGCATGGGAAACATATGTTAACAATGCCAAAGCAAGTGAAGTAGATAATAAACAAAAGTGAAATAAACAATAAAAATGAACAGAAAACATTACACTCAAAGAAGTTCCAAAATAATAAAGACATTTCAAATATCATACTATGTCTATATACAGTGTTGTAACGATGTGCAAATAGTTAAAGTACAAAAGGGAAAATAAATGAACATATATATGGTTTGTATTTACAATGGTGTTTGTTGTTCATTGGTTGCCTTTTTCTTGTGGCAACAGGGCACAAATCTTGCTGCTGTGATGGCACACTGTGGTATTTCACCCAATAGATACAGTGAGGGAAAAAAGTATTTGATCCCCTGCTGATTTTGTACGTTTGCCCACTGACAAAGAAATGATCAGTCTATAATTTTAATGGTAGGTTTATTTGAACAGTGAAAGACAGAATAACAACAAAAAAATCCATAAAAACGCATGTGAAAAATGTTATAAATGGAATAACATTTTAATGAGGGAAATAAGTATTTGACCCCCTCTCAATCAGAAAGATTTCTGGCTCCCAGGTGTCTTTTATACAGGTAACGACCTCAGATTAGGAGCACACTCTTAAAGGGAGTGCTCCTAATCTCAGTTTGTTACCTGTATAAAAGACACCTGTCCACAGAAGCAATCAATCAATCAGATTCCAAACTCTCCACCACGGCCAAGACCAAAGAGCTCTCCAAGGATGTCAGGGACAAGATAGTAGACCTACACAAGGCTGGAATGGGCTACAAGACCATCGCCAAGCAGCTTGGTGAGAAGGTGACAACAGTTGGTGCGATTATTCGCAAATGGAAGAAACACAAAAGAACTGTCAATCTCTCTTGGCCTTGGGCTCCATGCAAGATCTCACCTCGTGGAGTTGCAATGATTATGAGAACGGTGAGGAATCAGCCCAGAACTACACGGGAGGATCTTGTCAATGATCTCAAGGCAGCTGGGACCATAGTCACCAAGAAAACAATTGGTAATACACTAGCGCCCGCAAGGTGCCCCTGCTCAAGAAAGCACATATACATGCCCGTCTGAAGTTTGCCAATGAACATCTGAATGATTCATAGGACATCTGGGTGAAAGTGTTGTGGTCAGATGAGACCAAAATGGAGCTCTTTGGCATCAAGTCAACTCGCCGTGTTTGGAAGAGGAGGAATGCTGCCTATGACCCCACGAACCCCATGCCCACCGTCAAACATGGAGGTGGAAACATTATGCTTTGGGGGTGTTTTTCTGCTAAGGGGACAGGACAACTTCACCGCATCAAAGGGACGATGGATGGGGCCATGTACCGTCAAATCTTGGGTGAGAACCTCCATCCCTCAGCCAGGGCAAAATGAAAATGGGTCGTGGATGGGTATTCCAGCATGACAATGACCCAAAACACACGGCCAAGGCAACAAAGGAGTGGCTCAAGAAGAAGCACATTAAGGTCTTGGAGTGGCCTAGCCAATCTCCAGACCTTAATCCCATAAATCTGTGGAGGGAGCTAAAGGTTCGAGTTTCCAAACGTCAGCCTTGAAATCTTAACTACTTAGGGAGCAGTGGGGTGCTCAAAAAGGCTTTACGGCGAAAGCACTACAATTGATTGTTTGAGGATAGCACCTCTAATATTTCTGCAATAGCATAAATTCATAAACCAGCGCGGTTCACACAAAACCTATTTCACAGCGAAAACAAATCCCTTACCTTTCGAATAACTTCTGCTGAGGGCTTCCCAAGTGTCCAACGAAGACATCCAATGGTTCTTTTGTTAGAAAAAGTCATTTATTATATCCATAAATCTCCGTTTGGTTGGCGCGTTATGTTCTGAAAATCCAACGTCGAATCGCCCGTTGAAACGTGAAGAGAACGCGTTCAAATATACCTATAAACTTTTCCTAAATCAAAGACCAGTTATAATGCATCCATAGCTATCCTTTTATGAATATTAGCGATAATATTTCATTCGGATGGTCACCTAAACATTATATAAGTAAAATAAAGTGGGGCGCGCATCCAGCTGAGAAATCTTGTTGACATCTGAGCTCCCTTGACAATTTCCTGTTTCTATCCGTTTTGATTACTCCTATCGCTCCCAGTCTTTGTATAGAGGGGTCCATCTACTCTTCTTGGGGTCCAGGAAATCTTCCTGGGGTCCAACTACTCTTCCTGGGGTCCAGCAACTCTTCCTGGGGTCCAGCTACTCTTCCTGGAGCCCAGCTACTCTTCCTGGTGTCCAGCTACTCTTCCTGGTGTCCAGCTACACTTCTTGGGGTCCAGCTACTCTTCCTGGGGTCCAGCTACTCTTCCTGGGGTCCAGCTACTCTTCCTGGGGTCCAGCTACTCTTCCTGGGGTCCAGTTACACTTCATGGGGTCCAGCTACTCTTCCTGGGGTCCAGCTACTCTTCCTGGGGTCCAGCTACACTTCATGGGGTCCAGCTACTCTTCGTGGGGTCCAGCTACTCTTCATGGGGTCCAGCTACCCTCCTTGAGGTCCAGCTACTCTTATTGGGGTCCAGCTACTCTTCATGGGGTCATGCTACACTTCCTGGGGTCCAGCTACTCTTCATGAGGTCCAGGTACACTTATTGGGGTCCAGCTACTCTTTCCGGGGTCCAGCTACTCTTCCTGGGGTCCGGCTACTCTTCCTGGGGTCCAGCTACTCTTCTTGGGGTCCAGCTACTCTTCCTGGTGTGCAGCAACTCTTCTTGAGGTCCAGCTACTCTGCCCCGGGATCCAGCTACTCTTCTTGGGGCCCAGCTACTCTTCCTGGGGCCCAGCAACTCTTTTTGGGGTCCACCTACCATTCATGGGGTCCTGCTACTCTTACTGGGGTCCAGCTACTCTTCATGAGGTCCAGTTACTGTTATTGGGGTCCAGCTACTCTTCCTGGGGTCCAGCTACTCTTCCTGGGGTCCAGCTACTCTTCTGAGGATCCAGCTCCTCTTCATGGGGTCCAGATACCCTCCCTGAGGTCCAGCTACTCTTATTGGGGTCCAGCTACTCTTCCTGGGGTCATACTACACTTTCTGGGGTCCAGCTACTCTTCATGAGGTCCAGTTACACTTATTGGGGTCCAGCTACTCTTCCTGGGGTCCAGCTACTCTTCCTGGGGTTCAGCTACTCTTCTGGGAGTCCAGCTATTCTTTCTAGGGTCCAAGTACTCTTCCTGGGGTCCGGCTACTCTTCCTGGGGTCCGGCTACTCTTCCTGGGGTCCGGCTACCCTTCCTGGGGTCCAGCTACTCTTCCTGGTGTCCAGCTACTCTTCCTGAAGTCCAGCTACTCTTCCCGGGATCCAGCTACTCTTCTTGGGGCCCAGCTACTCTTCCTGGGGTCCAGCTACTCTTCCCGGGATCCAGCTACTCTTTTTGGGGTCCACCTACCATTCATGGGGTCCTGCTACTCTTCCTGGGGTCCAGCTACTCTTCATGAGGTCCAGCTACTCTTATTGGGGTCCAGTTACTCTTATTGGGGTCCAGCTACTCTTATTGGGGTCCAGTTACTCTTATTGGGGTCCAGCTACTCTTCCTGGGGTCCAGCTACTCTTCTGGGGATCCAGCTCCTTATCCTGGGGTCCAGATACTCTTCCTGGGGTCCAGCTACTCTTCCTGGGCTCCAGCTACTCTTCCTGGTCTCCAGCTACTCTTCCTGGGGTCCAGCTACCTTTCCTGGGGTCCAGCTACTCTTAATGGGGTCCAGCTACCCTCCCTGAGGTCCAGCTACTCTTATTGGGGTCCAGCTACTCTTCATGGGGTCAAGCTACACTTCCTGGGGTCCAGCTACTCTTCATGAGGTCCAGTTACTCTTATTGGGTTCCAGCTACTCTTCCTGGGGTCCAGCTACTCTTCCTGGGGTTCAGCTACTCTTCTTGGAGTCCAGCTACTCTTCCTGAGGTCCAGCTACTCTTCC
This sequence comes from Brachymystax lenok tsinlingensis, assembly GCA_030435695.1. Lineage (NCBI taxonomy): Eukaryota > Metazoa > Chordata > Actinopteri > Salmoniformes > Salmonidae > Brachymystax > Brachymystax lenok. The sequence goes on from CM059806.1 coordinate 41,078,539, forward strand.
CGGGATCCAGCTACTCTTCTCGGGGCCCAGCTACTCTTCCTGGGGCCCAGCTACTCTTCCTGGGATCCAGCTACACTTTTGGGGTCCACCTATCATTCATGGGGTCCTGCTACTCTTCCTGGGGTCCAGCTACTCTTCATGAGGTCCAGTTACTCTAATTGGGGTCCAGCTACTCTTCCTGGGGTCCAGCTACTCTTCCTGGGGTCCAGCTACTCTTCTGGGGATCCAGCTCCTCTTCCTGGGGTCCAGCAACTCTTCTTGGGATCCAGATACTCTTCCTGGGGTCCAGCTACTCTTCCTGGGCTCCAGCTACTCTTACTGGTGTCCAGCTACTCTTCATGAGGTCCAGTTACTCTAATTGGGGTCCAGCTACTCTTCCTGGGGTCCAGCTACTCTTCCTGGGGTCCAGCTACTCTTCTGGGGATCCAGCTCCTCTTCCTGGGGTCCAGCAACTCTTCTTGGGATCCAGATACTCTTCCTGGGGTTCAGCTACTCTTCTTGGAGTCCAGCTATTCTTTCTAGGGTCCAGCTACTCTCCCTGGGGTCCGGCTACTCTTCTTGGGGTCCAGCTACTCTTCCGAGGATCCAGCTCCTCTTCCTGGAGTCCAGCTACTCTTCCTGGGGTCCAGCTACTCTTTTGGGGTCCAGCTACTCTTCATGAGGTCCAGTTACACTTATTGGGGTCCAGCTACTCTTCCTGGGGTTCAGCTACTCTTCTGGGAGTCCAGCTATTCTTTCTAGGGTCCAAGTACTCTTCCTGGGGTCCGGCTACTCTTCCTGGGGTCCGGCTACCCTTCCTGGGGTCCAGCTACTCTTCTTGGTGTCCAGCTACTCTTCCTGGTGTCCAGCTACTCTTCCTGAGGTCCAGCTACTCTTCCCGGGATCCAGCTACTCTTCGTGGGGCCCAGCTACTCTTCCTGGGGTCCAGCTACTCTTCCCGGGATCCAGCTACTCTTTTGGGGTCAACCTACCATTCATGGGGTCCTGCTACTCTTCCTGGGGTCCAGCTACTCTTCATGAGGTCCAGCTACTCTTATTGGGGTCCAGTTACTCTTATTGGGGTCCAGCTACTCTTATTGGGGTCCAGTTACTCTTATTGGGGTCCAGCTACACTTCCTGGGGTCCAGCTACTCTTCTGGGGATCCAGCTCCTTATCCTGGGGTCCAGATACCCTCCCTGAGGTCCAGCTACTCTTATTGGGGTCCAGCTACTCTTCCTGGGGTCATACTACACTTTCTGGGGTCCAGCTACTCTTCATGAGGTCCAGTTACACTTATTGGGGTCCAGCTACTCTTCCTGGGGTCCAGCTACTCTTCCTGGGGTTCAGCTACTCTTCTGGGAGTCCAGCTATTCTTTCTAGGGTCCAAGTACTCTTCCTGGGGTCCGGCTACTCTTCCTGGGGTCCGGCTACTCTTCCTGGGGTCCGGCTACCCTTCCTGGGGTCCAGCTACTCTTCCTGGTGTCCAGCTACTCTTCCTGAAGTCCAGCTACTCTTCCCGGGATCCAGCTACTCTTCTTGGGGCCCAGCTACTCTTCCTGGGGTCCAGCTACTCTTCCCGGGATCCAGCTACTCTTTTTGGGGTCCACCTACCATTCATGGGGTCCTGCTACTCTTCCTGGGGTCCAGCTACTCTTCATGAGGTCCAGCTACTCTTATTGGGGTCCAGTTACTCTTATTGGGGTCCAGCTACTCTTATTGGGGTCCAGTTACTCTTATTGGGGTCCAGCTACTCTTCCTGGGGTCCAGCTACTCTTCTGGGGATCCAGCTCCTTATCCTGGGGTCCAGATACTCTTCCTGGGGTCCAGCTACTCTTCCTGGGCTCCAGCTACTCTTCCTGGTCTCCAGCTACTCTTCCTGGGGTCCAGCTACCTTTCCTGGGGTCCAGCTACTCTTAATGGGGTCCAGCTACCCTCCCTGAGGTCCAGCTACTCTTATTGGGGTCCAGCTACTCTTCATGGGGTCAAGCTACACTTCCTGGGGTCCAGCTACTCTTCATGAGGTCCAGTTACTCTTATTGGGTTCCAGCTACTCTTCCTGGGGTCCAGCTACTCTTCCTGGGGTTCAGCTACTCTTCTTGGAGTCCAGCTACTCTTCCTGAGGTCCAGCTACTCTTCCCGGGATCCAGCTACTCTTCTCGGGCCCAGCTACTCTTCCTGGGGCCCAGCTACTCTTCCTGGGATCCAGCTACACTTTTGGGGTCCACCTATCATTCATGGGGTCCTGCTACTCTTCCTGGGGTCCAGCTACTCTTCATGAGGTCCAGTTACTCTAATTGGGGTCCAGCTACTCTTCCTGGGGTCCAGCTACTCTTCCTGGGGTCCAGCTACTCTTCTGGGGATCCAGCTCCTCTTCCTGGGGTCCAGCAACTCTTCTTGGGATCCAGATACTCTTCCTGGGGTCCAGCTACTCTTCCTGGGCTCCAGCTACTCTTACTGGTGTCCAGCTACTCTTCATGAGGTCCAGTTACTCTAATTGGGGTCCAGCTACTCTTCCTGGGGTCCAGCTACTCTTCCTGGGGTCCAGCTACTCTTCTGGGGATCCAGCTCCTCTTCCTGGGGTCCAGCAACTCTTCTTGGGATCCAGATACTCTTCCTGGGGTTCAGCTACTCTTCTTGGAGTCCAGCTATTCTTTCTAGGGTCCAGCTACTCTCCCTGGGGTCCGGCTACTCTTCTTGGGGTCCAGCTACTCTTCCGAGGATCCAGCTCCTCTTCCTGGAGTCCAGCTACTCTTCCTGGGGTCCAGCTACTCTTTTGGGGTCCAGCTACTCTTCATGAGGTCCAGTTACACTTATTGGGGTCCAGCTACTCTTCCTGGGGTTCAGCTACTCTTCTGGGAGTCCAGCTATTCTTTCTAGGGTCCAAGTACTCTTCCTGGGGTCCGGCTACTCTTCCTGGGGTCCGGCTACCCTTCCTGGGGTCCAGCTACTCTTCTTGGTGTCCAGCTACTCTTCCTGGTGTCCAGCTACTCTTCCTGAGGTCCAGCTACTCTTCCCGGGATCCAGCTACTCTTCGTGGGGCCCAGCTACTCTTCCTGGGGTCCAGCTACTCTTCCCGGGATCCAGCTACTCTTTTTGGGGTCAACCTACCATTCATGGGGTCCTGCTACTCTTCCTGGGGTCCAGCTACTCTTCATGAGGTCCAGCTACTCTTATTGGGGTCCAGTTACTCTTATTGGGGTCCAGCTACTCTTATTGGGGTCCAGTTACTCTTATTGGGGTCCAGCTACACTTCCTGGGGTCCAGCTACTCTTCTGGGGATCCAGCTCCTTATCCTGGGGTCCAGATACCCTCCCTGAGGTCCAGCTACTCTTATTGGGGTCCAGCTACTCTTCCTGGGGTCATACTACACTTTCTGGGGTCCAGCTACTCTTCATGAGGTCCAGTTACACTTATTGGGGTCCAGCTACTCTTCCTGGGGTCCAGCTACTCTTCCTGGGGTTCAGCTACTCTTCTGGGAGTCCAGCTATTCTTTCTAGGGTCCAAGTACTCTTCCTGGGGTCCGGCTACTCTTCCTGGGGTCCGGCTACTCTTCCTGGGGTCCGGCTACCCTTCCTGGGGTCCAGCTACTCTTCCTGGTGTCCAGCTACTCTTCCTGAAGTCCAGCTACTCTTCCCGGGATCCAGCTACTCTTCTTGGGGCCCAGCTACTCTTCCTGGGGTCCAGCTACTCTTCCCGGGATCCAGCTACTCTTTTTGGGGTCCACCTACCATTCATGGGGTCCTGCTACTCTTCCTGGGGTCCAGCTACTCTTCATGAGGTCCAGCTACTCTTATTGGGGTCCAGTTACTCTTATTGGGGTCCAGCTACTCTTATTGGGGTCCAGTTACTCTTATTGGGGTCCAGCTACTCTTCCTGGGGTCCAGCTACTCTTCTGGGGATCCAGCTCCTTATCCTGGGGTCCAGATACTCTTCCTGGGGTCCAGCTACTCTTCCTGGGCTCCAGCTACTCTTCCTGGTCTCCAGCTACTCTTCCTGGGGTCCAGCTACCTTTCCTGGGGTCCAGCTACTCTTAATGGGGTCCAGCTACCCTCCCTGAGGTCCAGCTACTCTTATTGGGGTCCAGCTACTCTTCATGGGGTCAAGCTACACTTCCTGGGGTCCAGCTACTCTTCATGAGGTCCAGTTACTCTTATTGGGTTCCAGCTACTCTTCCTGGGGTCCAGCTACTCTTCCTGGGGTTCAGCTACTCTTCTTGGAGTCCAGCTACTCTTCCTGAGGTCCAGCTACTCTTCCCGGGATCCAGCTACTCTTCTCGGGGCCCAGCTACTCTTCCTGGGGCCCAGCTACTCTTCCTGGGATCCAGCTACACTTTTTGGGGTCCACCTATCATTCATGGGGTCCTGCTACTCTTCCTGGGGTCCAGCTACTCTTCATGAGGTCCAGTTACTCTAATTGGGGTCCAGCTACTCTTCCTGGGGTCCAGCTACTCTTCCTGGGGTCCAGCTACTCTTCTGGGGATCCAGCTCCTCTTCCTGGGGTCCAGCAACTCTTCTTGGGATCCAGATACTCTTCCTGGGGTCCAGCTACTCTTCCTGGGCTCCAGCTACTCTTACTGGTGTCCAGCTACTCTTCATGAGGTCCAGTTACTCTAATTGGGGTCCAGCTACTCTTCCTGGGGTCCAGCTACTCTTCCTGGGGTCCAGCTACTCTTCTGGGGATCCAGCTCCTCTTCCTGGGGTCCAGCAACTCTTCTTGGGATCCAGATACTCTTCCTGGGGTTCAGCTACTCTTCTTGGAGTCCAGCTATTCTTTCTAGGGTCCAGCTACTCTCCCTGGGGTCCGGCTACTCTTCTTGGGGTCCAGCTACTCTTCCGAGGATCCAGCTCCTCTTCCTGGAGTCCAGCTACTCTTCCTGGGGTCCAGCTACTCTTTTGGGGTCCAGCTACTCTTCATGAGGTCCAGTTACACTTATTGGGGTCCAGCTACTCTTCCTGGGGTTCAGCTACTCTTCTGGGAGTCCAGCTATTCTTTCTAGGGTCCAAGTACTCTTCCTGGGGTCCGGCTACTCTTCCTGGGGTCCGGCTACCCTTCCTGGGGTCCAGCTACTCTTCTTGGTGTCCAGCTACTCTTCCTGGTGTCCAGCTACTCTTCCTGAGGTCCAGCTACTCTTCCCGGGATCCAGCTACTCTTCGTGGGGCCCAGCTACTCTTCCTGGGGTCCAGCTACTCTTCCCGGGATCCAGCTACTCTTTTTGGGGTCAACCTACCATTCATGGGGTCCTGCTACTCTTCCTGGGGTCCAGCTACTCTTCATGAGGTCCAGCTACTCTTATTGGGGTCCAGTTACTCTTATTGGGGTCCAGCTACTCTTATTGGGGTCCAGTTACTCTTATTGGGGTCCAGCTACACTTCCTGGGGTCCAGCTACTCTTCTGGGGATCCAGCTCCTTATCCTGGGGTCCAGATACTCTTCCTGGGGTCCAGCTACTCTTCCTGGGCTCCAGCTACTCTTCCTGTGGTCCAGCTACCTTTCCTGGGGTCCAGCTACTCTTAATGGGGTCCAGCTACCCTTAATGGGGTCCAGCTACTCTTCCTGGGGTCCAGCTACTCTTCCTGGGGTTCAGCTACTCTTCTTGGAGTCCAGCTACTCTTCCTGAGGTCCAGCTACTCTTCCCGGGATCCAGCTACTCTTCTCGGGGCCCAGCTACTTTTCCTGGGGCCCAGCTACTCTTCCTGGGATCCAGCTACACTTTTTGGGGTCCACCTATCATTCATGGGGTCCTGCTACTCTTCCTGGTGTCCAGCTACTCTTCATGAGGTCCAGTTACTCTAATTGGGGTCCAGCTACTCTTCCTGGGGTCCAGCTACTCTTCCTGGGGTCCAGCTACTCTTCTGGGGATCCAGCTCCTCTTCCTGGGGTCCAGCAACTCTTCCTGGGGTCCAGCTACTCTTCCTGGGGTCCAGCTACTCTTCCTGGGCTCCAGCTACTCTTACTGGTGTCCAGCTACTCTTCATGAGGTCCAGTTACTCTATTTGGGGTCCAGCTACTCTTCCTGGGGTCCAGCTACTCTTCCTGGGGTCCAGCTACTCTTCTGGGGATCCAGCTCCTCTTCCTGGGGTCCAGCAACTCTTCTTGGGATCCAGATACTCTTCCTGGGGTTCAGCTACTCTTCTTGGAGTCCAGCTATTCTTTCTAGGGTCCAGCTACTCTCCCTGGGGTCCGGCTACTCTTCTTGGGGTCCAGCTACTCTTCCGAGGATCCAGCTCCTCTTCCTGGGGTCCAGCTACTCTTCCTGGGGTCCAGCTACTCTTTTGGGGTCCAGCTACTCTTCATGAGGTCCAGTTACACTTATTGGGGTCCAGCTCCTCTTCCTGGGGTTCAGCTACTCTTCTGGGAGTCCAGCTATTCTTTCTAGGGTCCAAGTACTCTTCCTGGGGTCCGGCTACTCTTCCTGGGGTCCGGCTACCCTTCCTGGGGTCCAGCTACTCTTCCTGGGGTCCAGTTACTCTTCCCGGGATCCAGCTACTCTTTTTGGGGTCCACCTACCATTCATGGGGTCCTGCTACTCTTCCTGGGGTCCAGCTACTCTTCATGAGGTCCAGCTACTCTTATTGGGGTCCAGCTACTCTTATTGGGGTCCAGCTACTCTTATTGGGGTCCAGTTACTCTTATTGGGGTCCAGCTACTCTTCCTGGGGTCCAGCTACTCTTCTGGGGATCCAGCTCCTTATCCTGGGGTCCAGATACTCTTCCTGGGGTCCAGCTACTCTTACTGGGCTCCAGCTACTCTTACTGGTCTCCAGCTACTCTTCCTGGGGTCCAGCTACTCTTCATGAGGTCCAGTTACTCTTATTGGGGTCCAGCTACTCTTCCTGGGGTCCAGCTACTCTTCCTGGGGTCCAGCTACTCTTCCTGGGGTCCGGCTACTCTTCTTGGGGTCCAGCTACTCTTCCTGAGGTCCAGCTACTCTTCCCGGGATCCAGCTACTCTTCTCGGGGCCCAGCTACTCTTCCTGGGGCCCAGCTACTCTTCCTGGGATCCAGCTACTCTTTTTGGGGTCCACCTACCATTCATGGGGTCCTGCTACTCTTCCTGGTGTCCAGCTACTCTTCATGAGGTCCAGTTACTCTAATTGGGGTCCAGCTACTCTTCCTGGGGTCCAGCTACTCTTCTGGGGATCCAGCTCCTCTTCCTGGGGTCCAGCAACTCTTCTGGGGATCCAGATACTCTTCCTGGGGTCCAGCTACTCTTCCTGGGCTCCAGCTACTCTTCCTGGTCTCCAGCTACACCTCCTGGGGTCCAGCTACCTTTCCTGGGGTCCAGCTACTCTTAATGGGGTCCAGCTACCCTTAATGGGGTCCAACTACCCTCCCTGAGGTCCAGCTACTCTTATTGGGGTCCAGCTACTCTTCATGGGGTCAAGCTACACTTCCTGGGGTCCAGCTACTCTTCATGAGGTCCAGTTACTCTTATTGGGGTCCAGCTACACTTCCTGGGGTCCAGCTAATCTTCCTGGGGTTCAGCTACTCTTCTTGGAGTCCAGCTATTCTTTCTAGGGTCCAGCTACTCTTCCTGGGGTCCGGCTACTCTTCTTGGGGTCCAGCTACTCTTCCTGAGGTCCAGCTACTCTTCCCGGGATCCAGCTACTCTTCTCGGGGCCCAGCTACTCTTCCTGGGGCCCAGCTACTCTTCCTGGGATCCAGCTACTCTTTTTGGGGTCCACCTACCATTCATGGGGTCCTGCTACTCTTCCTGGTGTCCAGCTACTCTTCATGAGGTCCAGTTACTCTAATTGGGGTCCAGCTACTCTTCCTGGGGTCCAGCTACTCTTCCTGGGGTCCAGCTACTCTTCTGGGGATCCAGCTCCTCTTCCTGGGGTCCAGCAACTCTTCTTGGGATCCAGATACTCTTCCTGGGGTCCAGCTACTCTTCCTGGGCTCCAGCTACTCTTACTGGTCTCCAGCTACTCTTCCTGGGGTCCAGCTACTTTTCCTGGGGTCCAGCTACTCTTAATGGGGTCCAGCTACCCTCCCTGAGGTCCAGCTACTCTTATTGGGGTCCAGCTACTCTTCATGGGGTCAAGGTACACTTCCTGGGGTCCAGCTACTCTTCATGAGGTCCAGTTACTCTTATTGGGGTCCAGCTACTCTTCCTGGGGTCCAGCTACTCATCCTGGGGTTCAGCTACTCTTCTTGGAGTCCAACTATTCTTTCTAGGGTCCAGCTACTCTCCCTGGGGTCCGGCTACTCTTCTTGGGGTCCAGCTACTCTTTTTGGGGTCCAGCTACTCTTCCTGGTGTGCAGCTACTCTGCCTGAGGTCCAGCTACTCTTCCCGGGATCCAGCTAATCTTCTTGGGGCCCAGCTACTCTTCCTGGGGTCCGGCTACTCTTCTTTGGGTCCAGCTACTCTTCCTGAGGTCCAGCTACTCTTCCCGGGATCCAGCTACTCTTCTCGGGGCCCAGCTACTCTTCCTGGGGCCCAGCTACTCTTCCTGGGATCCAGCTACTCTTCCTGGGGTCCGGCTACTCTTCTTGGGGTCCAGCTACTCTTCCTGAGGTCCAGCTACTCTTCCCGGGATCCAGCTACTCTTCTCGGGGCCCAGCTACTTTTCCTGGGGCCCAGCTACACTTCCTGGGATCCAGCTACACTTTTTGGGGTCCACCTATCATTCATGGGGTCCTGCTACTCTTCCTGGTGTCCAGCTACTCTTCATGAGGTCCAGTTACTCTAATTGGGGTCCAGCTACTCTTCCTGGGGTCCAGCTACTCTTCCTGGGGTCCAGCTACTCTTCTGGGGATCCAGCTCCTCTTCCTGGGGTCCAGCAACTCTTCCTGGGGTCCAGCTACTCTTCCTGGGGTCCAGCTACTCTTCCTGGGCTCCAGCTACTCTTACTGGTGTCCAGCTACTCTTCATGAGGTCCAGTTACTCTATTTGGGGTCCAGCTACTCTTCCTGGGGTCCAGCTACTCTTCCTGGGGTCCAGCTACTCTTCTGGGGATCCAGCTACTCTTCCTGGGATCCAGCTACTCTTTTTGGGGTCCACCTACCATTCATGGGGTCCTGCTACTCTTCCTGGTGTCCAGCTACTCTTCATGAGGTCCAGTTACTCTAATTGGGGTCCAGCTACTCTTCCTGGGGTCCAGCTACTCTTCCTGGGGTCCAGCTACTCTTCTGGGGATCCAGCTCCTCTTCCTGGGGTCCAGCAACTCTTCTTGGGATCCAGATACTCTTCCTGGGGTCCAGCTACTCTTCCTGGGCTCCAGCTACTCTTACTGGTCTCCAGCTACTCTTCCTGGGGTCCAGCTACCTTTCCTGGGGTCCAGCTACTCTTAATGGGGTCCAGCTACCCTCCCTGAGGTCCAGCTACTCTTATTGGGGTCCAGCTACTCTTCATGGGGTCAAGCTACACTTCCTGGGGTCCAGCTACTCTTCATGAGGTCCAGTTACTCTTATTGGGGTCCAGCTACTCTTCCTGGGGTCCAGCTACTCATCCTGGGGTTCAGCTACTCTTCTTGGAGTCCAACTATTCTTTCTAGGGTCCAGCTACTCTCCCTGGGGTCCGGCTACTCTTCTTGGGGTCCAGCTACTCTTTTTGGGGTCCAGCTACTCTTCCTGGTGTGCAGCTACTCTGCCTGAGGTCCAGCTACTCTTCCCGGGATCCAGCTAATCTTCTTGGGGCCCAGCTACTCTTCCTGGGGTCCGGCTACTCTTCTTGGGGTCCAGCTACTCTTCCTGAGGTCCAGCTACTCTTCCCGGGATCCAGCTACTCTTCTCGGGGCCCAGCTACTCTTCTCGGGGCCCAGCTACTCTTCCTGGGGCCCAGCTACTCTTCCTGGGATCCAGCTACTCTTCCTGGGGTCCGGCTACTCTTCTTGGGGTCCAGCTACTCTTCCTGAGGTCCAGCTACTCTTCCCGGGATCCAGCTACTCTTCTCGGGGCCCAGCTACTCTTCCTGGGGCCCAGCTACTCTTCCTGGGATCCAGCTACTCTTTTTGGGGTCCACCTACCATTCATGGAGTCCTGCTACTCTTCCTGTTGTCCAGCTACTCTTCATGAGGTCCAGTTACTCTAATTGGGGTCCAGCTACTCTTCCTGGGGTCCAGCTACTCTTCCTGGGGTCCAGCTACTCTTCTGGGGATCCAGCTCCTCTTCCTGGGGTCCAGCAACTCTTCTTGGGATCCAGATACTCTTCCTGGGGTCCAGCTACTCTTCCTGGGCTCCAGCTACTCTTACTGGTCTCCAGCTACTCTTCCTGGGGTCCAGCTACCTTTCCTGGGGTCCAGCTACTCTTAATGGGGTCCAGCTACCCTCCCTGAGGTCCAGCTACTCTTATTGGGGTCCAGCTACTCTTCATGGGGTCAAGCTACACTTCCTGGGGTCCAGCTACTCTTCATGAGGTCCAATTACTCTTATTGGGGTCCAGCAACTCTTCCTGGGGTCCAGCTACTCATCCTGGGGTTCAGCTACTCTTCTTGGAGTACAGCTATTCTTTCTAGGGTCCAGCTACTCTCCCTGGGGTCTGGCTACTCTTCTTGGGGTCCAGCTACTCTTTTTGGGGTCCAGCTACTCTTCCTGGTGTGCAGCTACTCTGCCTGAGGTCCAGCTACTCTTCCCGGGATCCAGCTAATCTTCTTGGGGCCCAGCTACTCTTCCTGGGGTCCAGCAACTCTTCTTGGGATCCAGATACTCTTCCTGGGGTCCAGCTACTCTTCCTGGGGTCCAGCTACCTTTCCTGGGGTCCAGCTACTCTTAATGGGGTCCAGCTACCTTCCCTGAGGTCCAGCTACTCTTATTGGGGTCCAGCTACTCTTCATGGGGTCAAGCTACACTTCCTGGGGTCCAGCTACTCTTCATTAGGTCCAGTTACTCTTATTGGGTTCCAGCTACTCTTCCTGGTGTCCAGCTACTCTTCCTGGGGTTCAGCTACTCTTCTTGGAGTCCAGCTATTCTTTCTAGGGTCCAGCTACTCTTCCTGGGTTCCGGCTACTTTTCTTGGGGTCCAGCTACTCTTCCTGGGGCCCAGCTACTCTTCCTGGGATCCAGCTACTCTTTTTGGGGTCCACCTACCATTCATGGGGTCCTGCTACTCTTCCTGGTGTCCAGCTACTCTTCATGAGGTCCAGTTACTCTTATTGGTGTCCAGCTAATCTTCCTGGGGTCCAGCTACTCTTCCTGGTGTCCAGCTACTCTTCTGGGGATCCAGCTCCTCTTCCTGGGGTCCAGGAACTCTTCTTGGGATCCAGATACTCTTCTTGGGGTCCAGCTACTCTTCCTGGGCTCCAGCTACTCTTCCTGGGGTCCAGCTACTCTTAATGGGGTCCAGCTACCTTCCCTGAGGTCCAGCTACTCTTATTGGGGTCCAGCAACTCTTCATGGGGTCAAGCTACACTTCCTGGGGTCCAGCTACTCTTCATGAGGTCCAGTTACTCTTATTGGGGTCCAGCTACTCTTCCTGGTGTCCAGCTACTCTTCCTGGGGTTCAGCTACTCTTCTTGGAGTCCAGCTATTCTTTCTAGGGTCCAGCTACTCTTCCTGGGGTCCGGCTACTCTTCCTGGGGCCCAGCTACTCTTCCTGGGATCCAGCTACTCTTTTTGGGGTCCACCTACCATTCATGGGGTCCTGCTACTCTTCCTGGTGTCCAGCTACTCTTCATGAGGTCCAGTTACTCTTATTGGTGTCCAGCTAATCTTCCTGGGGTCCAGCTACTCTTCCTGGTGTCCAGCTACTCTTCTGGGGATCCAGCTCCTCTTCCTGGGGTCCAGGAACTCTTCTTGGGATCCAGATACTCTTCTTGGGGTCCAGCTACTCTTCCTGGGCTCCAGCTACTCTTCCTGGGCTCCAGCTACTCTTCCTGGGGTCCAGCTACTCTTAATGGGGTCCAGCTACCCTCCCTGAGGTCCAGCTACTCTTATTGGGGTCCAGCTACTCTTCATGGGGTCAAGCTACACTTCCTGGGGTCCAGCTACTCTTCATGAGGTCCAGTTACTCTTATTGGGGTCCAGCTACTCTTCCTGGGTTCCAGCTACTCATCCTGGGGTTCAGCTACTCTTCTTGGAGTCCAACTATTCTTTCTAGGGTCCAGCTACTCTCCCTGGGGTCCGGCTACTCTTCTTGGGGTCCAGCTACTCTTTTTGGGGTCCAGCTACTCTTCCTGGTGTGCAGCTACTCTGCCTGAGGTCCAGCTACTCTTCCCGGGATCCAGCTAATCTTCTTGGGGCCCAGCTACTCTTCCTGGGGTCCGGCTACTCTTCTTGGGGTCCAGCTACTCTTCCTGAGGTCCAGCTACTCTTCCCGGGATCCAGCTACTCTTCTCGGGGCCCAGCTACTCTTCTCGGGGCCCAGCTACTCTTCCTGGGGCCCAGCTACTCTTCCTGGGATCCAGCTACTCTTCCTGGGGTCCGGCTACTCTTCTTGGGGTCCAGCTACTCTTCCTGAGGTCCAGCTACTCTTCCCGGGATCCAGCTACTCTTCTCGGGGCCCAGCTACTCTTCCTGGGGCCCAGCTACTCTTCCTGGTGTGCAGCTACTCTGCCTGAGGTCCAGCTACTCTTCCCGGGATCCAGCTAATCTTCTTGGGGCCCAGCTACTCTTCCTGGGGTCCGGCTACTCTTCTTGGGGTCCAGCTACTCTTCCTGAGGTCCAGCTACTCTTCCCGGGATCCAGCTACTCTTCTCGGGGCCCAGCTACTCTTCTCGGGGCCCAGCTACTCTTCCTGGGGCCCAGCTACTCTTCCTGGGATCCAGCTACTCTTCCTGGGGTCCGGCTACTCTTCTTGGGGTCCAGCTACTCTTCCTGAGGTCCAGCTACTCTTCCCGGGATCCAGCTACTCTTCTCGGGGCCCAGCTACTCTTCCTGGGGCCCAGCTACTCTTCCTGGGATCCAGCTACTCTTTTTGGGGTCCACCTACCATTCATGGAGTCCTGCTACTCTTCCTGGTGTCCAGCTACTCTTCATGAGGTCCAGTTACTCTAATTGGGGTCCAGCTACTCTTCCTGGGGTCCAGCTACTCTTCCTGGGGTCCAGCTACTCTTCTGGGGATCCAGCTCCTCTTCCTGGGGTCCAGCAACTCTTCTTGGGATCCAGATACTCTTCCTGGGGTCCAGCTACTCTTCCTGGGCTCCAGCTACTCTTACTGGTCTCCAGCTACTCTTCCTGGGGTCCAGCTACCTTTCCTGGGGTCCAGCTACTCTTAATGGGGTCCAGCTACCCTCCCTGAGGTCCAGCTACTCTTATTGGGGTCCAGCTACTCTTCATGGGGTCAAGCTACACTTCCTGGGGTCCAGCTACTCTTCATGAGGTCCAATTACTCTTATTGGGGTCCAGCAACTCTTCCTGGGGTCCAGCTACTCATCCTGGGGTTCAGCTACTCTTCTTGGAGTCCAGCTATTCTTTCTAGGGTCCAGCTACTCTTCCTGGGTTCCGGCTACTTTTCTTGGGGTCCAGCTACTCTTCCTGGGGTCCAGCTACTCTTCCTGGGGTCCAGCTACTCTTCCTGGGGTCCAGCTACTCTTCTGGGGATCCAGCTCCTCTTCCTGGGGTCCAGCAACTCTTCTTGGGATCCAGATACTCTTCCTGGGGTCCAGCTACTCTTCCTGGGCTCCAGCTACTCTTACTGGTCTCCAGCTACTCTTCCTGGGGTCCAGCTACCTTTCCTGGGGTCCAGCTACTCTTAATGGGGTCCAGCTACCCTCCCTGAGGTCCAGCTACTCTTATTGGGGTCCAGCTACTCTTCATGGGGTCAAGCTACACTTCCTGGGGTCCAGCTACTCTTCATGAGGTCCAATTACTCTTATTGGGGTCCAGCAACTCTTCCTGGGGTCCAGCTACTCATCCTGGGGTTCAGCTACTCTTCTTGGAGTACAGCTATTCTTTCTAGGGTCCAGCTACTCTCCCTGGGGTCTGGCTACTCTTCTTGGGGTCCAGATACTCTTTTTGGGGTCCAGCTACTCTTCCTGGTGTGCAGCTACTCTGCCTGAGGTCCAGCTACTCTTCCCGGGATCCAGCTAATCTTCTTGGGGCCCAGCTACTCTTCCTGGGGTCCAGCAACTCTTCTTGGGATCCAGATACTCTTCCTGGGGTCCAGCTACTCTTCCTGGGGTCCAGCTACCTTTCCTGGGGTCCAGCTACTCTTAATGGGGTCCAGCTACCTTCCCTGAGGTCCAGCTACTCTTCATGGGGTCAAGCTACACTTCCTGGGGTCCAGCTACTCTTCATTAGGTCCAGTTACTCTTATTGGGTTCCAGCTACTCTTCCTGGTGTCCAGCTACTCTTCCTGGGGTTCAGCTACTCTTCTTGGAGTCCAGCTATTCTTTCTAGGGTCCAGCTACTCTTCCTGGGTTCCGGCTACTTTTCTTGGAGTCCAGCTACTCTTCCTGGGGCCCAGCTACTCTTCCTGGGATCCAGCTACTCTTTTTGGGGTCCACCTACCATTCATGGGGTCCTGCTACTCTTCCTGGTGTCCAGCTACTCTTCATGAGGTCCAGTTACTCTTATTGGTGTCCAGCTAATCTTCCTGGGGTCCAGCTACTCTTCCTGGTGTCCAGCTACTCTTCTGGGGATCCAGCTCCTCTTCCTGGGGTCCAGGAACTCTTCTTGGGATCCAGATACTCTTCTTGGGGTCCAGCTACTCTTCCTGGGCTCCAGCTACTCTTCCTGGGCTCCAGCTACTCTTCCTGGGGTCCAGCTACTCTTAAAGGGGTCCAGCTACCTTCCCTGAGGTCCAGCTACTCTTATTGGGGTCCAGCTACTCTTCATGGGGTCAAGCTACACTTCCTGGGGTCCAGCTACTCTTCATGAGGTCCAGTTACTCTTATTGGGTTCCAGCTACTCTTCCTGGTGTCCAGCTACTCTTCCTGGGGTTCAGCTACTCTTCTTGGAGTCCAGCTATTCTTTCTAGGGTCCAGCTACTCTTCCTGGGGTCCGGCTACTCTTCTTGGGGTCCAGCTACTCTTCTTGGGGTCCAGCTACTCTTCCTGGTGTGCAGCTACTCTTCCTGAGGTCCAGCTACTCTTCCTGGGGTCATACTACACTTTCTGGGGTCCAGCTACTCTTCATGAGGTCCAGTTACACTTATTGGGGTCCAGCTACTCTTCCTGGGGTCCAGCTACTCTTCCTGGGGTTCAGCTACTCTTCTGGGAGTCCAGCTATTCTTTCTAGGGTCCAAGTACTCTTCCTGGGGTCCGGCTACTCTTCCTGGGGTCCGGCTACCCTTCCTGGGGTCCAGCTACTCTTCTTGGGGTCCAGCTACTCTTCCTGGTGTCCAGCTACTCTTCCTGAGGTCCAGCTACTCTTCCCGGGATCCAGCTACTCTTCTTGGGGCCCAGCTACTCTTCCTGGGGTCCAGCTACTCTTCCTGGGATCCAGCTACTCTTTTTGGGGTCCACCTACCATTCATGGGGTCCTGCTACTCTTCCTGGGGTCCTGCTACTCTTCCTGGGGTCCTGCTACTCTTCATGAGGTCCAGCTACTCTTATTGGGGTCCAGCTACTCTTATTGGGGTCCAGCTACTCTTATTGGGGTCCAGTTACTCTTATTGGGGTCCAGCTACTCTTCCTGGGGTCCAGCTACTCTTCTGGGGATCCAGCTCCTTATCCTGGGGTCCAGATACTCTTCCTGGGGTCCAGCTACTCTTCCTGGGCTCCAGCTACTCTTACTGGTCTCCAGCTACTCTTCCTGGGGTCCAGCTACCTTTCCTGGGGTCCAGCTACTCTTAATGGGGTCCAGCTACCCTTAATGGGGTCCAGCTACCCTCCCTGAGGTCCAGCTACTCTTATTGGGGTCCAGCTACTCTTCATGGGGTCAAGCTACACTTCCTGGGGTCCAGCTACTCTTCATGAGGTCCAGTTACTCTTATTGGGGTCCAGCTACTCTTCCTGGGGTCCAGCTACTCTTCCTGGGGTTCAGCTACTCTTCTTGGAGTCCAGCTATTCTTTCTAGGGTCCAGCTACTCTTCCTGGGGTCCGGCTACTCTTCTTGGGGTCCAGCTACTCTTCCTGAGGTCCAGCTACTCTTCCCGGGATCCAGCTACTCTTCTCGGGGCCCAGCTACTCTTCCTGGGGCACAGCTACTCTTCCTGGGATCCAGCTTCTCTTTTTGGGGTCCACCTACCATTCATGGGGTCCTGCTACTCTTCCTGGTGTCCAGCTACTCTTCATGAGGTCCAGTTACTCTAATTGGGGTCCAGCTACTCTTCCTGGGGTCCAGCTACTCTTCCTGGGGTCCAGCTACTCTTCTGGGGATCCAGCTCCTCTTCCTGGGGTCCAGCAACTCTTCCTGGGGTCCAGCTACCTTTCCTGGGGTCCAGCTACTCTTAATGGGGTCCAGCTACACTTCATGAGGTCCATCTACTCTTCCTGGGGTCCAGCAACTCTTCCTGGGGTCCAGCTACTCTTCCTGGGGTCCAGCTACTCTTCCTGGGGTCCAGCAACTCATCCTGGGGTCCAGCTACTCTTCCTGAGGTCCAGTTCCTCTTCCTGGGGTCCAGCTACTCTTCCTGGGGTCCAGCTACTCTTCCGGGGGTCCAGCTACTCTTCCTGGGGTTCTTGCTACTCGTCCTTCGGTCCAGCTAATCTTCATGAGGTCTAGTTACTCTTATTGGGTTCCAGATATTCTTCCTGGTGTCCAGCTACACTTCTTAGGGTCGAGCTACTCTTCCGAGTGTCCAGCTATACTTTCTGGGGTCCAGCAACTCTTCCTGGAGTCCAGCTACTCTTCTTGGGTACCAGCTACTCTTCCTGGGGTCCAGCTACTCTTCCTGGTGTCCAGCTACTCATCCTGGGATCCAACTTCTTTTTTTCTTGGGATCCAGATACTCTTTCTGGGGTACAGCTAGACTTCTTTGGGTCCAGCTACTCTTCATGGGGTCCTGTTACTCTTCCTGGGTTCCAGCTACTCTTCATGAAGTGCAGCTACACTTATTGGGGTCCAGCTACTCTTCCTGGTGTCCAGCAACACTTCCTGGGGTCCAGCTACTCTTTCTGGGGTCCAGCTACTCTTCCTGGGGTCCAGCTACTCTTCCTGGGGTCCAGCTACTCTTCGTGAGGTCCAGCTATTCTTCCGGGGGTCCAGCAATTCTTTCTAGGGTCCAGCAACTCTTCCAGGGGTCCAGCTACTCTTCCTGGTTTCCAGCTACGCTTCCTGGTGTCCAACTACTATTTTGTTTGGATCCAGCTACTTTTCTGGGGTCCAGCGTCTCTTCCTGGTGTCGAGCTACTCTTTATGGGGTCCAGCTATACTTTCTGGGGTCCAGCAACTCTTCCTGGAGTCCAGCTACTCTTCTTGGGTACCAGCTACTCTTCCGGAGGTCCAGCTACTCCTCCTGGGGGTCCAGCTACTCTTCCTGGGGTCCAGCTACTCTTCCTGGTGTCCAGCTACTCATCCTGGGATCCAACTTCTTTTTTTCTTGGGATCCAGATACTCTTTCTGGGGTACAGCTAGACTTCTTTGGGTCCAGCTACTCTTCATGGGGTCCTGTTACTCTTCCTGGGTTCCAGCTACTCTTCATGAAGTGCAGCTACTCTTATTGGGGTCCAGCTACTCTTCCTGGTGTCCAGCAACACTTCCTGGGGTCCAGCTACTCTTTCTGGGGTCCAGCTACTCTTCCTGGGGTCCAGCTACTCTTCCTGGGGTCCAGCTACTCTTCGTGAGGTCCAGCTATTCTTCCGGGGGTCCAGCTACTCTTTCTAGGGTCCAGCAACTCTTCCAGGGGTCCAGCTACTCTTCCTGGTTTCCAGCTACGCTTCCTGGTGTCCAACTACTATTTTGTTTGGATCCAGCTACTTTTTCTGGGGTCCAGCGTCTCTTCCTGGTGTCGAGCTACTCTTTATGGGGTCCAGCTACTTTTCCGGAGGTCCAGCTATTCTTTCTAGGGTCCAGCTACTCTTCCTGGGGTCCGGCTACTCTTCTTGGGGTCCAGCTACTCTTCCTGAGGTCCAGCTACTCTTCCCGGGATCCAGCTACTCTTCTCGGGGCCCAGCTACTCTTCCTGGGGCACAGCTACTCTTCCTGGGATCCAGCTTCTCTTTTTGGGGTCCACCTACCATTCATGGGGTCCTGCTACTCTTCCTGGTGTCCAGCTACTCTTCATGAGGTCCAGTTACTCTAATTGGGGTCCAGCTACTCTTCCTGGGGTCCAGCTACTCTTCCTGGGGTCCAGCTACTCTTCTGGGGATCCAGCTCCTCTTCCTGGGGTCCAGCAACTCTTCCTGGGGTCCAGCTACCTTTCCTGGGGTCCAGCTACTCTTAATGGGGTCCAGCTACACTTCATGAGGTCCATCTACTCTTCATGGGGTCCAGCAACTCTTCCTGGGGTCCAGCTACTCTTCCTGGGGTCCAGCTACTCTTCCTGGGGTCCAGCAACTCATCCTGGGGTCCAGCTACTCTTCCTGAGGTCCAGTTCCTCTTCCTGGGGTCCAGCTACTCTTCCTGGGGTCCAGCTACTCTTCCGGGGGTCCAGCTACTCTTCCTGGGGTTCTTGCTACTCGTCCTTCGGTCCAGCTAATCTTCATGAGGTCTAGTTACTCTTATTGGGTTCCAGATATTCTTCCTGGTGTCCAGCTACACTTCTTAGGGTCGAGCTACTCTTCCGAGTGTCCAGCTATACTTTCTGGGGTCCAGCAACTCTTCCTGGAGTCCAGCTACTCTTCTTGGGTACCAGCTACTCTTCCGGAGGTCCAGCTACTCCTCCTGGGGGTCCAGCTACTCTTCCTGGGGTCCAGCTACTCTTCCTGGTGTCCAGCTACTCATCCTGGGATCCAACTTCTTTTTTTCTTGGGATCCAGATACTCTTTCTGGGGTACAGCTAGACTTCTTTGGGTCCAGCTACTCTTCATGGGGTCCTGTTACTCTTCCTGGGTTCCAGCTACTCTTCATGAAGTGCAGCTACACTTATTGGGGTCCAGCTACTCTTCCTGGTGTCCAGCAACACTTCCTGGGGTCCAGCTACTCTTTCTGGGGTCCAGCTACTCTTCCTGGGGTCCAGCTACTCTTCCTGGGGTCCAGCTACTCTTCGTGAGGTCCAGCTATTCTTCCGGGGGTCCAGCAATTCTTTCTAGGGTCCAGCAACTCTTCCAGGGGTCCAGCTACTCTTCCTGGTTTCCAGCTACGCTTCCTGGTGTCCAACTACTATTTTGTTTGGATCCAGCTACTTTTTCTGGGGTCCAGCGTCTCTTCCTGGTGTCGAGCTACTCTTTATGGGGTCCAGCTACTTTTCCGGAGGTCCAGCTACTCTTCCAGGGGGTCCAGCTACTCTTCCTGGGGTCCGGCTACTCTTCCTGGGGTCCAGCTACTCTTCCTGGGGTCCAGCTACTCTTCCGGAGGTTGAGCTACTCTTCCTGGGATCTAGCTACTCTTCCCAGGGTCCGGCTACTCTTCTTGGGTTCCAGGTACTCTTTCTGGGGTACAGCTACACTTATTTGTGTCCAGCTACTCTTCACACGGTCCTGTTACTCTTCCTGGGGTACAGCTACTCTTCATGAGCTCCAGCTACTCTTATTGGGGTCCAGCTACTCTTCCTGGGGTCCAGCTACTCCTCCTGAGGTCCAGCTACACTTCATGAGGTCCAGCTACACTTCATGAGGTCCATCTACTCTTCATGGGGTCCAGCAACTCTTCCTGGGGTCCAGCTACTCTTCCGGGGGTCCAGCTACTCTTCCTGGGGTCCAGCAACTCTTCCTGGGATCCAGCTACTCTTCTCCGGGTCCAGCTACTCTTCCTGGGTCCAGCTACCCTTAATGGGGTTCTTGCTACTCGTCCTGGGGTCCAGCTAATCTTCATGAGGTCTAGTTACTCTTATTGGGTTCCAGATATTCTTCCTGGTGTCCAGCTACACTTCCTAGGGTCGAGCTACTCTTCCGAGGGTCCAGCTACTCTTCTTGGGGTCCAGCTACTCTTCCTGGTCTCCAGCTACTCTTCCTGAGGTCCAGCTACTCTTCCCAGGATCCAGCTACTCTTCTTGGGACCCAGCTACTCTTCCTGGCGCCCAGCTACTCTTCCTGGGATCCATCTAATCTTTTGGGGTCCACCTACCATTCATGGGGTCCAGTTACTCTTATTGGTGTCCAGCTACTCTTCCTGGGGTCCAGCTACTCTTCCTGGGGTCCAGCTACTCTTCCTGGGGCCCAGCAACTCTTCCTGGAGTCCAACTACTATTTTCTTGGGATCCAGCTACCTTTCTGGGGTCCAGCTACTCTTATTGGGGTCCAGCTACTCTTCATGGGGTCATGCTACACTTCCTGGGGTCCAGCTACTCTTCATGAGGTCCAGTTACTCTTATTGGTGTCCAGCTACTCTTCCTGGGGTCCAGCTACTCTACCTGGGGTCCAGCTACTCTTCCTGGGGTCCAGCTACTCTTCCTGGTGTCCAGCTACGCTTCCTGGGGTCCAACAACTATTTCCTTTGGATCCAGCTACTCTTTCTGGGGTCCAGCTACTCTTCCTGGGGTCCAGCTACTCTTCCTGGGGTCCAGCTACTCTTCGTGGGGTCCAGCTATTCTTCCGGGGATCCAGCAATTCTTTCTAGGGTCCAGCTACTCTTCCTGGGGTCCAGCTACTCTTCATGAGATCCAGCTACTCTTATTGGGGTCCAGCTACTCTTCCTGGGGTCCAGCTACTCCTCCTGGGGTCCAGCTACTCTTCCTGGGGTTCAGCTACTCTTCCTGGTGTCCAGCTACTCATCCTGGGGTCCAACTTCTTTTTTTCTTGGGATCCAGATACTCTTATTGGGGTCCTGCTACTCTTCCTGGTGTCCAGCTACTCTTCCTATGGTCCAACTAATTTTTTCTTCGGATCCAGCTACTCTTTCTGGGGTACAGCTACACTTATTGGGGTCCAGCTACTCTTCATGGGGTCCTGTTACTCTTCCGGGGGTCCAGCTACTCTTCCTGGGGTCCAGCTACTCTTCCTGGGGTCCAGCTACTCTTCCGGGGGTCCAGCTACTCTTCCTGGGGTTCTTGCTACTCGTCCTGGGGTCCAGCTAATCTTCATGAGGTCTAGTTACTCTTATTGGGTTCCAGATATTCTTCCTGGTGTCCAGCTACACTTCCTAGGGTCGAGCTACTCTTCCGAGGGTCCAGCTACTCTTCTTGGGGTCCTGCTACTCTTCCTGGACCCCTGCTACTCTTCCTGAGGTCCAGCTACTCTTCCCAGGATCCAGCTACTCTTCTTGGGGCCCAGCTACTCTTCCTGGCGCCCAGCTACTCTTCCTTGGATCCATCTACTCTTTTTGGGGTCCACCTACCATTCATGGGGTCCTGCTACTCTTCCTGTGGTCCAGCTACTCTTCATGAGGTCCAGTTACTCTTATTGGTGTCCAGCTACTCTTCCTGGGGTCCAGCTACTCTACCTGTGGTCCAGCTACTCTTCCTGGGGTCCAGCTACTCTTCTGGGGATCCAGCTACTCTTCATGGGGTCCAGCTACACTTCATGAGGTCCATCTACTCTTCAAGGGGTCCAGCAACTCTTCCTGGGGTCCAGCTACTCTTCCGGGGGTCCAGCTACTCTTCCTGGGGTCCAGCAACTCTTCCTGGGATCCAGCTACTCTTCTCCGGGTCCAGCTACTCTTCCTGGGTCCAGCTACCCTTAATGGGGTCCTGCTACTCTTCCTGGGGTCAAGCTACTCTTCCTGAGGTCCAGTTCCTCTTCCTGGGGTCCAGCTACTCTTCCTGGGGTCCAGCTACTCTTCCGGGGGTCCAGCTACTCTTCCTGGGGTTCTTGCTACTCGTCCTGGGGTCCAGCTAATCTTCATGAGGTCTAGTTACTCTTATTGGGTTCCAGATATTCTTCCTGGTGTCCAGCTACACTTCCTAGGGTCCAGCTACTCTTCCTGGGTCCAGCTACCCTTCATGGGGTCCTGCTACTCTTCCTGGGGTCAAGCTACTCTTCCTAGGGTCCAACTACTTTTCTCTTCGGATCCAGCTACTCTTTCTGGGGTACAGCTACACTTATTGGGGTCCAGCTACTCTTCATGGGGTCCTGTTACTCTTCCTGGCGTCCAGCTACTCTTAATGAGGTCCAGCTACTCTTTTTGGGGTCCAGCTACCCTTCCTGGGGTCCAGCTACCCTTCCTCGGGTCCAGCTCCTCTTCATGAGGTCCAGCTACTCTTATTGGGGTCCAGCTACTCTTCCTGGGGTCCAGCTACTCCTCCTGGGTCCAGCAACCCTTCATTGGGTCCTGCTACTCTTCCTGTGGTCCAGCTACTCTTCATGAGGTCCAGCTACTCTTATTGGGGTCCAGCTGCTCTTCCTGGGGTCCAGCTACTCTTATTGGTGTCCAGTTACTCTTATTGGGGTCCAGCTACTCTTATTGGGGTCCAGCTACTCTTCCTGGGGTCCAGCTACTCTTCCTGGGGTCCAGCTACTCTTCCTGGTGTCCAGCTACTCTTCCTAGGGTCCAACTACTTTTTTCTTCGGATCCAGCTACTCTTTCTGGGGTACAGCTACACTTATTGGGGTCCAGCTACTCTTCATGGGGTCCTGTTACTCTTCCTGGGGTCCAGCTACTCTTCATGAGGTCCAGCTACTCTTATTTGGGTCCAGCTACTCTTCCTGGGGTCCAGCTACTGTTCCTGGGGTCCAGCTCCTCTTCATGAGGTCCAACTACTCTTATTGGGGTCAAGCTACTCCTCCTGGGGTCCAGCTACTCCTCCTGGGTCCAGCAAACCTTCATTGGGTCCTGCTACTCTTCCTGTGGTCCAGCTACTCTTCATGAGGTCCAGCTACTCTCATTGGGGTCCAGCTACTCTTCCTGGGGTCCAGCTACTCTTCATGAGGTCCAGTTGCTCTTATTGGTGTCCAGCTACTCTTATTGGGGTCCAGCTACTCTTCCTGGGGTCCAGCTACTCTTCCTGGGGTCCAGCTACTCTTCAAGAGGTCCAGCTACTCTTATTGGGGTCCATCTACACTTCCTGGGGTCCAGCTACTCTTCCTGGGGTCCAGCAACTCTTCTTGGGATCCAGATACTCTTCTCCGGGTCCAGCTACTCTTCCTGGGTCCAGCTACCCTTCATGGGGTCCTGCTACTCTTCCTGGGGTCCAGCTACTCTTCAAGAGGTCCAGCTACTGTTATTGGGGTCCAGCTACTCTTCCTGGTGTCCAGCTACTCTTCCTGGGGTCCAGCAACTCTTCTTGGGATCCAGATACTCTTCTCCGGGTCCAGCAACTCTTCCTGGGTCCAGCTACCCTTCATCGGGTCCTGCTACTCTTCCTGGGGTCAAGCTACTCTTCCTAGGGTCCAACTACTTTTCTCTTCGGATCCAGCTACTCTTTCTGGGGTACAGCTACACTTATTGGGGTCCAGCTACTCTTCATGGGGTCCTGTTACTCTTCCTGGCGTCCAGCTACTCTTAATGAGGTCCAGCTACTCTTTTTGGGGTCCAGCTACCCTTCCTGGGGTCCAGCTACCCTTCCTCGGGTCCAGCTCCTCTTCATGAGGTCCAGCTACTCTTATTGGGGTCCAGCTACTCTTCCTGGGGTCCAGCTACTCCTCCTGGGTCCAGCAACCCTTCATTGGGTCCTGCTACTCTTCCTGTGGTCCAGCTACTCTTCATGAGGTCCAGCTACTCTTATTGGGGTCCAGCTGCTCTTCCTGGGGTCCAGCTACTCTTCCTGGGGTCCAGCTACTCTTCCTGGTGTCCAGCTACTCTTCCTAGGGTCCAACTACTTTTTTCTTCGGATCCAGCTACTCTTTCTGGGGTACAGCTACACTTATTTGGGTCCAGCTACTCTTCATGGGGTCCTGTTACTCTTCCTGGGGTCCAGCTTCGCTTCATGAGGTCCAGCTACTCTTATTGGGGTCCAGCTACTCTTCATGAAGTCCAGCTACTCTTATTGGGGTCCAGCTACTCTTCCTGGGGTCCAGCTATTCTTCCGGGGGTCCATCAATTCTTTCTAGGGTCCAGCTACTCTTCCTGGGGCCCAGCAACTCTTCCTGGGGTCCAACTACTATTTTCTTGGGTTCCAGCTACCTTTTCTGGGGTCCAGCTACTCTTATTGGGGTCCAGCTAATCTTCATGGGGTCCAGCTACTCTTCCTGGGGTCCAGCTACTCTTCTTGGGGTCCAGCTACTCTTCCTGGTCTCCAGCTACTCTTCTTGGGATCCATCTACTCTTTTTGGGGTCCACCTACCATTCATGGGGTCCTACTACTCTTCCTGGGGGTCCAGCTACTCTTCCTGGGGTCCGGCTACTCTTCCTGGGGTCCAGCTACTCTTCCTGTGGTCCAGCTACTCTTCCGGAGGTCCAGCTACTCTTCCTGGGATCTAGCTACTCTTCCTGGGTTCCAGGTACTCTTTCTGGGGTACAGCTACACTTATTTGGGTCCAGCTACTCTTCACACGGTCCTGTTACTCTTCCTGGGGTACAGCTACTCTTCATGAGCTCCAGCTACTCTTATTGGGGTCCAGCTACTCTTCCTGGGGTCCAGCTACTCTTCCGGGGGTCCAGCTACTCTTCCTGGGGTCCAGCATGGGGTCCTGTTGGGGTCCTGTTACTCTTCCTGGGGTCCAGCTACTCTTCATGACGTCCAGCTACTCTTATTGGGGTCCAGCTACTCTTCCTGGGGTCCAGCTACTCTTCCTGGGGTCCAGCTCCTCTTCATGAGGTCCAACTACTCTTATTGGGGTCAAGCTACTCCTCCTGGGGTCCAGCTACTCCTCCTGGGTCCAGCAACCCTTCATTGGGTCCTGCTACTCTTCCTGTGGTCCAACTACTCTTCATGAGGTCCAGCTACTCTTATTGGGGTCCAGCTACTCTTCCTGGGGTCCAGCTACTCTTCCTGGTGTCCAGCTACTCTTCCTAGGGTCCAACTACTTTTTTCTTCGGATCCAGCTACTCTTTCCTGGGTACAGCTACACTTATTGGGGTCCAGCTACTCTTCCTTGTGTCCAGCTACTCTTCCTGGGTTCCAGCTACTCTCAATGAGGTCCAGCTACTCTTTTTGGGGTCCAGCTACCCTTCCTGGGGTCCAGCTACCCTTCCTGGGGTCCAGCTCCTCTTCATGAGGTCCAACTACTCTTCCTGGGGTCCAGCTCCTCTTCATGAGGTCCAACTACTCTTCCTGGGGTCCAGCTACTCTTCCTGGTGTCCAGCTACTCTTCCTAGGGTCCAACTAATTTTTTCTTCGGATCCAGCTACTCTTTCTGGGGTACAGCTACACTTATTGGGGTCCAGCTACTCTTCATGGGGTCCTGTTACTCTTCCTGGGGTCCAGCTACTCTTCATGAGGTCCAGCTACTCTTATTGGGGTCCAGCTACTCTTCCTGGGGTCCAGCTACTCTTCCTGGGGTCCAGCTCCTCTTCATGAGGTCCAACTACTCTTATTGGGGTCAAGCTACTCCTCCTGGGGTCCAGCTACTCCTCCTGGGTCCAGCAACCCTTCATTGGGTCCTGCTACTCTTCCTGTGGTCCAACTACTCTTCATGACGTCCAGCTACTCTTATTGGGGTCCAGCTACTCTTCCTGGGGTCCAGCTACTCTTCCTGGGGTCCAGCTACTCTTCATGAGGTCCAGTTACTCTTATTGGGGTCCAGCTACTCTTCCTGGGGTCCAGCTACTCTTCCTGGTGTCCAGCTACTCTTCCTAGGGTCCAACTACTTTTTTCTTCGGATCCAGCTACTCTTTCTGGGGTACAGCTACACTTATTGGGGTCCAGCTACTCTTCATGGGGTCCTGTTACTCTTCCTGGGGTCCAGCTACTCTTCATGAGGTCCAGCTACTCTTATTGGGGTCCAGCTACTCTTCCTGGGGTCCAGCTACTCTTCCTGGGGTCCAGCTCCTCTTCATGAGGTCCAGCTACTCTTATTGGGGTCCAGCTACTCTTCCTGGGGTCCAGCTACTCCTCATTGGGTCCTGCCACTCTTCCTGTGGTCGAGCTACTCTTAATGTTGTCCAGCTACGCTTATTGGGGTCCAGCTACTCTTCCTGGGGTCCAGCTACTCTTCTTGAGGTCCAGAAACTCTTATTGGTGTCCAGCTACTCTTATTGGGGTCCAGCTACTCTTCCTGGGGTCCAGCTACTCTTCATGAGGTCCAGTTACTCTTATTGTTGTCCAGCTACTCTTATTGGGGTCCAGCTACTCTTATTGGGGTCCAGCTACTCTTCCTGGGGTCCAGCTACTCTTCAAGAGGTCCAGCTACTCTTATTGGGGTCCAGCTACTCTTCCTGGTGTCCAGCTTCTCTTCCTGGGGTCCAGCAACTCTTCTCGGGATCCAGATACTCTTCTCCGGGTCCAGCTACTCTTCCTGGGTCCAGCTACCTTTCATTGGGTCCTGCTACTCTTCCTGTGGTCCAGCTACTCTTCATGAGGTCCAGCTACTCTTATTGGGGTCCAGCTGCTCTTCCTGGGGTCCAGCTACTCTTCATGAGGTCCAGTTACTCTTATTGGTGTCCAGCTACTCTTATTGGGGTCCAGCTACTCTTCCTGGGGTCCAGCTACTCTTCATGAGGTCCAGTTACTCTTATTGGTGTCCAGCTACTCTTATTTGGGTCCAGCTACTCGTCCTGGGGTCCAGCTACTCTTCCTGGGGTCCAGCTACTCTTCCTGGTGTCCAGCTACTCTTCCTAAAGTCCAACTACTTTTTTCTTCGGATCCAGCTACTCTTTCTAGGGTACAGCTACACTTATTGGGGTCCAGCTACTCTTCATGGGGTCCTGTTACTCTTCCTGGGGTCCAGCTACTCTTCATGACGTACAGCTACTCTTATTGGGGTCCAGCTACTCTTCCTGGGGTCCAGCTACTCTTCCTGGGGTCCAGCTCCTCTTCATGAGGTCCAACTACTCTTATTGGGGTCAAGCTACTCCTCCTGGGGTCCAGCTACTCCTCCTGGGTCCAGCAACCCTTCATTGGGTCCTGCTACTCTTCCTGTGGTCCAACTACTCTTCATGACGTCCAGCTACTCTTATTGGGGTCCAGCTACTCTTCCTGGGGTCCAGCTACTCTTCATGAGGTCCAGTTACTCTTATTGGGGTCCAGCTACTCTTCCTGGGGTCCAGCTACTCTTCCTGGTGTCCAGCTACTCTTCCTAGGGTCCAACTACTTTTTTCTTCGGATCCAGCTACTCTTTCTGGGGTACAGCTACACTTATTGGGGTCCTGTTACTCTTCCTGGGGTCCAGCTACTCTTCATGAGGTCCAGCTACTCTTATTGGGGTCCAGCTACTCTTCCTGGGGTCCAGCTACTCTTCCTGGGGTCCAGCTCCTCTTCATGAGGTCCAGCTACTCTTATTGGGGTCCAGCTACTCTTCCTGGGGTCCAGCTACTCCTCCTGGGTCCAGCAACCCTTCATTGGGTCCTGCCACTCTTCCTGTGGTCGAGCTACTCTTAATGTTGTCCAGCTACGCTTATTGGGGTCCAGCTACTCTTCCTGGGGTCCAGCTACTCTTCTTGAGGTCCAGAAACTCTTATTGGTGTCCAGCTACACTTATTGGGGTCCAGCTACTCTTCCTGGGGTCCAGCTACTCTTCATGAGGTCCAGTTACTCTTATTGTTGTCCAGCTACTCTTATTGGGGTCCAGCTACTCTTATTGGGGTCCAGCTACTCTTCCTGGGGTCCAGCTACTCTTCAAGAGGTCCAGCTACTCTTATTGGGGTCCAGCTACTCTTATTGGGGTCCAGCTACTCTTCCTGGTGTCCAGCTACTCTTCCTGGGGTCCAGATACTCTTCTCCGGGTCCAGCTACTCTTCCTGGGTCCAGCTACCTTTCATTGGGTCCTGCTACTCTTCCTGTGGTCCAGCTACTCTTCATGAGGTCCAGCTACTCTTATTGGGGTCCAGCTGCTCTTCCTGGGGTCCAGCTACTCTTCATGAGGTCCAGTTACTCTTATTGGTGTCCAGCTACTCTTATTGGGGTCCAGCTACTCTTCCTGGGGTCCAGCTACTCTTCATGAGGTCCAGTTACTCTTATTGGTGTCCAGCTACTCTTATTTGGGTCCAGCTACTCTTCCTGGGGTC
Organism: Brachymystax lenok tsinlingensis; assembly: GCA_030435695.1. Taxonomy (NCBI): domain Eukaryota; kingdom Metazoa; phylum Chordata; class Actinopteri; order Salmoniformes; family Salmonidae; genus Brachymystax; species Brachymystax lenok. Next base: position 41,106,417 of record CM059806.1, read on the forward strand.
CAGCTACTCTTCCTGGGGTCCAGCTACTCTTCCTGGTGTCCAGCTACTCTTCCTAAGGTCCAACTACTTTTTTCTTCGGATCCAGCTACTCTTTCTAGGGTACAGCTACACTTATTGGGGTCCAGCTACTCTTCATGGGGTCCTGTTACTCTTCCTGGGGTCCAGCTACTCTTCATGACGTCCAGCTACTCTTATTGGGGTCCAGCTACTCTTCCTGGGGTCCAGCTACTCTTCCTGGGGTCCAGCTCCTCTTCATGAGGTCCAACTACTCATATTGGGGTCAAGCTATTCCTCCTGGGGTCCAGCTACTCCTCCTGGGTCCAGCAACCCTTCATTGGGTCCTGCTACTCTTCCTGTGGTCCAACTACTCTTCATGAGGTCCAGCTCCTCTTATTGGGGTCCAGCTACACTTCCTGGGGTCCAGCTACTCTTCATGAGGTCCAGTTACTCTTATTGGGGTCCAGCTACTCTTCCTGGGGTCCAGCTACTCTTCCTGGTGTCCAGCTACTCTTCCTAGGGTCCAGCTACTCTTCCTAGGGTCCAGCTACTCTTCCTAGGGTCCAACTACTTTTTTCTTCGGATCCAGCTACTCTTTCTAGGGTACAGCTACACTTATTGGGGTCCAGCTACTCTTCATGGGGTCCTGTTACTCTTCCTGGGGTCCAGCTACTCTTCATGACGTCCAGCTACTCTTATTGGGGTCCAGCTACTCTTAATGAGGTCCAGCTACTCTTTTTGGGGTCCAGCTACTCTTCCTGGGGTCCAGCTACCCTTCCTCGGGTCCGGCTCCTCTTCATGAGGTCCAGCTACTCTTATTGGGGTCCAGCTACTCTTCCTGGGGTCCAGCTACTCCTCCTGGGTCCAGCAACCCTTCATTGGGTCCTGCTACTCTTCCTGTGGTCCAGCTACTCTTCATGAGGTCCAGCTACTCTTATTGGGGTCCAGCTGCTCTTCCTGGGGTCCAGCTACTCTTATTGGTGTCCAGCTACTCTTATTGGGGTCCAGCTACTCTTATTGGGGTCCAGCTACTCTTCCTGGGGGTCCAGCTACTCTTCCTGGGGTCCGGCTACTCTTCCTGGGGTCCAGCTACTCTTCCTGTGGTCCAGCTACTCTTCCGGAGGCCCAGCTACTCTTCCTGGGATCTAGCTACTCTTCCCGGGGTCCAGCTACTCTTCCTGGGTTCCAGGTACTCTTTCTGGGGTACAGCTACACTTATTTGGGTCCAGCTACTCTTCACACGGTCCTGTTACTCTTCCTGGGGTCCAGCTACTCTTCATGAGCTCCAGCTACTCTTATTGGGGTCCAGCTACTCTTCCTGGGGTCCAGCTACTCTTCCTGGGGTCCAGCAACTCTTCCTGGGGTCCAGCTACTCTTCCGGGGGTCCAGCTACTCTTCCTGGGGTCCAGCAACTCTTCGTGGGATCCAGCTACTCTTCTCCGGGTCCAGCTACTCTTCCTGGGTCCAGCTACCCTTAATGGGGTCCTGCTACTCTTCCTGGGGTCAAGCTACTCTTCCTGAGGTCCAGTTCCTCTTCCTGGGGTCCAGCTACTCTTCCTGGGGTCCAGCTACTCTTCCGGGGGTCCAGCTACTCTTCCTGGGGTTCTTGCTACTCGTCCTGGGGTCCAGCTAATCTTCATGAGGTCTAGTTACTCTTATTGGGTTCCAGATATTCTTCCTGGTGTCCAGCTACACTTCCTAGGGTCGAGCTACTCTTCCGAGGGTCGAGCTACTCTTCCGAGGGTCCAGCTACTCTTCTTGGGGTCCAGCTACTCTTCCTGGACCCCTGCTACTCTTCCTGAGGTCCAGCTACTCTTCCCAGGATCCAGCTACTCTTCTTGGGGCCCAGCTACTCTTCCTGGCGCCCAGCTACTCTTCCTTGGATCCATCTACTCTTTTTGGGGTCCACCTACCATTCATGGGGTCCTGCTACTCTTCCTGTGGTCCAGCTACTCTTCATGAGGTCCAGTTACTCTTATTGGTGTCCAGCTACTCTTCCTGGGGTCCAGCTACTCTACCTGTGGTCCAGCTACTCTTCCTGGGGTCCAGCTACTCTTCTGGGGATCCAGCTACTCTTCCTGGGGTCCAGCTACACTTCATGAGGTCCATCTACTCTTCAAGGGGTCCAGCAACTCTTCCTGGGGTCCAGCTACTCTTCCGGGGGTCCAGCTACTCTTCCTGGGGTCCAGCAACTCTTCCTGGGATCCAGCTACTCTTCTCCGGGTCCAGCTACTCTTCCTGGGTCCAGCTACTCTTCCTGGGTCCAGCTACCCTTCCTGGGGTCCAGCTACTCTTCCTGGGGTCCATCAACTCTTCTTGGGATCCAGATACTCTTCTCCGGGTCCAGCTACTCTTCCTGGGTCCAGCTACCCTTCATGGGGTCCTGGTACTCTTCCTGGGGTCCAGCTCCTCTTCCTGGGTCCAGCAACCCTTCATTGTGTCCTGCTACTCTTCCTGTGGTCCAGCTAATCTTCATGAGGTCCAGCTACTCTTATTGGGGTCCAGCTACTCTTCCTGGGGTCCAGCTACTCTTCATGAGGTCCAGTTACTCTTATTGGGGTCCAGCTACTCTTCCTGGGGTCCAGCTACTATTCCTGTGGTCCAGCTACTCTTCATGAGGTCCAGCTACTCTTATTGGGGTCCAGCTACTCTTCCTGGGGTCCAGCTACTCTTCCTGGGGTCCAGCTACTCTTCTGGGGATCCAGCTACTCTTCCTGGGGTCCAGCTACTATTCCTGGGGTCCAGCTACTCTTCCTTGTGTCCAGCTACACTTCCTGGGGTCCAACTACTATTTTCTTGGTATCCAGCTACTCTTCCTGGTGTCCAGCTACACTTCTTGGGGTCCAGCTACTCTTCCTGGGGTCCAGCTACTCTTCCTGGTGTCCAGCTACACTTCCTGGGGTCCAACTACTATTTTCTTGGGGTCCAGCTACTCTTCCTGGGGTCCAGCTACTCTTCATGAGGTCCAGTTACTCTTATTGGGGTCCAGCTACTCTTCCTGGGGTCCAGCTACTATTCCTGTGGTCCAGCTACTCTTCATGAGGTCCAGCTACTCTTATTGGGGTCCAGCTACTCTTCCTGGGGTCCAGCTACTCTTCCTGGGGTCCAGCTACTCTTCTGGGGATCCAGCTACTCTTCCTGGGGTCCAGCTACTATTCCTGGGGTCCAGCTACTCTTCCTGGTGTCCAGCTACACTTCCTGGGGTCCAACTATTATTTTCTTGGGATCCAGCTACTCTTCCTGGTGTCCAGCTACACTTCTTGGGGTCCAGCTACTCTTCCTGGTCTCCAGCTACTCTTCCTGAGGTCCAGCTACTCTTCCCAGGATCCAGCTACTCTTCCCAGTATCCAGCTACTCTTATTGGGGCCCATCTACTCTTCCTGGGGCCCAGCTACTCTTCCTGGGATCCATCTACTCTTCATGAGGTCCAGTTACTCTTATTGGTGTCCAGCTACTCTTATTGGGGTCCAGCTACTATTCCTGGGGTCCAGCTACTCTTCATGAGGTCCAGTTACTCTTATTGGTGTCCAGCTACTCTTATTGGGGTCCAGCTACTCTTATTGGGGTCCAGCTACTCTTCCTGGGGTCCAGCTACTCTTCCTGGGGTCCAGCTACTCTTCCTGGGGTCCAGCTACTCTTATTGGGGTCCAGCTACTCTTATTGGGGTCCAGCTACTCTTCCTGGTGTCCAGCTACTCTTCCTGGGGTCCAGCAACTCTTCTTGGGATCCAGCTACTCTTCCTGGTTCCAGCTACCCTTCATGGGGTCCTGCTACTCTTCCTGGGGTCAAGGTACTCTTCCTAGGGTCCAACTACTTTTCTCTTCGGATCCAGCTACTCTTTCTGGGGTACAGCTACTCTTATTGGGGTCCAGCTACTCTTCATGAAGTCCAGCTACTCTTATTGGGGTCCAGCTACTCTTCCTGGGGTCCAGCTATTCTTCCTGGTGTCAATCTTCTCTTCCTGGGTCCCAGCAACTCTTCCTGGGGTCCAACTACTATTTTCTTGGGTTCCAGCTACCTTTTCTGGGGTCCAGCTACTCTTATTGGGGTCCAGCTACTCTTCATGAGGTCCAGTTACTCTTATTGCGGTCCAGCTAATCTTCATGGGGTCCAGCTACTCTTCCTGGTGTCCGGCTACTCTTCCTGGGGTCCAGCTACTCTTCTTGGGGTCCAGCTACTCTTCCTGGTCTCCAGCTACTCTTCTTGAGGTCCAGCTACTCTTCCCGGGATCCAGCTACTCTTCTTGGGATCCATCTACTCTTTTTGGGGTCCACCTACCATTCATGGGGTCATACTACTCTTCCTGGGGTCCAGCTACTCTTCATGAGGTCCAGTTACTCTTATTGGTGTCCAGCTACTCTTCCTGGGGGTCCAGCTACTCTTCCTGGGGTCCGGCTACTCTTCCTGGGGTCCAGCTACTCTTCCTGTGGTCCAGCTACTCTTCCGGAGGCCCAGCTACTCTTCCTGGGATCTAGCTACTCTTCCCGGGGTCCAGCTACTCTTCCTGGGTTCCAGGTACTCTTTCTGGGGTACAGCTACACTTATTTGGGTCCAGCTACTCTTCACACGGTCCTGTTACTCTTCCTGGGGTCCAGCTACTCTTCATGAGCTCCAGCTACTCTTATTGGGGTCCAGCTACTCTTCCTGGGGTCCAGCTACTCTTCCTGGGGTCCAGCTACACTTCATGAGGTCCATCTACTCTTCATGGGGTCCAGCAACTCTTCCTGGGGTCCAGCTACTCTTCCGGGGGTCCAGCTACTCTTCCTGGGGTCCAGCAACTCTTCCTGGGATCCAGCTACTCTTCTCCGGGTCCAGCTACTCTTCCTGGGTCCAGCTACCCTTAATGGGGTCCTGCTACTCTTCCTGGGGTCAAGCTACTCTTCCTGAGGTCCAGTTCCTCTTCCTGGGGTCCAGCTACTCTTCCTGGGGTCCAGCTACTCTTCCGGGGGTCCAGCTACTCTTCCTGGGGTTCTTGCTACTCGTCCTGGGGTCCAGCTAATCTTCATGAGGTCTAGTTACTCTTATTGGGTTCCAGATATTCTTCCTGGTGTCCAGCTACACTTCCTAGGGTCGAGCTACTCTTCCGAGGGTCCAGCTACTCTTCTTGGGGTCCAGCTACTCTTCCTGGTCTCCTGCTACTCTTCCTGAGGTCCAGCTACTCTTCCCAGGATCCAGCTACTCTTCTTGGGGCCCAGCTACTCTTCCTGGCGCCCAGCTACTCTTCCATGGATCCATCTACTCTTTTTGGGGTCCACCTACCATTCATGGGGTCCTGCTACTCTTCCTGGTGTCCAGCTACTCTTCATGAGGTCCAGTTACTCTAATTGGGGTCCAGCTACTCTTCCTGGGGTCCAGCTACTCTTCCTGGGGTCCAGCTACTCTTCTGGGGATCCAGCTCCTCTTCCTGGGGTCCAGCAACTCTTCCTGGGGTCCAGCTACTCTTCCTGGGGTCCAGCTACTCTTCCTGGGCTCCAGCTACTCTTACTGGTGTCCAGCTACTCTTCATGAGGTCCAGTTACTCTAATTGGGGTCCAGCTACTCTTCCTGGGGTCCAGCTACTCTTCCTGGGGTCCAGCTACTCTTCTGGGGATCCAGCTCCTCTTCCTGGGGTCCAGCAACTCTTCTTGGGATCCAGATACTCTTCCTGGGGTTCAGCTACTCTTCTTGGAGTCCAGCTATTCTTTCTAGGGTCCAGCTACTCTCCCTGGGGTCCGGCTACTCTTCTTGGGGTCCAGCTACTCTTCCGAGGATCCAGCTCCTCTTCCTGGGGTCCAGCTACTCTTCCTGGGGTCCAGCTACTCTTTTGGGGTCCAGCTACTCTTCATGAGGTCCAGTTACACTTATTGGGGTCCAGCTCCTCTTCCTGGGGTTCAGCTACTCTTCTGGGAGTCCAGCTATTCTTTCTAGGGTCCAAGTACTCTTCCTGGGGTCCGGCTACTCTTCCTGGGGTCCGGCTACCCTTCCTGGGGTCCAGCTACTCTTCCTGGGGTCCAGCTACTCTTCATGAGGTCCAGTTACTCTTATTGGGGTCCAGCTACTCTTCCTGGGGTCCAGCTACTCTTCCTGGGGTTCAGCTACTCTTCTTGGAGTCCAGCTATTCTTTCTAGGGTCCAGCTACTCTTCCTGGGGTCCGGCTACTCTTCTTGGGGTCCAGCTACTCTTCCTGAGGTCCAGCTACTCTTCCCGGGATCCAGCTACTCTTCTCGGGGCCCAGCTACTCTTCCTGGGGCCCAGCTACTCTTCCTGGGATCCAGCTACTCTTTTTGGGGTCCACCTACCATTCATGGGGTCCTGCTACTCTTCCTGGTGTCCAGCTACTCTTCATGAGGTCCAGTTACTCTAATTGGGGTCCAGCTACTCTTCCTGGGGTCCAGCTACTCTTCCTGGGGTCCAGCTACTCTTCTGGGGATCCAGCTCCTCTTCCTGGGGTCCAGCAACTCTTCTTGGGATCCAGATACTCTTCCTGGGGTCCAGCTACTCTTCCTGGGCTCCAGCTACTCTTACTGGTCTCCAGCTACTCTTCCTGGGGTCCAGCTACTTTTCCTGGGGTCCAGCTACTCTTAATGGGGTCCAGCTACCCTCCTGAGGTCCAGCTACTCTTATTGGGGTCCAGCTACTCTTCATGGGGTCAAGGTACACTTCCTGGGGTCCAGCTACTCTTCATGAGGTCCAGTTACTCTTATTGGGGTCCAGCTACTCTTCCTGGAGTCCAGCTACTCATCCTGGGGTTCAGCTACTCTTCTTGGAGTCCAACTATTCTTTCTAGGGTCCAGCTACTCTCCTGGGGTCCGGCTACTCTTCTTGGGGTCCAGCTACTCTTTTTGGGGTCCAGCTACTCTTCCTGGTGTGCAGCTACTCTGCCTGAGGTCCAGCTACTCTTCCCGGGATCCAGCTAATCTTCTTGGGGCCCAGCTACTCTTCCTGGGGTCCGCTACTCTTCTTTGGGTCCAGCTACTCTTCCTGAGGTCCAGCTACTCTTCCCGGGATCCAGCTACTCTTCTCGGGCCCAGCTACTCTTCCTGGGGCCCAGCTACTCTTCCTGGGATCCAGCTACTCTTCCTGAGGTCCGGCTACTCTTCTTGGGGTCCAGCTACTCTTCCTGAGGTCCAGCTACTCTTCCCGGGATCCAGCTACTCTTCTCGGGCCCAGCTACTCTTCCTGGGGCCCAGCTACTCTTCCTGGGATCCAGCTACTCTTTTTGGGGTCCACCTACCATTCATGGGGTCCTGCTACTCTTCCTGGTGTCCAGCTACTCTTCATGAGGTCCAGTTACTCTAATTGGGGTCCAGCTACTCTTCCTGGGGTCCAGCTACTCTTCCTGGGGTCCAGCTACTCTTCTGGGGATCCAGCTCCTCTTCCTGGGGTCCAGCAACTCTTCTTGGGATCCAGATACTCTTCCTGGGGTCCAGCTACTCTTCCTGGGCTCCAGCTACTCTTACTGGTCTCCAGCTACTCTTCCTGGGGTCCAGCTACCTTTCCTGGGGTCCAGCTACTCTTAATGGGGTCCAGCTACCCTCCCTGAGGTCCAGCTACTCTTATTGGGGTCCAGCTACTCTTCATGGGGTCAAGCTACACTTCCTGGGGTCCAGCTACTCTTCATGAGGTCCAATTACTCTTATTGGGGTCCAGCTACTCTTCCTGAGGTCCAGCTACTCATCCTGGGGTTCAGCTACTCTTCTTGGAGTCCAACAATTCTTTCTAGGGTCCAGCTACTCTCCCTGGGGTCCGGCTACTCTTCTTGGGGTCCAGCTACTCTTTTTGGGGTCCAGCTACTCTTCCTGGTGTGCAGCTACTCTGCCTGAGGTCCAGCTACTCTTCCCGGGATCCAGCTAATCTTCTTGGGGCCCAGCTACTCTTCCTGGGGTCCGGCTACTCTTCTTGGGGTCCAGCTACTCTTCCTGAGGTCCAGCTACTCTTCCCGGGATCCAGCTACTCTTCTCGGGGCCCAGCTACTCTTCTCGGGGCCCAGCTACTCTTCCTGGGGCCCAGCTACTCTTCCTGGGATCCAGCTACTCTTCCTGGGGTCCGGCTACTCTTCTTGGGGTCCAGCTACCCTCCCTGAGGTCCAGCTACTCTTATTGGGGTCCAGCTACTCTTCATGGGGTCAAGCTACACTTCCTGGGGTCCAGCTACTCTTCATGAGGTCCAATTACTCTTATTGGGGTCCAGCAACTCTTCCTGGGGTCCAGCTACTCATCCTGGGGTTCAGCTACTCTTCTTGGAGTACAGCTATTCTTTCTAGGGTCCAGCTACTCTCCTGGGGTCTGGCTACTCTTCTTGGGGTCCAGCTACTCTTTTTGGGGTCCAGCTACTCTTCCTGGTGTGCAGCTACTCTGCCTGAGGTCCAGCTACTCTTCCCGGGATCCAGCTAATCTTCTTGGGGCCCAGCTACTCTTCCTGGGGTCCAGCAACTCTTCTTGGGATCCAGATACTCTTCCTGGGGTCCAGCTACTCTTCCTGGGGTCCAGCTACCTTTCCTGGGGTCCAGCTACTCTTAATGGGGTCCAGCTACCTTCCCTGAGGTCCAGCTACTCTTATTGGGGTCCAGCTACTCTTCATGGGGTCAAGCTACACTTCCTGGGGTCCAGCTACTCTTCATTAGGTCCAGTTACTCTTATTGGGTTCCAGCTACTCTTCCTGGTGTCCAGCTACTCTTCCTGGGGTTCAGCTACTCTTCTTGGAGTCCAGCTATTCTTTCTAGGGTCCAGCTACTCTTCCTGGGTTCCGCTACTTTTCTTGGGGTCCAGCTACTCTTCCTGGGGCCCAGCTACTCTTCCTGGGATCCAGCTACTCTTTTTGGGGTCCACCTACCATTCATGGGGTCCTGCTACTCTTCCTGGTGTCCAGCTACTCTTCATGAGGTCCAGTTACTCTTATTGGTGTCCAGCTAATCTTCCTGGGGTCCAGCTACTCTTCCTGGTGTCCAGCTACTCTTCTGGGGATCCAGCTCCTCTTCCTGGGGTCCAGGAACTCTTCTTGGGATCCAGATACTCTTCTTGGGGTCCAGCTACTCTTCCTGGGCTCCAGCTACTCTTCCTGGGGTCCAGCTACTCTTAATGGGGTCCAGCTACCTTCCCTGAGGTCCAGCTACTCTTATTGGGGTCCAGCTACTCTTCATGGGGTCAAGCTACACTTCCTGGGGTCCAGCTACTCTTCATGAGGTCCAGTTACTCTTATTGGGTTCCAGCTACTCTTCCTGGTGTCCAGCTACTCTTCCTGGGGTTCAGCTACTCTTCTTGGAGTCCAGCTATTCTTTCTAGGGTCCAGCTACTCTTCCTGGGGTCCAGCTACTCTTCCTGGGGCCCAGCTACTCTTCCTGGGATCCAGCTACTCTTTTTGGGGTCCACCTACCATTCATGGGGTCCTGCTACTCTTCCTGGTGTCCAGCTACTCTTCATGAGGTCCAGTTACTCTTATTGGTGTCCAGCTAATCTTCCTGGGGTCCAGCTACTCTTCCTGGTGTCCAGCTACTCTTCTGGGGATCCAGCTCCTCTTCCTGGGGTCCAGGAACTCTTCTTGGGATCCAGATACTCTTCTTGGGGTCCAGCTACTCTTCCTGGGCTCCAGCTACTCTTCCTGGGCTCCAGCTACTCTTCCTGGGGTCCAGCTACTCTTAATGGGGTCCAGCTACCCTCCCTGAGGTCCAGCTACTCTTATTGGGGTCCAGCTACTCTTCATGGGGTCAAGCTACACTTCCTGGGGTCCAGCTACTCTTCTTGGAGTCCAGCTATTCTTTCTAGGGTCCAGCTACTCTTCCTGGGGTCCGGCTACTCTTCCTGGGGCCCAGCTACTCTTCCTGGGATCCAGCTACTCTTTTTGGGGTCCACCTACCATTCATGGGGTCCTGCTACTCTTCCTGGTGTCCAGCTACTCTTCATGAGGTCCAGTTACTCTTATTGGTGTCCAGCTAATCTTCCTGGGGTCCAGCTACTCTTCCTGGTGTCCAGCTACTCTTCTGGGGATCCAGCTCCTCTTCCTGGGGTCCAGGAACTCTTCTTGGGATCCAGATACTCTTCTTGGGGTCCAGCTACTCTTCCTGGGCTCCAGCTACTCTTCCTGGGCTCCAGCTACTCTTCCTGGGGTCCAGCTACTCTTAATGGGGTCCAGCTACCTCCCTGAGGTCCAGCTACTCTTATTGGGGTCCAGCTACTCTTCATGGGGTCAAGCTACACTTCCTGGGGTCCAGCTACTCTTCATGAGGTCCAGTTACTCTTATTGGGGTCCAGCTACTCTTCCTGGGGTCCAGCTACTCATCCTGGGGTTCAGCTACTCTTCTTGGAGTCCAACTATTCTTTCTAGGGTCCAGCTACTCTCCCTGAGGTCCGGCTACTCTTCTTGGGGTCCAGCTACTCTTTTGGGGTCCAGCTACTCTTCCTGGTGTGCAGCTACTCTGCCTGAGGTCCAGCTACTCTTCCCGGGATCCAGCTAATCTTCTTGGGGCCCAGCTACTCTTCCTGGGGTCCGGCTACTCTTCTTGGGGTCCAGCTACTCTTCCTGAGGTCCAGCTACTCTTCCCGGGATCCAGCTACTCTTCTCGGGGCCCAGCTACTCTTCCTGGGGCCCAGCTACTCTTCCTGGGATCCAGCTACTCTTTTTGGGGTCCACCTACCATTCATGGAGTCCTGCTACTCTTCCTGTTGTCCAGCTACTCTTCATGAGGTCCAGTTACTCTAATTGGGGTCCAGCTACTCTTCCTGGGGTCCAGCTACTCTTCCTGGGGTCCAGCTACTCTTCTGGGGATCCAGCTCCTCTTCCTGGGGTCCAGCAACTCTTCTTGGGATCCAGATACTCTTCCTGGGGTCCAGCTACTCTTCCTGGGCTCCAGCTACTCTTACTGGTCTCCAGCTACTCTTCCTGGGGTCCAGCTACCTTTCCTGGGGTCCAGCTACTCTTAATGGGGTCCAGCTACCCTCCCTGAGGTCCAGCTACTCTTATTGGGGTCCAGCTACTCTTCATGGGGTCAAGCTACACTTCCTGGGGTCCAGCTACTCTTCATGAGGTCCAATTACTCTTATTGGGGTCCAGCAACTCTTCCTGGGGTCCAGCTACTCATCCTGGGGTTCAGCTACTCTTCTTGGAGTACAGCTATTCTTTCTAGGGTCCAGCTACTCTCCCTGGGGTCTGGCTACTCTTCTTGGGGTCCAGCTACTCTTTTTGGGGCCCAGCTACTCTTCCTGGGGTCCAGCAACTCTTCTTGGGATCCAGATACTCTTCCTGGGGTCCAGCTACTCTTCCTGGGGTCCAGCTACCTTTCCTGGGGTCCAGCTACTCTTAATGGGGTCCAGCTACCTTCCCTGAGGTCCAGCTACTCTTCATGGGGTCAAGCTACACTTCCTGGGGTCCAGCTACTCTTCATTAGGTCCAGTTACTCTTATTGGGTTCCAGCTACTCTTCCTGGTGTCCAGCTACTCTTCCTGGGGTTCAGCTACTCTTCTTGGAGTCCAGCTATTCTTTCTAGGGTCCAGCTACTCTTCCTGGGTTCCGGCTACTTTTCTTGGGGTCCAGCTACTCTTCCTGGGGCCCAGCTACTCTTCCTGGGATCCAGCTACTCTTTTTGGGGTCCACCTACCATTCATGGGGTCCTGCTACTCTTCCTGGTGTCCAGCTACTCTTCATGAGGTCCAGTTACTCTTATTGGTGTCCAGCTAATCTTCCTGGGGTCCAGCTACTCTTCCTGGTGTCCAGCTACTCTTCTGGGGATCCAGCTCCTCTTCCTGGGGTCCAGGAACTCTTCTTGGGATCCAGATACTCTTCTTGGGGTCCAGCTACTCTTCCTGGGCTCCAGCTACTCTTCCTGGTCTCCAGCTACTCTTCCTGGGGTCCAGCTACTCTTAAAGGGGTCCAGCTACCTTCCCTGAGGTCCAGCTACTCTTATTGGGGTCCAGCTACTCTTCATGGGGTCAAGCTACACTTCCTGGGGTCCAGCTACTCTTCATGAGGTCCAGTTACTCTTATTGGGTTCCAGCTACTCTTCCTGGTGTCCAGCTACTCTTCCTGGGGTTCAGCTACTCTTCTTGGAGTCCAGCTATTCTTTCTAGGGTCCAGCTACTCTTCCTGGGGTCCGGCTACTCTTCTTGGGGTCCAGCTACTCTTCTTGGGGTCCAGCTACTCTTCCTGGTGTGCAGCTACTCTTCCTGAGGTCCAGCTACTCTTCCTGGGGTCATACTACACTTTCTGGGGTCCAGCTACTCTTCATGAGGTCCAGTTACACTTATTGGGGTCCAGCTACTCTTCCTGGGGTCCAGCTACTCTTCCTGGGGTTCAGCTACTCTTCTGGGAGTCCAGCTATTCTTTCTAGGGTCCAAGTACTCTTCCTGGGGTCCGGCTACTCTTCCTGGGGTCCGCTACCCTTCCTGGGGTCCAGCTACTCTTCTTGGGGTCCAGCTACTCTTCCTGGTGTCCAGCTACTCTTCCTGAGGTCCAGCTACTCTTCCCGGGATCCAGCTACTCTTCTTGGGGCCCAGCTACTCTTCCTGGGGTCCAGCTACTCTTCCCGGGATCCAGCTACTCTTTTTGGGGTCCACCTACCATTCATGGGGTCCTGCTACTCTTCCTGGGGTCCTGCTACTCTTCCTGGGGTCCTGCTACTCTTCATGAGGTCCAGCTACTCTTATTGGGGTCCAGCTACTCTTATTGGGGTCCAGCTACTCTTATTGGGGTCCAGTTACTCTTATTGGGGTCCAGCTACTCTTCCTGGGGTCCAGCTACTCTTCTGGGGATCCAGCTCCTTATCCTGGGGTCCAGATACTCTTCCTGGGGTCCAGCTACTCTTCCTGGGCTCCAGCTACTCTTACTGGTCTCCAGCTACTCTTCCTGGGGTCCAGCTACCTTTCCTGGGGTCCAGCTACTCTTAATGGGGTCCAGCTACCCTTAATGGGGTCCAGCTACCCTCCCTGAGGTCCAGCTACTCTTATTGGGGTCCAGCTACTCTTCATGGGGTCAAGCTACACTTCCTGGGGTCCAGCTACTCTTCATGAGGTCCAGTTACTCTTATTGGGGTCCAGCTACTCTTCCTGGGGTCCAGCTACTCTTCCTGGGGTTCAGCTACTCTTCTTGGAGTCCAGCTATTCTTTCTAGGGTCCAGCTACTCTTCCTGGGGTCCGGCTACTCTTCTTGGGGTCCAGCTACTCTTCCTGAGGTCCAGCTACTCTTCCCGGGATCCAGCTACTCTTCTCGGGGCCCAGCTACTCTTCCTGGGGCACAGCTACTCTTCCTGGGATCCAGCTTCTCTTTTTGGGGTCCACCTACCATTCATGGGGTCCTGCTACTCTTCCTGGTGTCCAGCTACTCTTCATGAGGTCCAGTTACTCTAATTGGGGTCCAGCTACTCTTCCTGGGGTCCAGCTACTCTTCCTGGGGTCCAGCTACTCTTCTGGGGATCCAGCTCCTCTTCCTGGGGTCCAGCAACTCTTCTTGGGATCCAGATACTCTTTCTGGGGTCCAGCTACTCTTCCTGGGCTCCAGCTACTCTTACTGGTCTCCAGCTACTCTTCCTGGGGTCCAGCTACCTTTCCTGGGGTCCAGCTACTCTTAATGGGGTCCAGCTACACTTCATGAGGTCCATCTACTCTTCATGGGGTCCAGCAACTCTTCCTGGGGTCCAGCTACTCTTCCTGGGGTCCAGCTACTCTTCCTGGGGTCCAGCAACTCATCCTGGGGTCCAGCTACTCTTCCTGAGGTCCAGTTCCTCTTCCTGGGGTCCAGCTACTCTTCCTGGGGTCCAGCTACTCTTCCGGGGTCCAGCTACTCTTCCTGGGGTTCTTGCTACTAGTCCTTCGGTCCAGCTAATCTTCATGAGGTCTAGTTACTCTTATTGGGTTCCAGATATTCTTCCTGGTGTCCAGCTACACTTCTTAGGGTCGAGCTACTCTTCCGAGGCTCCAGCTATACTTTCTGGGGTCCAGCAACTCTTCCTGGAGTCCAGCTACTCTTCTTGGGTACCAGCTACTCTTCCGGAGGTCCAGCTACTCTTCCTGGGGTCCAGCTACTCTTCCTGGGGTCCAGCTACTCTTCCTGGTGTCCAGCTACTCATCCTGGGATCCAACTTCTTTTTTTCTTGGGATCCAGATACTCTTTCTGGGGTACAGCTAGACTTCTTTGGGTCCAGCTACTCTTCATGGGGTCCTGTTACTCTTCCTGGGTTCCAGCTACTCTTCATGAAGTGCAGCTACACTTATTGGGGTCCAGCTACTCTTCCTGGTGTCCAGCAACACTTCCTGGGGTCCAGCTACTCTTTCTGGGGTCCAGCTACTCTTCCTGGGGTCCAGCTACTCTTCCTGGGGTCCAGCTACTCTTCGTGAGGTCCAGCTATTCTTCCGGGGGTCCAGCAATTCTTTCTAGGGTCCAGCAACTCTTCCAGGGGTCCAGCTACTCTTCCTGGTTTCCAGCTACGCTTCCTGGTGTCCAACTACTATTTTGTTTGGATCCAGCTACTTTTTCTGGGGTCCAGCGTCTCTTCCTGGTGTCGAGCTACTCTTTATGGGGTCCAGCTATACTTTCTGGGGTCCAGCAACTCTTCCTGGATTCCAGCTACTCTTCTTGGGTACCAGCTACTCTTCCGGAGGTCCAGCTACTCCTCCTGGGGGTCCAGCTACTCTTCCTGGGGTCCAGCTACTCTTCCTGGTGTCCAGCTACTCATCCTGGGATCCAACTTCTTTTTTTCTTGGGATCCAGATACTCTTTCTGGGGTACAGCTAGACTTCTTTGGGTCCAGCTACTCTTCATGGGGTCCTGTTACTCTTCCTGGGTTCCAGCTACTCTTCATGAAGTGCAGCTACTCTTATTGGGGTCCAGCTACTCTTCCTGGTGTCCAGCAACACTTCCTGGGGTCCAGCTACTCTTTCTGGGGTCCAGCTACTCTTCCAGGGGTCCAGCTACTCTTCCTGGTTTCCAGCTACGCTTCCTGGTGTCCAACTACTATTTTGTTTGGATCCAGCTACTTTTCTGGGGTCCAGCGTCTCTTCCTGGTGTCGAGCTACTCTTTATGGGGTCCAGCTACTTTTCCGGAGGTCCAGCTACTCTTCCTGGGGTCCAGCTACTCTTCCTGGGGTCCGCTACTCTTCCTGGGGTCCAGCTACTCTTCCTGGGGTCCAGCTACTCTTCCGGAGGTTGAGCTACTCTTCCTGGGATCTAGCTACTCTTCCCAGGGTCCAGCTACTCTTCTTGGGTTCCAGGTACTCTTTCTGGGGTACAGCTACACTTATTTGTGTCCAGCTACTCTTCACACGGTCCTGTTACTCTTCCTGGGGTACAGCTACTCTTCATGAGCTCCAGCTACTCTTATTGGGGTCCAGCTACTCTTCCTGGGGTCCAGCTACTCTTCCTGAGGTCCAGCTACACTTCATGAGGTCCATCTACTCTTCATGGGGTCCAGCAACTCTTCCTGGGGTCCAGCTACTCTTCTCGGGGCCCAGCTACTCTTCCTGGGGCACAGCTACTCTTCCTGGGATCCAGCTTCTCTTTTTGGGGTCCACCTACCATTCATGGGGTCCTGCTACTCTTCCTGGTGTCCAGCTACTCTTCATGAGGTCCAGTTACTCTAATTGGGGTCCAGCTACTCTTCCTGGGGTCCAGCTACTCTTCCTGGGGTCCAGCTACTCTTCTGGGATCCAGCTCCTCTTCCTGGGGTCCAGCAACTCTTCTTGGGATCCAGATACTCTTTCTGGGGTCCAGCTACTCTTCCTGGGCTCCAGCTACTCTTACTGGTCTCCAGCTACTCTTCCTGGGGTCCAGCTACCTTTCCTGGGGTCCAGCTACTCTTAATGGGGTCCAGCTACACTTCATGAGGTCCATCTACTCTTCATGGGGTCCAGCAACTCTTCCTGGGGTCCAGCTACTCTTCCTGGGGTCCAGCTACTCTTCCTGGGGTCCAGCAACTCATCCTGGGGTCCAGCTACTCTTCCTGAGGTCCAGTTCCTCTTCCTGGGGTCCAGCTACTCTTCCTGGGGTCCAGCTACTCTTCCGGGGGTCCAGCTACTCTTCCTGGGGTTCTTGCTACTCGTCCTTCGGTCCAGCTAATCTTCATGAGGTCTAGTTACTCTTATTGGGTTCCAGATATTCTTCCTGGTGTCCAGCTACACTTCTTAGGGTCGAGCTACTCTTCCGAGGCTCCAGCTATACTTTCTGGGGTCCAGCAACTCTTCCTGGAGTCCAGCTACTCTTCTTGGGTACCAGCTACTCTTCCGGAGGTCCAGCTACTCCTCCTGGGGGTCCAGCTACTCTTCCTGGGGTCCAGCTACTCTTCCTGGTGTCCAGCTACTCATCCTGGGATCCAACTTCTTTTTTTCTTGGGATCCAGATACTCTTTCTGGGGTACAGCTAGACTTCTTTGGGTCCAGCTACTCTTCATGGGGTCCTGTTACTCTTCCTGGGTTCCAGCTACTCTTAATGAAGTGCAGCTACACTTATTGGGGTCCAGCTACTCTTCCTGGTGTCCAGCAACACTTCCTGGGGTCCAGCTACTCTTTCTGGGGTCCAGCTACTCTTCCTGGGGTCCAGCTACTCTTCCTGGGGTCCAGCTACTCTTCGTGAGGTCCAGCTATTCTTCCGGGGTCCAGCAATTCTTTCTAGGGTCCAGCAACTCTTCCAGGGTCCAGCTACTCTTCCTGGTTTCCAGCTACGCTTCCTGGTGTCCAACTACTATTTTGTTTGGATCCAGCTACTTTTCTGGGGTCCAGCGTCTCTTCCTGGTGTCGAGCTACTCTTTATGGGGTCCAGCTATACTTTCTGGGGTCCAGCAACTCTTCCTGGGATTCCAGCTACTCTTCTTGGGTACCAGCTACTCTTCCGGAGGTCCAGCTACTCCTCCTGGGGTCCAGCTACTCTTCCTGGGGTCCAGCTACTCTTCCTGGTGTCCAGCTACTCATCCTGGGATCCAACTTCTTTTTTTCTTGGGATCCAGATACTCTTTCTGGGGTACAGCTAGACTTCTTTGGGTCCAGCTACTCTTCATGGGGTCCTGTTACTCTTCCTGGGTTCCAGCTACTCTTCATGAAGTGCAGCTACTCTTATTGGGGTCCAGCTACTCTTCCTGGTGTCCAGCAACACTTCCTGGGGTCCAGCTACTCTTTCTGGGGTCCAGCTACTCTTCCTGGGGTCCAGCTACTCTTCCTGGGGTCCAGCTACTCTTCGTGAGGTCCAGCTATTCTTCCGGGGGTCCAGCTACTCTTTCTAGGGTCCAGCAACTCTTCCAGGGGTCCAGCTACTCTTCCTGGTTTCCAGCTACGCTTCCTGGTGTCCAACTACTATTTTGTTTGGATCCAGCTACTTTTCTGGGGTCCAGCGTCTCTTCCTGGTGTCGAGCTACTCTTTATGGGGTCCAGCTACTTTTCCGGAGGTCCAGCTACTCTTCCTGGGGGTCCAGCTACTCTTCCTGGGGTCGGCTACTCTTCCTGGGGTCCAGCTACTCTTCCTGGGGTCCAGCTACTCTTCCGGAGGTTGAGCTACTCTTCCTGGGATCTAGCTACTCTTCCCAGGGTCCAGCTACTCTTCTTGGGTTCCAGGTACTCTTTCTGGGGTACAGCTACACTTATTTGTGTCCAGCTACTCTTCACACGGTCCTGTTACTCTTCCTGGGGTACAGCTACTCTTCATGAGCTCCAGCTACTCTTATTGGGGTCCAGCTACTCTTCCTGGGGTCCAGCTACTCTTCCTGAGGTCCAGCTACACTTCATGAGGTCCATCTACTCTTCATGGGGTCCAGCAACTCTTCCTGGGGTCCAGCTACTCTTCCGGGGGTCCAGCTACTCTTCCTGGGGTCCAGCAACTCTTCCTGGGATCCAGCTACTCTTCTCCGGGTCCAGCTACTCTTCCTGGGTTCCAGCTACTCTTCATGAAGTGCAGCTACTCTTATTGGGGTCCAGCTACTCTTCCTGGTGTCCAGCAACACTTCCTGGGGTCCAGCTACTCTTTCTGGGGTCCAGCTACTCTTCCTGGGGTCCAGCTACTCTTCCTGGGGTCCAGCTACTCTTCGTGAGGTCCAGCTATTCTTCCGGGGGTCCAGCTACTCTTTCTAGGGTCCAGCAACTCTTCCAGGGGTCCAGCTACTCTTCCTGGTTTCCAGCTACGCTTCCTGGTGTCCAACTACTATTTTGTTTGGATCCAGCTACTTTTTCTGGGGTCCAGCGTCTCTTCCTGGTGTCGAGCTACTCTTTATGGGGTCCAGCTACTTTTCCGGAGGTCCAGCTACTCTTCCTGGGGGTCCAGCTACTCTTCCTGGGGTCCGGCTACTCTTCCTGGGGTCCAGCTACTCTTCCTGGGGTCCAGCTACTCTTCCGGAGGTTGAGCTACTCTTCCTGGGATCTAGCTACTCTTCCCAGGGTCCAGCTACTCTTCTTGGGTTCCAGGTACTCTTTCTGGGGTACAGCTACACTTATTTGTGTCCAGCTACTCTTCACACGGTCCTGTTACTCTTCCTGGGGTACAGCTACTCTTCATGAGCTCCAGCTACTCTTATTGGGGTCCAGCTACTCTTCCTGGGGTCCAGCTACTCTTCATGAGGTCCATCTACTCTTCATGGGGTCCAGCAACTCTTCCTGGGGTCCAGCTACTCTTCCGGGGGTCCAGCTACTCTTCCTGGGGTCCAGCAACTCTTCCTGGGATCCAGCTACTCTTCTCCGGGTCCAGCTACTCTTCCTGGGTTCCAGCTACTCTTCATGAAGTGCAGCTACTCTTATTGGGGTCCAGCTACTCTTCCTGGTGTCCAGCAACACTTCCTGGGGTCCAGCTACTCTTTCTGGGGTCCAGCTACTCTTCCTGGGGTCCAGCTACTCTTCCTGGGGTCCAGCTACTCTTCGTGAGGTCCAGCTATTCTTCCGGGGGTCCAGCAATTCTTTCTAGGGTCCAGCAACTCTTCCAGGGGTCCAGCTACTCTTCCTGGTTTCCAGCTACGCTTCCTGGTGTCCAACTACTATTTTGTTTGGATCCAGCTACTTTTTCTGGGGTCCAGCGTCTCTTCCTGGTGTCGAGCTACTCTTTATGGGGTCCAGCTATACTTTCTGGGGTCCAGCAACTCTTCCTGGAGTCCAGCTACTCTTCTTGGGTACCAGCTACTCTTCCGGAGGTCCAGCTACTCCTCCTGGGGGTCCAGCTACTCTTCCTGGGGTCCAGCTACTCTTCCTGGTGTCCAGCTACTCATCCTGGGATCCAACTTCTTTTTTTCTTGGGATCCAGATACTCTTTCTGGGGTACAGCTAGACTTCTTTGGGTCCAGCTACTCTTCATGGGGTCCTGTTACTCTTCCTGGGTTCCAGCTACTCTTCATGAAGTGCAGCTACTCTTATTGGGGTCCAGCTACTCTTCCTGGTGTCCAGCAACACTTCCTGGGGTCCAGCTACTCTTTCTGGGGTCCAGCTACTCTTCCTGGGGTCCAGCTACTCTTCCTGGGGTCCAGCTACTCTTCGTGAGGTCCAGCTATTCTTCCGGGGGTCCAGCAATTCTTTCTAGGGTCCAGCAACTCTTCCAGGGGTCCAGCTACTCTTCCTGGTTTCCAGCTACGCTTCCTGGTGTCCAACTACTATTTTGTTTGGATCCAGCTACTTTTTCTGGGGTCCAGCGTCTCTTCCTGGTGTCGAGCTACTCTTTATGGGGTCCAGCTACTTTTCCGGAGGTCCAGCTACTCTTCCAGGGGTCCAGCTACTCTTCCTGGGGTCCGGCTACTCTTCCTGGGGTCCAGCTACTCTTCCTGGGGTCCAGCTACTCTTCCGGAGGTTGAGCTACTCTTCCTGGGATCTAGCTACTCTTCCCAGGGTCCGGCTACTCTTCTTGGGTTCCAGGTACTCTTTCTGGGGTACAGCTACACTTATTTGTGTCCAGCTACTCTTCACACGGTCCTGTTACTCTTCCTGGGGTACAGCTACTCTTCATGAGCTCCAGCTACTCTTATTGGGCTCCAGCTACTCTTCCTGGGGTCCAGCTACTCTTCCTGAGGTCCAGCTACACTTCATGAGGTCCAGCTACACTTCATGAGGTCCATCTACTCTTCATGGGGTCCAGCAACTCTTCCTGGGGTCCAGCTACTCTTCCGGGGGTCCAGCTACTCTTCCTGGGGTCCAGCAACTCTTCCTGGGATCCAGCTACTCTTCTCCGGGTCCAGCTACTCTTCCTGGGTCCAGCTACCCTTAATGGGGTTCTTGCTACTCGTCCTGGGGTCCAGCTAATCTTCATGAGGTCTAGTTACTCTTATTGGGTTCCAGATATTCTTCCTGGTGTCCAGCTACACTTCCTAGGGTCGAGCTACTCTTCCGAGGATCCAGCTACTCTTCTTGGGGTCCAGCTACTCTTCCTGGTCTCCAGCTACTCTTCCTGAGGTCCAGCTACTCTTCCCAGGATCCAGCTACTCTTCTTGGGACCCAGCTACTCTTCCTGGCGCCCAGCTACTCTTCCTGGGATCCATCTAATCTTTTTGGGGTCCACCTACCATTCATGGGGTCCAGTTACTCTTATTGGTGTCCAGCTACTCTTCCTGGGGTCCAGCTACTCTTCCTGGGGTCCAGCTACTCTTCCTGGGGCCCAGCAACTCTTCCTGGAGTCCAACTACTATTTTCTTGGGATCCAGCTACCTTTTCTGGGGTCCAGCTACTCTTATTGGGGTCCAGCTACTCTTCATGGGGTCATGCTACACTTCCTGGGGTCCAGCTACTCTTCATGAGGTCCAGTTACTCTTATTGGTGTCCAGCTACTCTTCCTGGGGTCCAGCTACTCTACCTGGGGTCCAGCTACTCTTCCTGGGGTCCAGCTACTCTTCCTGGTGTCCAGCTACGCTTCCTGGGGTCCAACAACTATTTCCTTTGGATCCAGCTACTCTTTCTGGGGTCCAGCTACTCTTCCTGGGGTCCAGCTACTCTTCCTGGGGTCCAGCTACTCTTCGTGGGGTCCAGCTATTCTTCCGGGGATCCAGCAATTCTTTCTAGGGTCCAGCTACTCTTCCTGGGGTCCAGCTACTCTTCATGAGATCCAGCTACTCTTATTGGGGTCCAGCTACTCTTCCTGGGGTCCAGCTACTCCTCCTGGGGTCCAGCTACTCTTCCTGGGGTTCAGCTACTCTTCCTGGTGTCCAGCTACTCATCCTGGGGTCCAACTTCTTTTTTTCTTGGGATCCAGATACTCTTATTGGGGTCCTGCTACTCTTCCTGGTGTCCAGCTACTCTTCCTATGGTCCAACTAATTTTTTCTTCGGATCCAGCTACTCTTTCTGGGGTACAGCTGCACTTATTGGGGTCCAGCTACTCTTCATGGGGTCCTGTTACTCTTCCGGGGGTCCAGCTACTCTTCCTGGGGTCCAGCTACTCTTCCTGGGGTCCAGCTACTCTTCCGGGGGTCCAGCTACTCTTCCTGGGGTTCTTGCTACTCGTCCTGGGGTCCAGCTAATCTTCATGAGGTCTAGTTACTCTTATTGGGTTCCAGATATTCTTCCTGGTGTCCAGCTACACTTCCTAGGGTCGAGCTACTCTTCCGAGGGTCCAGCTACTCTTCTTGGGGTCCAGCTACTCTTCCTGGACCCCTGCTACTCTTCCTGAGGTCCAGCTACTCTTCCCAGGATCCAGCTACTCTTCTTGGGGCCCAGCTACTCTTCCTGGCGCCCAGCTACTCTTCCTTGGATCCATCTACTCTTTTTGGGGTCCACCTACCATTCATGGGGTCCTGCTACTCTTCCTGTGGTCCAGCTACTCTTCATGAGGTCCAGTTACTCTTATTGGTGTCCAGCTACTCTTCCTGGGGTCCAGCTACTCTACCTGTGGTCCAGCTACTCTTCCTGGGGTCCAGCTACTCTTCTGGGGATCCAGCTACTCTTCCTGGGGTCCAGCTACACTTCATGAGGTCCATCTACTCTTCAAGGGGTCCAGCAACTCTTCCTGGGGTCCAGCTACTCTTCCGGGGTCCAGCTACTCTTCCTGGGGTCCAGCAACTCTTCCTGGGATCCAGCTACTCTTCTCCGGGTCCAGCTACTCTTCCTGGGTCCAGCTACCCTTAATGGGGTCCTGCTACTCTTCCTGGGGTCAAGCTACTCTTCCTGAGGTCCAGTTCCTCTTCCTGGGGTCCAGCTACTCTTCCTGGGGTCCAGCTACTCTTCCGGGGGTCCAGCTACTCTTCCTGGGGTTCTTGCTACTCGTCCTGGGGTCCAACTAATCTTCATGAGGTCTAGTTACTCTTATTGGGTTCCAGATATTCTTCCTGGTGTCCAGCTACACTTCCTAGGGTCCAGCTACTCTTCCTGGGTCCAGCTACCCTTCATGGGGTCCTGCTACTCTTCCTGGGGTCAAGCTACTCTTCCTAGGGTCCAACTACTTTTCTCTTCGGATCCAGCTACTCTTTCTGGGGTACAGCTACACTTATTGGGGTCCAGCTACTCTTCATGGGGTCCTGTTACTCTTCCTGGCGTCCAGCTACTCTTAATGAGGTCCAGCTACTCTTTTGGGGTCCAGCTACCCTTCCTGGGGTCCAGCTACCCTTCCTCGGGTCCAGCTCCTCTTCATGAGGTCCAGCTACTCTTATTGGGGTCCAGCTACTCTTCCTGGGGTCCAGCTACTCCTCCTGGGTCCAGCAACCCTTCATTGGGTCCTGCTACTCTTCCTGTGGTCCAGCTACTCTTCATGAGGTCCAGCTACTCTTATTGGGGTCCAGCTGCTCTTCCTGGGGTCCAGCTACTCTTATTGGTGTCCAGTTACTCTTATTGGGGTCCAGCTACTCTTATTGGGGTCCAGCTACTCTTCCTGGGGTCCAGCTACTCTTCCTGGGGTCCAGCTACTCTTCCTGGTGTCCAGCTACTCTTCCTAGGGTCCAACTACTTTTTTCTTCGGGTCCAGCTACTCTTCCTGGGGTTCTTGCTACTCGTCCTGGGGTCCAGCTAATCTTCATGAGGTCTAGTTACTCTTATTGGGTTCCAGATATTCTTCCTGGTGTCCAGCTACACTTCCTAGGGTCCAGCTACTCTTCCTGGGTCCAGCTACCCTTCATGGGGTCCTGCTACTCTTCCTGGGGTCAAGCTACTCTTCCTAGGGTCCAACTACTTTTCTCTTCGGATCCAGCTACTCTTTCTGAGGGTACAGCTACACTTATTGGGGTCCAGCTACTCTTCATGGGGTCCTGTTACTCTTCCTGGCGTCCAGCTACTCTTAATGAGGTCCAGCTACTCTTTTTGGGGTCCAGCTACCCTTCCTGGGGTCCAGCTACCCTTCCTCGGGTCCAGCTCCTCTTCATGAGGTCCAGCTACTCTTATTGGGGTCCAGCTACTCTTCCTGGGGTCCAGCTACTCCTCCTGGGTCCAGCAACCCTTCATTGGGTCCTGCTACTCTTCCTGTGGTCCAGCTACTCTTCATGAGGTCCAGCTACTCTTATTGGGGTCCAGCTGCTCTTCCTGGGGTCCAGCTACTCTTATTGGTGTCCAGTTACTCTTATTGGGGTCCAGCTACTCTTATTGGGGTCCAGCTACTCTTCCTGGGGTCCAGCTACTCTTCCTGGGGTCCAGCTACTCTTCCTGGTGTCCAGCTACTCTTCCTAGGGTCCAACTACTTTTTTCTTCGGATCCAGCTACTCTTTCTGGGGTACAGCTACACTTATTGGGGTCCAGCTACTCTTCATGGGGTCCTGTTACTCTTCCTGGGGTCCAGCTACTCTTCATGAGGTCCAGCTACTCTTATTTGGGTCCAGCTACTCTTCCTGGGGTCCAGCTACTGTTCCTGGGGTCCAGCTCCTCTTCATGAGGTCCAACTACTCTTATTGGGGTCAAGCTACTCCTCCTGGGGTCCAGCTACTCCTCCTGGGTCCAGCAAACCTTCATTGGGTCCTGCTACTCTTCCTGTGGTCCAGCTACTCTTCATGAGGTCCAGCTACTCTCATTGGGGTCCAGCTACTCTTCCTGGGGTCCAGCTACTCTTCATGAGGTCCAGTTGCTCTTATTGGTGTCCAGCTACTCTTATTGGGGTCCAGCTACTCTTCCTGGGGTCCAGCTACTCTTCCTGGGGTCCAGCTACTCTTCAAGAGGTCCAGCTACTCTTATTGGGGTCCATCTACACTTCCTGGGGTCCAGCTACTCTTCCTGGGGTCCAGCAACTCTTCTTGGGATCCAGATACTCTTCTCCGGGTCCAGCTACTCTTCCTGGGTCCAGCTACCCTTCATGGGGTCCTGCTACTCTTCCTGGGGTCCAGCTACTCTTCAAGAGGTCCAGCTACTGTTATTGGGGTCCAGCTACTCTTCCTGGTGTCCAGCTACTCTTCCTGGGGTCCAGCAACTCTTCTTGGGATCCAGATACTCTTCTCCGGGTCCAGCAACTCTTCCTGGGTCCAGCTACCCTTCATCGGGTCCTGCTACTCTTCCTGGGGTCAAGCTACTCTTCCTAGGGTCCAACTACTTTTCTCTTCGGATCCAGCTACTCTTTCTGGGGTACAGCTACACTTATTGGGGTCCTGCTACTCTTCCTGTGGTCCAGCTACTCTTCATGAGGTCCAGCTACTCTTATTGGGGTCCAGCTGCTCTTCCTGGGGTCCAGCTACTCTTCCTGGGGTCCAGCTACTCTTCCTGGTGTCCAGCTACTCTTCCTAGGGTCCAACTACTTTTTTCTTCGGATCCAGCTACTCTTTCTGGGGTACAGCTACACTTATTTGGGTCCAGCTACTCTTCATGGGGTCCTGTTACTCTTCCTGGGGTCCAGCTTCGCTTCATGAGGTCCAGCTACTCTTATTGGGGTCCAGCTACTCTTCATGAAGTCCAGCTACTCTTATTGGGGTCCAGCTACTCTTCCTGGGGTCCAGCTATTCTTCCGGGGGTCCATCAATTCTTTCTAGGGTCCATCTACTCTTCCTGGGGCCCAGCAACTCTTCCTGGGGTCCAACTACTATTTTCTTGGGTTCCAGCTACCTTTTCTGGGGTCCAGCTACTCTTATTGGGGTCCAGTTAATCTTCATGGGGTCCAGCTACTCTTCCTGGTGTCCGGCTACTCTTCCTGGGGTCCAGCTACTCTTATTGGTGTCCAGTTACTCTTATTGGGGTCCAGCTACTCTTATTGGGGTCCAGCTACTCTTCCTGGGGTCCAGCTACTCTTCCGGGGGTCCAGCTACTCTTCCTGGGGTCCAGCATGGGGTCCTGTTGGGGTCCTGTTACTCTTCCTGGGGTCCAGCTACTCTTCATGACGTCCAGCTACTCTTATTGGGGTCCAGCTACTCTTCCTGGGGTCCAGCTACTCTTCCTGGGGTCCAGCTCCTCTTCATGAGGTCCAACTACTCTTATTGGGGTCAAGCTACTCCTCCTGGGGTCCAGCTACTCCTCCTGGGTCCAGCAACCTTTCATTGGGTCCTGCTACTCTTCCTGTGGTCCAACTACTCTTCATGAGGTCCAGCTACTCTTATTGGGGTCCAGCTACTCTTCCTGGGGTCCAGCTACTCTTCCTGGTGTCCAGCTACTCTTCCTAGGGTCCAACTACTTTTTTCTTCGGATCCAGCTACTCTTTCCTGGGTACAGCTACACTTATTGGGGTCCAGCTACTCTTCCTTGTGTCCAGCTACTCTTCCTGGGTTCCAGCTACTCTCAATGAGGTCCAGCTACTCTTTTGGGGTCCAGCTACCCTTCCTGGGGTCCAGCTACCCTTCCTGGGGTCCAGCTCCTCTTCATGAGGTCCAACTACTCTTCCTGGGGTCCAGCTCCTCTTCATGAGGTCCAACTACTCTTCCTGGGGTCCAGCTACTCTTCCTGGTGTCCAGCTACTCTTCCTAGGGTCCAACTAATTTTTTCTTCGGATCCAGCTACTCTTTCTGGGGTACAGCTACACTTATTGGGGTCCAGCTACTCTTCATGGGGTCCTGTTACTCTTCCTGGGGTCCAGCTACTCTTCATGAGGTCCAGCTACTCTTATTGGGGTCCAGCTACTCTTCCTGGGGTCCAGCTACTCTTCCTGGGGTCCAGCTCCTCTTCATGAGGTCCAGCTACTCTTATTGGGGTCCAGCTACTCTTCCTGGGGTCCAGCTACTCCTCCTGGGTCCAGCAACCCTTCATTGGGTCCTGCCACTCTTCCTGTGGTCGAGCTACTCTTAATGTTGTCCAGCTACGCTTATTGGGGTCCAGCTACTATTCCTGGGGTCCAGCTACTCTTCTTGAGGTCCAGAAACTCTTATTGGTGTCCAGCTACTCTTATTGGGGTCCAGCTACTCTTCCTGGGGTCCAGCTACTCTTCATGAGGTCCAGTTACTCTTATTGTTGTCCAGCTACTCTTATTGGGGTCCAGCTACTCTTATTGGGGTCCAGCTACTCTTCCTGGGGTCCAGCTACTCTTCAAGAGGTCCAGCTACTCTTATTGGGGTCCAGCTACTCTTCCTGGTGTCCAGCTACTCTTCCTGGGGTCCAGCAACTCTTCTCGGGATCCAGATACTCTTCTCCGGGTCCAGCTACTCTTCCTGGGTCCAGCTACCTTTCATTGGGTCCTGCTACTCTTCCTGTGGTCCAGCTACTCTTCATGAGGTCCAGCTACTCTTATTGGGGTCCAGCTGCTCTTCCTGGGGTCCAGCTACTCTTCATGAGGTCCAGTTACTCTTATTGGTGTCCAGCTACTCTTATTGGGGTCCAGCTACTCTTCCTGGGGTCCAGCTACTCTTCATGAGGTCCAGTTACTCTTATTGGTGTCCAGCTACTCTTATTTGGGTCCAGCTACTCTTCCTGGGGTCCAGCTATTCTTCCTGGGGTCCAGCTACTCTTCCTGGTGTCCAGCTACTCTTCCTAAGGTCCAACTACTTTTTTCTTCGGATCCAGCTACTCTTTCTAGGGTACAGCTACACTTATTGGGGTCCAGCTACTCTTCATGGGGTCCTGTTACTCTTCCTGGGGTCCAGCTACTCTTCATGACGTCCAGCTACTCTTATTGGGATCCAGCTACTATTCCTGGGGTCCAGCTACTCTTCCTGGGGTCCAGCTCCTCTTCATGAGGTCCAACTACTCTTATTGGGGTCAAGCTACTCCTCCTGGGGTCCAGCTACTCCTCCTGGGTCCAGCAACCCTTCATTGGGTCCTGCTACTCTTCCTGTGGTCCAACTACTCTTCATGACGTCCAGCTACTCTTATTGGGGTCCAGCTACTCTTCCTGGGGTCCAGCTACTCTTCCTGGGGTCCAGCTACTCTTCATGAGGTCCAGTTACTCTTATTGGGGTCCAGCTACTCTTCCTGGGGTCCAGCTACTCTTCCTGGTGTCCAGCTACTCTTCCTAGGGTCCAACTACTTTTTTCTTCGGATCCAGCTACTCTTTCTGGGGTACAGCTACACTTATTGGGGTCCAGCTACTCTTCATGGGGTCCTGTTACTCTTCCTGGGGTCCAGCTACTCTTCATGAGGTCCAGCTACTCTTATTGGGGTCCAGCTACTCTTCCTGGTGTCCAGCTACTCTTCCTGGGGTCCAGCAACTCTTCTCGGGATCCAGATACTCTTCTCCGGGTCCAGCTACTCTTCCTGGGTCCAGCTACCTTTCATTGGGTCCTGCTACTCTTCCTGTGGTCCAGCTACTCTTCATGAGGTCCAGCTACTCTTATTGGGGTCCAGCTGCTCTTCCTGGGGTCCAGCTACTCTTCATGAGGTCCAGTTACTCTTATTGGTGTCCAGCTACTCTTATTGGGGTCCAGCTACTCTTCCTGGGGTCCAGCTACTCTTCATGAGGTCCAGTTACTCTTATTGGTGTCCAGCTACTCTTATTTGGGTCCAGCTACTCGTCCTGGGGTCCAGCTACTCTTCCTGGGGTCCAGCTACTCTTCCTGGTGTCCAGCTACTCTTCCTAAGGTCCAACTACTTTTTTCTTCGGATCCAGCTACTCTTTCTAGGGTACAGCTACACTTATTGGGGTCCAGCTACTCTTCATGGGGTCCTGTTACTCTTCCTGGGGTCCAGCTACTCTTCATGACGTACAGCTACTCTTATTGGGGTCCAGCTACTCTTCCTGGGGTCCAGCTACTCTTCCTGGGGTCCAGCTCCTCTTCATGAGGTCCAACTACTCTTATTGGGGTCAAGCTACTCCTCCTGGGGTCCAGCTACTCCTCCTGGGTCCAGCAACCCTTCATTGGGTCCTGCTACTCTTCCTGTGGTCCAACTACTCTTCATGACGTCCAGCTACTCTTATTGGGGTCCAGCTACTCTTCCTGGGGTCCAGCTACTCTTCATGAGGTCCAGTTACTCTTATTGGGGTCCAGCTACTCTTCCTGGGGTCCAGCTACTCTTCCTGGTGTCCAGCTACTCTTCCTAGGGTCCAACTACTTTTTTCTTCGGATCCAGCTACTCTTTCTGGGGTACAGCTACACTTATTGGGGTCCTGTTACTCTTCCTGGGGTCCAGCTACTCTTCATGAGGTCCAGCTACTCTTATTGGGGTCCAGCTACTCTTCCTGGGGTCCAGCTACTCTTCCTGGGGTCCAGCTCCTCTTCATGAGGTCCAGCTACTCTTATTGGGGTCCAGCTACTCTTCCTGGGGTCCAGCTACTCCTCCTGGGTCCAGCAACCTTTCATTGGGTCCTGCTACTCTTCCTGGGGTCCAGCTACTCTTCAAATCAAATCAAATCAAATCAAATTTTATTTGTCACATACACATGGTTAGCAGATGTTAATGCGAGTGTAGCGAAATGCTTGTGCTTCTAGTTCCGACCATGCAGTAGTATCTAACAAGTAATCTAACAAATTCACAACAACTACCTTATACACACAAGAGTAAAGGAATGAATACGAGTATGTACATATAAATATATGGATGAGCGATGGCTGACCGGCATAGGCAAGATGCAGTAGATGGTATGGAGTACAGTATATACACATATATATGAGATGAGTAATGTAGGATATGTAAACATTATATAAATGGCATTGTTTAAAGTGGCTAGTGATACATTATTTCATCCAATTATAATTATTAAAGTGGCTAGAGATTTGGGTCGATGACCGAGCAGCATAGGCAAGATACAGTAGATGGTTTAGAGTACAGTGTATACATTTGATATGAGTATGTCGGATACGTAAACATTATATACAAAATTGTTTAAAGTGGCTAGTGATACATTTGTTACATCCAATTCCTATGTATAAAGTGGCTAGAGATTTAAGTCAGTATGTTGGCAGCAGCCACTCAATGTTAGTGATGGCTGTTTAACAGTCTGATGGCCTTGAGGTAGAAGCTGTTTTTCAGTCTCTCGGTCCCAGCTTTGATGCACCTGTACTGACCTCGCCTTCTGGATGATAAGCGGGGTGAACAGGCAGTGGCTCGGGTGGTTGTTGTCCTTGATGATCTTTGGCCTTTCTGTGACATCGGGTGGTGTAGGTGTCCTGGAGGGCAGGTAGTTTAACCCGGTGATGCGTTGTGCAGTCCTCACTACCCTCTGGAGAGCCTTACGGTTGTGGGCGGAGCAGTTGCCGTACCAGGCGGTGATACAGCCCGACAGGATGCTCTCGATTGTGCATCTGTAAAAGTTTGTGAGTGATTTTGGTGACAAGCCAAATTTCTTCAGCCTCCTGAGGTTGAAGAGGCGCTGCTGCGCCTTCTTTACCACGCTGTCTGTGTGGGTGGACCAATTCAGTTTGTCCGTGATGTGTACGCCGAGGAACTTAAAACTTTCCACCTTCTCCACTACTGTCCCCTCGATGTGGATAGGGGGTGCTCCTCTCCTGTTTCCTGAAGTCCACGATCATCTCCTTTGTTTTGTTGACATTGAGTGAGAGGTTATTTTCCTGACACCACACTCCGAGGGCCCTCACCTCCTCTCTGTAGGCCGTCCTCGTCGTTGTTGGTAATCAAGCCTACCACTGTAGTGTCAGTCAGCAAACTTGATGATTGAGTTGGATGCGTGCTTGGCCACGCAGTCATGGGTAAACAGGGAGTACAGGAGAGGGCTGAGAACGCACCCTTGTGGGGCCCCAGTGTTGAGGATCAGCGGGGTGGAGATGTTGTTTCCTACCCTCACCACCTGGGACCGGCCCGTCAGGAAGTCCAGGACCCAGTTGCACAGGGCTGGAGTCGAGACCCAGGGTCTCGAGCTTAATGACGAGCTTGGAGGGAACTATGGTGTTAAATGCTGAGCTGTAGTCGATGAACAGCATTCTTACATAAGTATTCCTCTTGTCCAGATGGGTTAGGGCAGTATGCAGTGTGATTGCGATTGCGTCGTCTGTGGACCTATTGGGACGGTAAGCAAATTGGAGTGGGTCCAGGGTGTCTGGCAGGATGGAGGTGATATGATCCTTGACTAATCTCTCAAAGCACTTCATGATGACGGAAGTGAGTGCTACGGGCGATAGTCATTTAGCTCAGTCACCTTAGCTTTCTTGGGAACAGGAACAATGGTGGCCCTCTTGAAGCATGTGGGAACAGCAGACTGGGATAGGGACTGATTGAATATGTCCGTAGAACACACCAGCCAGCTGGTCTGCGCATGCTCTGAGGACACGGCCAGGATGCCATCTGGGCCGGCAGCCTTGCGAGGGTTAACACATTTAAATGTTTTTCTCACATTGGCTGCGGTGAAGGTGAGCCCGCAGGTTTTGGTAGCGGGCGTGTCGGTGGCACTGTATTGTCCTCAAAGCGAGCAAAGAAGTTGTTTAGTTTGTCTGGGAGCAGGGCGTCATGGTCCGCGACGGGCTGGTTTTCTTTTTGTAGTCCGTGATTGACTGTAGACCCTGCCACATTCCTCTTGTGTCTGAGCCATTGAATTGTGACTCTACTTTGTCTCTATATTGACGCTAGCTTGTTTGATTGCCTTGCGGAGGAGTAGCTGCACTGTTTGTATTCAGTCATGTTTCGGTAGCCTTTACCTGGTTAAAAGCAGTGGTTCGCTTTCAGTTTCTTGCGAATGCTGCCATCAATCCATGGTTTCTGGTTGGGGAAGGTTTTGATATTTGCTATGGGTACAACATCACCAATGCATTTGCTAATAAACTCGCTCACCGAATCAGCGTATACATCAATGTTGTTGTCAGATGCTATCCGGAACATATCCCAGTCCACGTGCTCGAAGCAATCTTGCAGCATGGAATCAGATTGGTCGGACCAGCGTTGAACAGACCTGAGAACGGGCGTTTCCTGTTTTAGTTTCTGTTTGTAGGCTGGGAGCAACAAAATGGAGTCATGGTCAGACTTCTGCCGAAAGGAGGGCGGAGAATAGCCTTGTATGCATCACGGAAGTTGGAATAACAGTGGTCCAGGATTTTACCAGCCGGGTGGCACATTCGATATGCTGGTAAAATTTGGGAGCCTTGTTCTTAAATTAGCCTTATTAAAATCCCCAGCCACAATAAATGCAGCCTCAGGATATGTGGTTTCCAGTTTACATAGAGTCCGATGAATTTCTTTCAGTGCCGTCGATGTATCAGCTTGAGGGGGATGTACACGGCTGTGATTATAATCGAGAGAATTCTCTTGGTAGATAATGCGGTCTGCATTTGATTGTAAGGAATTCTATGTCAGGTGAACAAAAGGACTTGAGTTCCTGTATGTTGTTATGATCACACCACGTCTCGTTAATCATAAGACACACACCCCGCCCTTCTTCTTACCAGAGAGATGTTTGTTTCTGTCGGCGCGATGCGTGGAGAAACCAGGTGGCTGTACCGACTCTGATAACGTGTCCTGAGTGAGCCATGTTTCCGTGAAGCAAAGAACGTTGCAGTCTCGAATGTCTCTCTGAAAGGCAACCCTCGATCGGATTTCGTCTACTTTGTTGTCAAGAGACTGTACATTGGCGATTAAAATACTCGGGAGAGGTGCACGATCGCCCGTCGGCGTAGCTTGACCAAAAGACCGGCGCGTTTCCCTCTTCTCCGGCGCCGCCGTTGTTTTGAGTAGCCACGTGCTATCCAGTCTGTTGTTGTGTTTGGGTTAACGAAAGGAGAATCCTCTTTGGGAAAGTCGTATTCTGGTCGTAATGTTGGTAAGTTGACGTTGCTCTTATATCCAATAGTTCCTCCCGGTTGTATGTAATAAAACTTAATATTTTCCGGGGTAACAATGTAAGAAGTAATACATAAAAACAAAATACTGCATGGTTTCCTGAGAACGTGAAGCGAGGCTGCCATCTCTGTCGGCGCCGGAAGTAGAAGAGGTCCAGTAACTGGACCTTCATGAGGTCCAGTTACTCTTATTGGGGTCCAGCTACTCTTCCTGGGGTCCAGCTACTCTTCCTGGTGTCCAGCTACTCTTCCTAGGTCCAGCTACTAGGGTCCAGCTACTCTTCCTAGGGTCCAGCTACCTTCGGATCTCAGCTACTCTTCCTGGGGTCCAGCTACTCTTCATGGGGTCCTGTTACTCTTCCTGGGGTCCCAGCTACTCTTCATGAGGTCCAGCTACTCTTTTGGGGTCCACCTCCATTCCTGGGGTCAGCTACTCTTCCTGTGGTCCAGCTACTCTTCATGAGGTCCAGTTACTCTTATTGGTGTCCAGCTACTCTTCCTGGGGGTCCAGCTACTCTTCCTGGGTCCAGCTACTCTTCCTGGGGTCCAGCTACTCTTCCTGGGGATCCAGCTACTCTTCCTGGAGCAGCTACTCTTCCTGGGATCCAGCTACTCTTCCTGGGGTCCAGCTACACTTCCTGGTGTCCAGCTACTCTTCTGGGTCCAACTACTTTTTCTTCGGATCCAGCTACTCTTTCTGAGCTCCAGCTACTTATTGGGGTCCAGCTACTCTTCTGGGGTCCTACTCTTCCTGGGGTCCTGCTACTCTTCATGAGGTCCAGCTACTCTTATTGGGATCCAGCTACTCTTCCTGGGGTCAGCTACTCTTCCTGGGGTACAGCTCTCTTCCTGAGGTCCAACTACTCTTATTGGGGTCAGCTACTCTTCCTGGGGTCCAGCTACTTCCTCCTGGGTCCAGCAACCCTTCCTGGGTCCTGCTACTCTTTGGGGTCCAGCTACTCTACTACTTCCTGGGGTCCAGCTACTCTTCATGAGGTCCAGTTACTCTTATTGGTGTCCAGCTACTCTTATTGGGGTCCAGCTACTCTTCCTGGGGTCCAGCTACTCTTCCTGGGGGTCCAGCTACTCTTCAAGAGGTCTAGCTACTCTTATTGGGGTCCAGCTACTCTTCCTGGGGTCCAGCTACTCTTCCTGGGGTCCAGCTACTCTTCCTGGGATCCAGCTACTCTTCCGGGTCCAGCTACTCTTCCTGGGTCCAGCTACCCTTCATGGGGTCCTGCTACTCTTCCTGGGGTCAGCTACTCTTCATGAGGTCCAGTTCCTCTTGCTGAGGTCCAGCTACTCTTCCTGGGTCCAGCAACCCTTCATTGGGTCCTGCTACTCTTCCTGGGGTCCAGCTACTCTTCCTGGGGTCCAGCTACTCTTCCTAGGGGTCCAACACATTTTTTCTTCGGATCCAGCTACTCTTTCTGGGGTACAGCTACACTTATTGGGGTCCAGCTACTCTTCATGGGGTCCTGTTACTCTTCCTGGGATAAAGCTACTCTTCAAGAGGTCCAGCTACTCTTATTGGGGTCCAGCTACACTTCCTGGGGTCCAGCTACTCTTCCTGGGGTCCATCAACTCTTCTTGGGATCCAGATACTCTTCTCCGGGTCCAGCTACTCTTCCTGGGTCCAGCTACCCTTCATGGGGTCCTGGTACTCTTCCTGGGGTCAAGCTACTCTTCATGAGGTCCAGTTCCTCTTATTGAGGTCCAGCTCCTCTTCCTGGGTCCAGCAACCCTTCATTGTGTCCTGCTACTCTTCCTGGTCTCCAGCTACTCTTCATGAGGTCCAGCTACTCTTCCCAGGATCCAGCTACTCTTCCCAGTATCCAGCTACTCTTATTGGGGCCCATCTACTCTTCCTGGGGCCCAGCTACTCTTCCTGGGATCCATCTACTCTTTTTGGGGTCCACCTAGCATTCATGGGGTCCTGCTACTCTTCCTGGGGTCCAGCTACTCTTCATGAGGTCCAGTTACTCTTATTGGTGTCCAGCTACTCTTATTGGGGTCCAGCTACTATTCCTGGGGTCCAGCTACTCTTCATGAGGTCCAGTTACTCTTATTGGTGTCCAGCTACTCTTATTGGGGTCCAGCTACTCTTATTGGGGTCCAGCTACTCTTCCTGGGGTCCAGCTACTCTTCCTGGTGTCAATCTTCTCTTCCTGGGGCCCAGCAACTCTTCCTGGGGTCCAACTACTATTTTCTTGGGTTCCAGCTACCTTTTCTGGGGTCCAGCTACTCTTATTGGGGTCCAGCTACTCTTCATGAGGTCCAGTTACTCTTATTGCGGTCCAGCTAATCTTCATGGGGTCCAGCTACTCTTCCTGGTGTCCGGCTACTCTTCCTGGGGTCCAGCTACTCTTCTTGGGGTCCAGCTACTCTTCCTGGTCTCCAGCTACTCTTCTTGAGGTCCAGCTACTCTTCCCGGGATCCAGCTACTCTTCTTGGGATCCATCTACTCTTTGGGGTCCACCTACCATTCATGGGGTCCTACTACTCTTCCTGGGGTCCAGCTACTCTTCATGAGGTCCAGTTACTCTTATTGGTGTCCAGCTACTCTTCCTGGGGTCCAGCTACTCTTCCTGGGGTCCGGCTACTCTTCCTGGGGTCCAGCTACTCTTCCTGTGGTCCAGCTACTCTTCCGGAGGCCCAGCTACTCTTCCTGGGATCTAGCTACTCTTCCCGGGTCCAGCTACTCTTCCTGGGTTCCAGGTACTCTTTCTGGGGTACAGCTACACTTATTTGGGTCCAGCTACTCTTCACACGGTCCTGTTACTCTTCCTGGGGTCCAGCTACTCTTCATGAGCTCCAGCTACTCTTATTGGGGTCCAGCTACTCTTCCTGGGGTCCAGCTACTCTTCCTGGGGTCCAGCTACACTTCATGAGGTCCATCTACTCTTCATGGGGTCCAGCAACTCTTCCTGGGGTCCAGCTACTCTTCCGGGGGTCCAGCTACTCTTCCTGGGGTCCAGCAACTCTTCCTGGGATCCAGCTACTCTTCTCCGGGTCCAGCTACTCTTCCTGGGTCCAGCTACCCTTAATGGGGTCCTGCTACTCTTCCTGGGGTCAAGCTACTCTTCCTGAGGTCCAGTTCCTCTTCCTGGGGTCCAGCTACTCTTCCTGGGGTCCAGCTACTCTTCCGGGGGTCCAGCTACTCTTCCTGGGGTTCTTGCTACTCGTCCTGGGGTCCAGCTAATCTTCATGAGGTCTAGTTACTCTTATTGGGTTCCAGATATTCTTCCTGGTGTCCAGCTACACTTCCTAGGGTCGAGCTACTCTTCCGAGGGTCCAGCTACTCTTCTTGGGGTCCAGCTACTCTTCCTGGTCTCCTGCTACTCTTCCTGAGGTCCAGCTACTCTTCCCAGGATCCAGCTACTCTTCTTGGGGCCCAGCTACTCTTCCTGGCGCCCAGCTACTCTTCCATGGATCCATCTACTCTTTTTGGGGTCCACCTACCATTCATGGGGTCCTGCTACTCTTCCTGTGGTCCAGCTACTCTTCATGAGGTCCAGTTACTGTTATTGGTGTCCAGCTACTCTTCCTGGGGTCCAGCTACTCTACCTGTGGTCCAGCTACTCTTCCTGGGGTCCAGCTACTCTTCTGGGGATCCAGCTACTCTTCCTGGGGTCCAGCTACACTTCATGAGGTCCATCTACTCTTCATGGGGTCCAGCAACTCTTCCTGGGGTCCAGCTACTCTTCCGGGGGTCCAGCTACTCTTCCTGGGGTCCAGCAACTCTTCCTGGGATCCAGCTACTCTTCTCCGGGTCCAGCTACTCTTCCTGGGTCCAGCTACCCTTAATGGGGTCCTGCTACTCTTCCTGGGGTCAAGCTACTCTTCCTGGGGTCCAGCTACTCTTCCGGGGGTCCAGATACTCTTCCTGGGGTTCTTGCTACTCGTCCTGGGGTCCAGCTAATCTTCATGAGGTCTAGTTACTCTTATTGGGTTCCAGATATTCTTCCTGGTGTCCAGCTACACTTCCTAGGGTCGAGCTACTCTTCCGAGGGTCCAGCTACTCTTCCTGGTCTCCTGCTACTCTTCCTGAGGTCCAGCTACTCTTCCCAGGATCCAGCTACTCTTCTTGGGGCCCAGCTACTCTTCCTGGCGCCCAGCTACTCTTCCTGGGATCCATCTACTTTTTGGGGTCCACCCACCATTCATGGGTCCTGCTACTCTACCTGGGGTCCAGCTACTCTTCCTGGGGTCCAGCTACTCTTCTGGGGATCCAGCTACTCTTCCTGGGGTCCAGCTACTATTCCTGTGGTCCAGCTACTCTTCATGAGGTCCACTTACTCTTATTGGTGTCCAGCTACTCTTCCTGGGGTCCAGCTACTCTACCTGGGGTCCAGCTACTCTTCCTGGGGTCCAGCTACTCTTCCTGGGGTCCAGCTACTCTTCTGGGGATCCAGCTACTCTTCCTGGGGTCCAGCTACTCTTCCTGGTGTCCAGCTACTCTTCCTGGGGTCCAGCTACACTTCCTGGTGTCCAGCTACTCTTCCTAGGGTCCAACTACTTTTTTCTTCGGATCCAGCTACTCTTTCTGGGGTACAGCTACACTTATTGGGGTCCAGCTACTCTTCATGGGGTCCTGTTACTCTTCCTGGGGTCCTGCTACTCTTCATGAGGTCCAGCTACTCTTATTGGGATCCAGCTACTCTTCCTGGGGTACAGCTACTCTTCCTGGGGTACAGCTCCTCTTCATGAGGTCCAACTACTCTTATTGGGGTCAAGCTACTCCTCCTGGGGTCCAGCTACTCCTCCTGGGTCCAGCAACCCTTCATTGGGTCCTGCTACTCTTATTGGGGTCCAGCTACACTTCCTGGGGTCCAGCTACTCTTCATGAGGTCCAGTTACTCTTATTGGTGTCCAGCTACTCTTATTGGGGTCCAGCTACTCTTCTTGGGGTCCAGCTACTCTTCCTGGGGTCCAGCTACTTTTCAAGAGGTCTAGCTACTCTTATTGGGGTCCAGCTACACTTCCTGGGGTCCAGCTACTCTTCCTGGGGTCCAGCAACTCTTCTTGGGATCCAGATACTCTTCTCCGGGTCCAGCTACTCTTCCTGGGTCCAGCCACCCTTCATGGGGTCCTGCTACTCTTCCTGGGGTCAAGCTACTCTTCATGAGGTCCAGTTCCTCTTATTGAGGTCCAGCTCCTCTTCCTGGGGTCCAGCAACTCTTCCTGGGATCCAGCTACTCTTCTCCGGGTCCAGCTACTCTTCCTGGGTCCAGCTACCCTTCCTGGGGTCCAGCTACTCTTCCTGGGGTCCATCAACTCTTCTTGGGATCCAGATACTCTTCTCCGGGTCCAGCTACTCTTCCTGGGTCCAGCTACCCTTCATGGGGTCCTGGTACTCTTCCTGGGGTCCAGCTCCTCTTCCTGGGTCCAGCAACCCTTCATTGTGTCCTGCTACTCTTCCTGTGGTCCAGCTAATCTTCATGAGGTCCAGCTACTCTTATTGGGGTCCAGCTACTCTTCCTGGGGTCCAGCTACTCTTCATGAGGTCCAGTTACTCTTATTGGGGTCCAGCTACTCTTCCTGGGGTCCAGCTACTATTCCTGTGGTCCAGCTACTCTTCATGAGGTCCAGCTACTCTTATTGGGGTCCAGCTACTCTTCCTGGGGTCCAGCTACTCTTCCTGGGGTCCAGCTACTCTTCTGGGGATCCAGCTACTCTTCCTGGGGTCCAGCTACTATTCCTGGGGTCCAGCTACTCTTCCTTGTGTCCAGCTACACTTCCTGGGGTCCAACTACTATTTTCTTGGGATCCAGCTACTCTTCCTGGTGTCCAGCTACACTTCTTGGGGTCCAGCTACTCTTCCTGGGGTCCAGCTACTCTTCCTGGTGTCCAGCTACACTTCCTGGGGTCCAACTACTATTTTCTTGGGGTCCAGCTACTCTTCCTGGGGTCCAGCTACTCTTCATGAGGTCCAGTTACTCTTATTGGGGTCCAGCTACTCTTCCTGGGGTCCAGCTACTATTCCTGTGGTCCAGCTACTCTTCATGAGGTCCAGCTACTCTTATTGGGGTCCAGCTACTCTTCCTGGGGTCCAGCTACTCTTCCTGGGGTCCAGCTACTCTTCTGGGGATCCAGCTACTCTTCCTGGGGTCCAGCTACTATTCCTGGGGTCCAGCTACTCTTCCTGGTGTCCAGCTACACTTCCTGGGGTCCAACTATTATTTTCTTGGGATCCAGCTACTCTTCCTGGTGTCCAGCTACACTTCTTGGGGTCCAGCTACTCTTCCTGGTCTCCAGCTACTCTTCCTGAGGTCCAGCTACTCTTCCCAGGATCCAGCTACTCTTCCCAGTATCCAGCTACTCTTATTGGGGCCCATCTACTCTTCCTGGGGCCCAGCTACTCTTCCTGGGATCCATCTACTCT
Source organism: Brachymystax lenok tsinlingensis (assembly GCA_030435695.1). NCBI lineage: Eukaryota > Metazoa > Chordata > Actinopteri > Salmoniformes > Salmonidae > Brachymystax > Brachymystax lenok. The sequence goes on from CM059806.1 coordinate 41,144,689, forward strand.
TTTTGGGGTCCACCTAGCATTCATGGGGTCCTGCTACTCTTCCTGGGGTCCAGCTACTCTTCATGAGGTCCAGTTACTCTTATTGGTGTCCAGCTACTCTTATTGGGGTCCAGCTACTATTCCTGGGGTCCAGCTACTCTTCATGAGGTCCAGTTACTCTTATTGGTGTCCAGCTACTCTTATTGGGGTCCAGCTACTCTTATTGGGGTCCAGCTACTCTTCCTGGGGTCCAGCTACTCTTCCTGGGGTCCAGCTACTCTTCCTGGGGTCCAGCTACTCTTATTGGGGTCCAGCTACTCTTATTGGGGTCCAGCTACTCTTCCTGGTGTCCAGCTACTCTTCCTGGGGTCCAGCAACTCTTCTTGGGATCCAGCTACTCTTCCTGGTTCCAGCTACCCTTCATGGGGTCCTGCTACTCTTCCTGGGGTCAAGGTACTCTTCCTAGGGTCCAACTACTTTTCTCTTCGGATCCAGCTACTCTTTCTGGGGTACAGCTACTCTTATTGGGGTCCAGCTACTCTTCATGAAGTCCAGCTACTCTTATTGGGGTCCAGCTACTCTTCCTGGGGTCCAGCTATTCTTCCTGGTGTCAATCTTCTCTTCCTGGGTCCCAGCAACTCTTCCTGGGGTCCAACTACTATTTTCTTGGGTTCCAGCTACCTTTTCTGGGGTCCAGCTACTCTTATTGGGGTCCAGCTACTCTTCATGAGGTCCAGTTACTCTTATTGCGGTCCAGCTAATCTTCATGGGGTCCAGCTACTCTTCCTGGTGTCCGGCTACTCTTCCTGGGGTCCAGCTACTCTTCTTGGGGTCCAGCTACTCTTCCTGGTCTCCAGCTACTCTTCTTGAGGTCCAGCTACTCTTCCCGGGATCCAGCTACTCTTCTTGGGATCCATCTACTCTTTTTGGGGTCCACCTACCATTCATGGGGTCCTACTACTCTTCCTGGGGTCCAGCTACTCTTCATGAGGTCCAGTTACTCTTATTGGTGTCCAGCTACTCTTCCTGGGGGTCCAGCTACTCTTCCTGGGGTCCGGCTACTCTTCCTGGGGTCCAGCTACTCTTCCTGTGGTCCAGCTACTCTTCCGGAGGCCCAGCTACTCTTCCTGGGATCTAGCTACTCTTCCCGGGGTCCAGCTACTCTTTCTGGGGTACAGCTACACTTATTTGGGTCCAGCTACTCTTCACACGGTCCTGTTACTCTTCCTGGGGTCCAGCTACTCTTCATGAGCTCTAGCTACTCTTATTGGGGTCCAGCTACTCTTCCTGGGGTCCAGCTACTCTTCCTGGGGTCCAGCTACACTTCATGAGGTCCATCTACTCTTCATGGGGTCCAGCAACTCTTCCTGGGGTCCAGCTACTCTTCCGGGGGTCCAGCTACTCTTCCTGGGGTCCAGCAACTCTTCCTGGGATCCAGCTACTCTTCTCCGGGTCCAGCTACTCTTCCTGGGTCCAGCTACCCTTAATGGGGTCCTGCTACTCTTCCTGGGGTCAAGCTACTCTTCCTGAGGTCCAGTTCCTCTTCCTGGGGTCCAGCTACTCTTCCTGGGGTCCAGCTACTCTTCCGGGGGTCCAGCTACTCTTCCTGGGGTTCTTGCTACTCGTCCTGGGGTCCAGCTAATCTTCATGAGGTCTAGTTACTCTTATTGGGTTCCAGATATTCTTCCTGGTGTCCAGCTACACTTCCTAGGGTCGAGCTACTCTTCCGAGGGTCCAGCTACTCTTCTTGGGGTCCAGCTACTCTTCCTGGTCTCCTGCTACTCTTCCTGAGGTCCAGCTACTCTTCCCAGGATCCAGCTACTCTTCTTGGGGCCCAGCTACTCTTCCTGGCGCCCAGCTACTCTTCCATGGATCCATCTACTCTTTTTGGGGTCCACCTACCATTCATGGGGTCCTGCTACTCTTCCTGTGGTCCAGCTACTCTTCATGAGGTCCAGTTACTGTTATTGGTGTCCAGCTACTCTTCCTGGGGTCCAGCTACTCTACCTGTGGTCCAGCTACTCTTCCTGGGGTCCAGCTACTCTTCTGGGGATCCAGCTACTCTTCCTGGGGTCCAGCTACACTTCATGAGGTCCATCTACTCTTCATGGGGTCCAGCAACTCTTCCTGGGGTCCAGCTACTCTTCCGGGGGTCCAGCTACTCTTCCTGGGGTCCAGCAACTCTTCCTGGGATCCAGCTACTCTTCTCCGGGTCCAGCTACTCTTCCTGGGTCCAGCTACCCTTAATGGGGTCCTGCTACTCTTCCTGGGGTCAAGCTACTCTTCCTGGGGTCCAGCTACTCTTCCGGGGGTCCAGCTACTCTTCCTGGGGTTCTTGCTACTCGTCCTGGGGTCCAGCTAATCTTCATGAGGTCTAGTTACTCTTATTGGGTTCCAGATATTCTTCCTGGTGTCCAGCTACACTTCCTAGGGTCGAGCTACTCTTCCGAGGGTCCAGCTACTCTTCCTGGTCTCCTGCTACTCTTCCTGAGGTCCAGCTACTCTTCCCAGGATCCAGCTACTCTTCCTGGGGCCCAGCTACTCTTCCTGGCGCCCAGCTACTCTTCCTGGGATCCATCTACTCTTTTTGGGGTCCACCTACCATTCATGGGGTCCTGCTACTCAACCTGGGGTCCAGCTACTCTTCCTGGGGTCCAGCTACTCTTCTGGGGATCCAGCTACTCTTCCTGGGGTCCAGCTACTATTCCTGTGGTCCAGCTACTCTTCATGAGGTCCACTTACTCTTATTGGTGTCCAGCTACTCTTCCTGGGGTCCAGCTACTCTACCTGGGGTCCAGCTACTCTTCCTGGGGTCCAGCTACTCTTCCTGGGGTCCAGCTACTCTTCTGGGGATCCAGCTACTCTTCCTGGGGTCCAGCTACTCTTCCTGGTGTCCAGCTACTCTTCCTGGTTCCAGCTACTCTTCCTGGGGTCCAGCTACACTTCCTGGTGTCCAGCTACTCTTCCTAGGGTCCAACTACTTTTTTCTTCGGATCCAGCTACTCTTTCTGGGGTACAGCTACACTTATTGGGGTCCAGCTACTCTTCATGGGGTCCTGTTACTCTTCCTGGGGTCCTGCTACTCTTCATGAGGTCCAGCTACTCTTATTGGGATCCAGCTACTCTTCCTGGGGTACAGCTACTCTTCCTGGGGTACAGCTCCTCTTCATGAGGTCCAACTACTCTTATTGGGGTCAAGCTACTCCTCCTGGGGTCCAGCTACTCCTCCTGGGTCCAGCAACCCTTCATTGGGTCCTGCTACTCTTATTGGGGTCCAGCTACACTTCCTGGGGTCCAGCTACTCTTCATGAGGTCCAGTTACTCTTATTGGGGTCCAGCTACTCTTATTGGGGTCCAGCTACTCTTCTTGGGGTCCAGCTACTCTTCCTGGGGTCCAGCTACTTTTCAAGAGGTCCAGCTACTCTTATTGGGGTCCAACTACTCTTATTGGGGTCCAGCTACTCTTCCTGGTGTCCAGCTACTCTTCCTAGGGTCCAACACATTTTTTCTTCGGATCCAGCTACTCTTTCTGGGGTACAGCTACACTTATTGGGGTCCAGCTACTCTTCATGGGGTCCTGTTACTCTTCCTGGGATAAAGCTACTCTTCAAGAGGTCCAGCTACTCTTATTGGGGTCCAGCTACACTTCCTGGGGTCCAGCTACTCTTCCTGGGGTCCATCAACTCTTCTTGGGATCCAGATACCCTTCTCCGGGTCCAGCTACTCTTCCTGGGTCCAGCTACCCTTCATGGGGTCCTGGTACTCTTCCTGGGGTCAAGCTACTCTTCATGAGGTCCAGTTCCTCTTATTGAGGTCCAGCTCCTCTTCCTGGGTCCAGCAACCCTTCATTGTGTCCTGCTACTCTTCCTGTGGTCCAGCTACTCTTCATGAGGTCCAGCTACTCTTATTGGGGTCCAGCTACTCATCCTGGGGTCCAGCTACTCTTCATGAGGTCCAGTTACTCTTATTGGGGTCCAGCTACTCTTCCTGGGGTCCAGCTACTATTCCTGTGGTCCAGCTACTCTTCATGAGGTCCAGCTACTCTTATTGGGGTCCAGCTACTCTTCCTGGGGTCCAGCTACTCTTCCTGGGGTCCAGCTACTCTTCTGGGGATCCAGCTACTCTTCCTGGGGTCCAGCTACTCTTCCTGGGGTCCAGCTACTCTTCCTGGGGTCCAGCTACTCTTCCGGGGGTACAGCAATTCTTTCTAGGGTCCAGCTACTCTTCCTGGTCTCCAGCTACTCTTCCTGAGGTCCAGCTACTCTTCCCAGGATCCAGCTACTCTTCCCAGTATCCAGCTACTCTTCTTGGGGCCCATCTACTCTTCCTGGGGCCCAGCTACTCTTCCTGGGATCCATCTACTCTTTTTGGGGTCCACCTAGCATTCATGGGGTCCTGCTACTCTTCATGAGGTCCAGTTACTCTTATTGGTGTCCAGCTACTCTTATTGGGGTCCAGCTACTATTCCTGGGGTCCAGCTACTCTTCATGAGGTCCAGTTACTCTTATTGGTGTCCAGATACTCTTCTCCGGTTCCAACTACTCTTCCTGGTTCCAGCTACCCTTCATGGGGTCCTGCTACTCTTCCTGGGGTCAAGCTACTCTTCCTAGGGTCCAACTACTTTTCTCTTCGGATCCAGCTACTCTTTCTGGGGTACAGCTACACTTATTGGGGTCCAGCTACTCTTCATGGGGTCTTGTTACTCTTCCTGGGGTCCAGCTACTCTTCATGAGGTCCAGCTACTCTTATTGGGGTCCAGCTACTCTTATTGGGGTCCAGCTACTCTTCCTGGGGTCCAGCTACTCTTCAAGAGGTCCAGCTACTCTTATTGGGGTCCAGCTACTCTTCCTGGTATCCAGCTACTCTTCCTGGGGTCCAGCAACTCTTCTTGGGATCCAGATACTCTTCTCCGGTTCCAACTACTCTTCCTGGTTCCAGCTACCCTTCATGGGGTCCTGCTACTCTTCCTGGGGTCAAGCTACTCTTCCTAGGGTCCAACTACTTTTCTCTTCGGATCCAGCTACTCTTTCTGGGGTACAGCTACACTTATTGGGGTCCAGCTACTCTTCATGGGGTCTTGTTACTCTTCCTGGGGTCCAGCTACTCTTCATGAGGTCCAGCTACTCTTATTGGGGTCCAGCTGCTCTTCCTGGGGTCCAGCTACTCTTCATGAGGTCCAGTTACTCTTATTGGTGTCCAGCTACTCTTATTGGGGTCCAGCTACTCTTCCTGGGGTCCAGCTACTCTTCCTGGGGTCCAGCTACTCTTCCTGGTGTCCAGCTACTCTTCCTAGGGTCCAACTACTTTTTTCTTCGGATCCAGCTACTCTTTCTGGGGTACAGCTACACTTATTTGGGTCCAGCTACTCTTCATGGGGTCCTGTTACTCTTCCTGGGCTCCTGCTACTCTTCATGAGGTCCAGCTACTCTTATTGGGATCCAGCTACTCTTCCTGGGGTCCAGCTACTCTTCCTGGGGTACAGCTCCTCTTCATGAGGTCCAACTACTCTTATTGGGGTCAAGCTACTCCTCCTGGGGTCCAGCTACTCCTCCTGGGTCCAGCAACCCTTCATTGGGTCCTGCTACTCTTACTGTGGTCCAGCTACTCTTCATGAGGTCCAGCTACTCTTATTGGGGTCCAGCTACTCTTCCTGGGGTCCAGCTACTCTTCATGAGGTCCAGTTACTCTTATTGGTGTCCAGCTACTCTTATTGGGGTCCAGCTACTCTTCTTGGGGTCCAGCTACTCTTCCTGGGGTCCAGCTACTCTTCAAGAGGTCCAGCTACTCTTATTGGGGTCCAGATACTCTTTCTGGGGTCCAGCTACTCTTCCTGGGGTCCAGCAACTCTTCTTGGGATCCAGATACTCTTCTCCGGGTCCAGCTACTCTTCCTGGGTCCAGCTACCCTTCATGGGGTCCTGCTACTCTTCCTGGGGTCAAGCTACTCTTCATGAGGTCCAGTTCCTCTTATTGAGGTCCAGCTCCTCTTCCTGGGTCCAGCAACCCTTCATTGGGTCCTGCTACTCTTCCTGGGGTCCAGCTACACTTCCTGGTGTCCAGCTACTCTTCCTAGGGTCCAACACATTTTTTCTTCGGATCCAGCTACTCTTTCTGGGGTACAGCTACACTTATTGGGGTCCAGCTACTCTTCATGGGGTCCTGTTACTCTTCCTGGGATAAAGCTACTCTTCAAGAGGTCCAGCTACTCTTATTGGGGTCCAGCTACACTTCCTGGGGTCCAGCTCCTCTTCCTGGGGTCCATCAACTCTTCTTGGGATCCAGATACTCTTCTCCGGGTCCAGCTCCTCTTCCTGGGTCCAGCAACCCTTCATTGTGTCCTGCTACTCTTCCTGTGGTCCAGCTACTCTTCATGAGGTCCAGCTACTCTTATTGGGGTCCAGCTACTCTTCCTGGGGTCCAGCTACTCTTCATGAGGTCCAGTTACTCTTATTGGGGTCCAGCTACTCTTCCTGGGGTCCAGCTACTCTTCCTGGTGTCCAGCTACTCTTCCTAGGGTCCAACAAATTTTTTCTTCGGATCCAGCTACTCTTTCTGGGGTACAGCTACACTTATTGGGGTCCAGCTACTCTTCATGGGTTCCTGTTACTCTTCCTGGGGTCCAGCTACTCTTCATGAGGTCCAGCTACTCTTATTGGGGTCCAGCTACTCTTATTGGGGTCCAGCTACTCTTCATGAGGTCCAGCTACTCTTATTGGGGTCCAGCTACTCTTCCTGGGGTCCAGCTACTCTTCCTGGGGTCCAGCTACTCTTCCTGGTGTCCAGCTACTCTTCCTGGGGTCCAGCTACTCTTCCTGGTGTCCAGCTACTCTTTCTGGGGTACAGCTACACTTATTGGGGTCCAGCTACTCTTCATGGGGTCCTGTTACTCTTCCTGGGGTCCAGCTACTCTTAATGAGGTCCAGCTACTCTTATTGGGGTCCAGCTACTCTTATTGGGGTCCAGCTACTCTTCCTGGGGTCCAGCTCCTCTTCATGAGGTCCAGCTACTCTTATTGGGGTCCAGCTACTCTTCCTGGGGTCCAGCTCCTCTTCATGAGGTCCAGCTACTCTTATTGGGGTCCAGCTACTCTTCCTGGGGTCCAGCTACTCCTCCTGGGTCCAGCAACTCTTCATTGGGTCCTGCTACTCTTCCTGGGGTCCAGCTACTCTTCAAAAGGTCCATCTACTCTTATTGGGGTCCAGCTACTCTTCCTGGTGTCCAGCTACTCTTCCTGGGGTCCAGCAACTCTTCTTGGGATCCAGATACTCTTCTCCGGGTCCAGCTACTCTTCCTGGGTCCAGCTACCCTTCATGGGGTCCTGCTACTCTTCCTGGGGTCCAGCTACTCTTTCTGGGGTACAGCTACACTTATTGGGGTCCAGCTACTCTTCATGGGGTCCTGTTACTCTTCCTGGGGTCCAGCTACTCTTAATGAGGTCCAGCTACTCTTATTGGGGTCCAGCTACTCTTATTGGGGTCCAGCTACTCCTCCTGGGTCCAGCAACTCTTCATTGGGTCCTGCTACTCTTCCTGTGGTCCAGATACTCTTCATGGGGTCCAGGTACGCTTATTGGGGTCCAGCTACTCTTCCTGGGGTACAGCTACTCTTCATGAGGTCCAGAAACTCTTATTGGTGTCCAGCTACTCTTATTGGGGTCCAGCTACTCTTCCTGGGGTCCAGCTACTCTTCATGAGGTCCAGTTACTCTTATTGGTGTCCAGCTACTCTTATTGGGGTCCAGCTACTCTTCCTGGGGTCCAGCTACTCTTCCTGGGGTCCAGCTACTCTTCAAGAGGTCCAGCTACTCTTCCTAGGGTCCAGCTACTCTTCCTGTGGTCCAGCTACTCTTCATGAGGTCCTGCTACTCTTCCTGGGGTCAAGCTACTCTTCATGAGGTCCAGCTACTCTTATTGGGGTCCAGCTGCTCTTCCTGGGGTAAAGCTACTCTTCATGAGGTCCAGTTACTCTTATTGGTGTCCAGCTACTCTTCCTGGGGTCCAGCTACTCCTCCTGGGTCCAGCAACTCTTCATTGGGTCCTGCTACTCTTCCTGTGGTCCAGCTACTCTTCATGGGGTCCAGGTACGCTTATTGGGGTCCAGCTACTCTTCCTGGGGTACAGCTACTCTTCATGAGGTCCAGAAACTCTTATTGGTGTCCAGCTACTCTTATTGGGGTCCAGCTACTCTTCCTGGGGTCCAGCTACTCTTCATGAGGTCCAGTTACTCTTATTGGTGTCCAGCTACTCTTATTGGGGTCCAGCTACTCTTATTGGGGTCCAGCTACTCTTCCTGGGGTCCAGCTACTCTTCCTGGGGTCCAGCTACTCTTCCTGGGGTCCAGCTACTCTTCAAGAGGTCCAGCTACTCTTATTGGGGTCCAGCTACTCTTCCTGGGGTCCAGCTACTCTTCCTGGGGTCCAGCTACTCTTCCTGGTGTCCAGCTGCTCTTCCTGGGGTCCAGCTACTCTTCCTGGGGTCCAGCTACTCTTCCTGGGGTCCAGCTACTATTCCTGTGGTCCAGCTACTCTTCATGAGGTCCAGCTACTCTTATTGGGGTCCAGCTACTCTTCCTGGGGTCCAGCTACTCTTCCTGGGGTCCAGCTACTCTTCTGGGGATCCAGCTACTCTTCCTGGGGTCCAGCTACTATTCCTGGGGTCCAGCTACTCTTCCTGGTGTCCAGCTACACTTCCTGGGGTCCAACTACTATTTTCTTGGGATCCAGCTACTCTTCCTGGTGTCCAGCTACACTTCTTGGGGTCCAGCTACTCTTCCTGGGGTCCAGCTACTCTTCCTGGTGTCCAGCTACACTTCCTGGGGTCCAACTACTATTTTCTTGGGATCCAGCTACTCTTCCTGGTGTCCAGCTTCACTTCTTGGGGTCCAGCTACTCTTTCTGGGGTCCAGCTACTCTTCCTGGGGTCCAGCTACTCTTCCTGGGGTCCAGCTACTCTTCGTGGGGTCCAGCTATTCTTCCGGGGATCCAGCAATTCTTTTTAGGGTCCAGCTACTCTTCCTGGGGTCCTGCTACTCTTCATGAGATCCAGCTACTCTTATTGGGGTCCAGCTACTCTTCCTGGGGTCCAGCTACTCCTCCTGGGGTCCAGCTACTCTTCCTGGGGTTCAGCTACTCTTCCTGGTGTCCAGCTACTCATCCTGGGGTCCAACTTCTTTTTTTCTTGGGATCCAGATACTCTTTCTGGGGTACAGCTACTTTTGGGGTACAGCTACTCTTCCTGGGGTCCAGCTACTCTTCCTGGGGTCCAGCTACTCTTCAAGAGGTCCAGCTACTCTTATTGGGGTCCAGCTACTCTTCCTGGTGTCCAGCTACTCTTCCTGGGGTCCAGCAACTCTTCTTGGGATCCAGATACTCTTCTCCGGTTCCAGCTACTCTTCCTGGTTCCAGCTACCCTTCATGGGGTCCTGCTACTCTTCCTGGGGTCCAGCTACTCTTCATGAGGTCCAGTTACTCTTATTGGTGTCCAGCTACTCTTATTGGGGTCCAGCTACTCTTCCTGGGGTCCAGCTACTCTTCCTGGGGTCCAGCTACTCTTCCTGGTGTCCAGCTACTCTTCCTAGGGTCCAACTACTTTTTTCTTCGGATCCAGCTACTCTTTCTGCGGTACAGCTACACTTATTTGGGTCCAGCTACTCTTCATGGGGTCCTGTTACTCTTCCTGGGGTCCTGCTACTCTTCATGAGGTCCAGCTACTCTTATTGGGATCCAGCTACTCTTCCTGGGGTCCAGCTACTCTTCCTGGGGTACAGCTCCTCTTCATGAGGTCCAACTACTCTTATTGGGGTCCAGCTACTCTTTCTGGGGTCCAGCTACTCTTCCTGGGGTCCAGCAACTCTTCTTGGGATCCAGATACTCTTCTCCGGGTCCAGCTACTCTTCCTGGGTCCAGCTACCCTTCATGGGGTCCTGCTACTCTTCCTGGGGTCAAGCTACTCTTCATGAGGTCCAGTTCCTCTTATTGAGGTCCAGCTCCTCTTCCTGGGTCCAGCAACCCTTCATTGGGTCCTGCTACTCTTATTGGGGTCCAGCTACTCTTCCTGGGGTCCAGCTACTCTTCATGAGGTCCAGTTACTCTTATTGGGGTCCAGCTACTCTTCCTGGGGTCCAGCTACTCTTCCTGGTGTCCAGCTACTCTTCCTAGGGTCCAACAAATTTTTTCTTCGGATCCAGCTACTCTTTCTGGGGTACAGCTACACTTATTGGGGTCCAGCTACTCTTCATGGGGTCCTGTTACTCTTCCTGGGGTCCAGCTACTCTTCATGAGGTCCAGCTACTCTTATTGGGGTCCAGCTACTCTTATTGGGGTCCAGCTACTCTTCATGAGGTCCAGCTACTCTTATTGGGGTCCAGCTACTCTTCCTGGGGTCCAGCTACTCTTCCTGGGGTCCAGCTACTCTTCCTGGTGTCCAGCTACTCTTCCTGGGGTCCAGCTACTCTTCCTGGTGTCCAGCTACTCTTTCTGGGGTACAGCTACACTTATTGGGGTCCAGCTACTCTTCATGGGGTCCTGTTACTCTTCCTGGGGTCCAGCTACTCTTAATGAGGTCCAGCTACTCTTATTGGGGTCCAGCTACTCTTATTTGGGTCCAGCTACTCTTCCTGGGGTCCAGCTCCTCTTCATGAGGTCCAGCTACTCTTATTGGGGTCCAGCTACTCTTCCTGGGGTCCAGCTACTCCTCCTGGGTCCAGCAACTCTTCATTGGGTCCTGCTACTCTTCCTGGGGTCCAGCTACTCTTCAAAAGGTCCATCTACTCTTATTGGGGTCCAGCTACTCTTCCTGGTGTCCAGCTACTCTTCCTGGGGTCCAGCAACTCTTCTTGGGATCCAGATACTCTTCTCAGGGTCCAGCTACTCTTCCTGGGTCCAGCTACCCTTCATGGGGTCCTGCTACTCTTCCTGGGGTCAAGCTACTCTTCATGAGGTCCAGCTACTCTTATTGGGGTCCAGCTGCTCTTCCTGGGGTAAAGCTACTCTTCATGAGGTCCAGTTACTCTTATTGGTGTCCAGCTACTCTTCCTGGGGTCCAGCTACTCCTCCTGGGTCCAGCAACTCTTCATTGGGTCCTGCTACTCTTCCTGTGGTCCAGCTACTCTTCATGGGGTCCAGGTACGCTTATTGGGGTCCAGCTACTCTTCCTGGGGTACAGCTACTCTTCATGAGGTCCAGAAACTCTTATTGGTGTCCAGCTACTCTTATTGGGGTCCACCTACTCTTCCTGGGGTCCAGCTACTCTTCATGAGGTCCAGTTACTCTTATTGGTGTCCAGCTACTCTTATTGGGGTCCAGCTACTCTTATTGGGGTCCAGCTACTCTTCCTGGGGTCCAGCTACTCTTCCTGGGGTCCAGCTACTCTTCCTGGGGTCCAGCTACTCTTCAAGAGGTCCAGCTACTCTTCAAGAGGTCCAGCTACTCTTATTGGGGTCCAGCTACTCTTCCTGGGGTCCAGCTACTCTTCCTGGGGTCCAGCTACTCTTCCTGGTGTCCAGCTGCTCTTCCTGGTGTCCAGCTGCTCTTCCTGGGGTCCAGCTACTCTTCCTGGGGTCCAGCTACTCTTCCTGGTGTCCAGCTGCTCTTCCTGGGGTCCAGCTACTCTTCCTAGGGTCCAACTACTTTTTTCTTCGGATCCAGCTACTCTTTCTGGGGTACAGCTACACTTATTGGGGTCCAGCTACTCTTCATGGGGTCCTGTTACTCTTCCTGGGGTCCAGCTACTCTTCATGAGGTCCAGCTACTCTTATTGGGGTCCAGCTACTCTTATTGGGGTCCAGCTACTCTTCATGAGGTCCAGCTACTCTTATTGGGGTCCAGCTACTCTTCCTGGGGTCCAGCTACTCTTCCTGGGGTCCAGCTACTCTTCCTGGTGTCCAGCTACTCTTCCTGGGGTCCAGCTACTCTTCCTGGTGTCCAGCTACTCTTTCTGGGGTACAGCTACACTTATTGGGGTCCAGCTACTCTTCATGGGGTCCTGTTACTCTTCCTGGGGTCCAGCTACTCTTAATGAGGTCCAGCTACTCTTATTGGGGTCCAGCTACTCTTCCTGGGGTCCAGCTACTCCTCCTGGGTCCAGCAACTCTTCATTGGGTCCTGCTACTCTTCCTGGGGTCCAGCTACTCTTCAAAAGGTCCATCTACTCTTATTGGGGTCCAGCTACTCTTCCTGGTGTCCAGCTACTCTTCCTGGGGTCCAGCAACTCTTCTTGGGATCCAGATACTCTTCTCAGGGTCCAGCTACTCTTCCTGGGTCCAGCTACCCTTCATGGGGTCCTGCTACTCTTCCTGGGGTCAAGCTACTCTTCATGAGGTCCAGCTACTCTTCCTGGGGTCCAGCTACTCTTCAAGAGGTCCAGCTACTCTTATTGGGGTCCAGCTACTCTTCCTGGGGTCCAGCTACTCTTCCTGGGGTCCAGCTACTCTTCCTGGGGTCCAGCTACTCTTCCTGGGGTCCAGCTACTCTTCAAGAGGTCCAGCTACTCTTCAAGAGGTCCAGCTACTCTTATTGGGGTCCAGCTACTCTTCCTGGGGTCCAGCTACTCTTCATGAGGTCCAGTTACTCTTATTGGAGTCCAGCTACTCTTCCTGGGGTCCAGCTACTCTTCCTGGTGTCCAGCTACTCTTCCTAGGGTCCAACTAATTTTTTCTTCGGATCCAGCTACGCTTTCTGGGGTACAGCTACACTTATTGGGGTCCAGCTACTCTTCATGGGGTCCTGTTACTCTTCCTGGGGTCCAGCTACTCTTCATGAGGTCCAGCTACTCTTATTGGGGTCCAGCTACTCTTCCTGGGGTCCAGCTACTCCTCCTGGGTCCAGCAACTCTTCATTGGGTCCTGCTACTCTTCCTGTGGTCCAGCTACTCTTCATTGGGTCCAGCTACTTTTATTGGTGTCCAGCTACTCTTATTGGGGTCCAGCTACTCTTCCTGGGGTCCAGCTACTCTTCATGAGGTCCAGTTACTCTTATTGGTGTCCAGCTACTCTTATTGGGGTCCAGCTACTCTTTTTGGGGTCCAGCTACTCTTCCTGGGGTCCAGCTACTCTTCCTGGGGTCCAGCTACTCTTCAAGAGGTCCAGCTACTCTTATTGGGGTCCAGCTACTCTTCCTGGTGTCCAGCTACTCTTCCTGGGGTCCAGCAACTCTTCTTGGGATCCAGATACTCTTCTCCGGGTCCAGCTACTCTTCCTGGGTCCAGCTACCCTTCATTGGGTCCTGCTACTCTTCCTGTGGTCCAGCTACTCTTCATGAGGTCCAGCTACTCTTATTGGGGTCCAGCTTTTCTTCCTGGGGTCCAGCTACTCTTCCTGGTGTCCAGCTACTCTTCCTAGGGTCCAACTTCTTTTTTCTTCGGATCCAGCTACTCTTTCTGGGGTACAGCTACACTTATTGGGGTCCAGCTACTCTTCATGGGGTCCTGTTACTCTTCCTGGGGTCCAGCTACTCTTCATGAGGTCCAGCTACTCTTATTGGGGTCCAGCTACTCTTCCTGGGGTCCAGCTACTCTTCCTAGGGTCCAGCTCCTCTTCATGAGGTCCAACTACTCTTATTGGGGTCAAGCTACTCCTCCTGGGGTCCAGCTACTCCTCCTGGGTCCAGCAACCCTTCATTGGGTCCTGCTACTCTTCCTGTGGTCCAACTACTCTTCATGAGGTCCAGCTACTCTTATTGGGGTCCAGCTACTCTTCCTGGGGTCCAGCTACTCTTCCTGGGGTCCAGCTACTCTTCCTGGTGTCCAGCTACTCTTCCTGGGGTCCAGCTACTCTTCATGAGGTCCAGTTACTCTTATTGGAGTCCAGCTACTCTTCCTGGGGTCCAGCTACTCTTCCTGGTGTCCAGCTACTCTTCCTAGGGTCCAACTAATTTTTTCTTCGGATCCAGCTACTCTTTCTGGGGTACAGCTACACTTATTGGGGTCCAGCTACTCTTCCTGGGGTCCAGCTACTCTTCATGAGGTCCAGCTACTCTTCCTGGGGTCCAGCTCCTCTTCATGAGGTCCAACTACTCTTATTGGGGTCAAGCTACTCCTCCTGGGGTCCAGCTACTCCTCCTGGGTCCAGCAACCCTTCATTGGGTCCTGCTACTCTTCCTGTGGTCCAGCTACTCTTCATGAGGTCCAGCTACTCTTATTGGGGTCCAGCTACTCTTCCTGGGGTCCAGCTACTCTTCATGAGGTCCAGTTACTCTTATTGGTGTCCAGCTACTCTTATTGGGGTCCAGCTACTCTTCTTGGGGTCCAGCTACTCTTCCTGGGGTCCAGCTACTCTTCAAGAGGTCCAGCTACTCTTATTGGGGTCCAGCTACACTTCCTGGGGTCCAGCTACTCTTCCTGGGGTCCAGCAACTCTTCTTGGGATCCAGATACTCTTCTCCGGGTCCAGCTACTCTTCCTGGGGTCCAGCTACTCTTCCTGGGGTCCAGCTACTTTTCCTGGTGTCCAGCTACTCTTCCTAGGGTCCAACTACTTTTTTCTTCGGATCCAGCTACTCTTTCTGGGGTACAGCTACACTTATTGGGGTCCAGCTACTCTTCATGAGGTCCAGTTACTCTTATTGGTGTCCAGCTACTCTTATTGGGGTCCAGCTACTCTTATTGGGGTCCAGCTACTCTTCCTGGGGTCCAGCTACTCTTCCTGGGGTCCAGCTACTCTTCAAGAGGTCCAGCTACTCTTATTGGGGTCCAGCTACTCTTCCTGGTGTCCAGCTACTCTTCCTGGTGTCCAGCAACTCTTCTTGGATCCAGATACTCTTCTCCGGGTCCAGCTACTCTTCCTGGGTCCAGCTACCCTTCATGGGGTCCTGCTACTCTTCCTGGGGTCCAGCTACTCTTCCTAGGGTCCAACTACTCTTCTCTGAGGTCCAGCTACTCTTTCTGGGGTACAGCTACACCTATTGGGGTCCAGCTACTCTTCATGGGGTCCTGTTACTCTTCCTGGGGTCCAGCTACTCTTCCTGGGGTCCAGCTACTCTTCATGGGGTCCAGCTACTCTTCCTGGGGTCCAGCTACTCTTCCTGGGGTCCAGCTACTCTTCATGGGGTCCAGCTACTCTTCCTGGGGTCCAGCTACTCTTCCTGAGGTCCAGCTACTCTTATTGGGGTCCAGCTACTCTTCCTGGGGTCCAGCTACTCTTCCTGGGGTCCAGCTACTCTTCATGAGGTCCAGTTACTCTTATTGAGGTCCAGCTACTCTTCCTGGGGTCCAGCTACTCTTCATGAGGTCCAGCTACTCTTCCTGGGGTCCAGCTACTCTTCAAGAGGTCCAGCTACTCTTATTGTGGTCCAGCTACACTTCCTGGGGTCCAGCTACTCTTCCTGGGGTCCAGCTACTCTTCATGAGGTCCAGCTACTCTTATTGGGGTCCAGCTACTCTTCCTGGGGTCCAGCTACTCTTCAAGAGGTCCAGCTACTCTTATTGGGGTCCAGCTACTCTTCCTGGGGTCCAGCTACTCTTCCTGGGGTCCAGCAACTCTTCTTGGGATCCAGATACTCTTCCTGGGGTCCAGCTACTCTTCCTGGGGTCCAGCTACTCTTCATTGGGTCCTGCTACTCTTCCTGTGGTCCAGCTACTCTTCATGAGGTCCAGCTACTCTTATTGGGGTCCAGCTACTCTTCCTGGGGTCCAGCTACTCTTCCTGGTGTCCAGCTACTCTTCCTAGGGTCCAACTTCTTTTTTCTTCGGATCCAGCTACTCTTTCTGGGGTACAGCTACACTTATTGGGGTCCAGCTACTCTTCATGGGGTCCTGTTACTCTTCCTGGGGTCCAGCTACTCTTCATGAGGTCCAGCTACTCTTATTGGGGTCCAGCTACTCTTCCTGGGGTCCAGCTACTCTTCCTAGGGTCCAGCTCCTCTTCATGAGGTCCAACTACTCTTATTGGGGTCAAGCTACTCCTCCTGGGGTCCAGCTACTCCTCCTGGGTCCAGCAACCCTTCATTGGGTCCTGCTACTCTTCCTGTGGTCCAACTACTCTTCATGAGGTCCAGCTACTCTTATTGGGGTCCAGCTACTCTTCCTGGGGTCCAGCTACTCTTCCTGGGGTCCAGCTACTCTTCCTGGTGTCCAGCTACTCTTCCTGGGGTCCAGCTACTCTTCATGAGGTCCAGCTACTCTTCCTGGGGTCCAGCTACTCTTCCTGGGGTCCAGCTACTCTTCCTGGGGTCCAGCTACTCTTCCTAGGGTCCAACTAATTTTTTCTCTTCGGATCCAGCTACTCTTTCTGGGGTCCAGCTACTCTTCCTGGGGTCCAGCTACTCTTCATGGGGTCCAGCTACTCTTCCTGGGGTCCAGCTACTCTTCATGAGGTCCAGCTACTCTTATTGGGGTCCAGCTACTCTTCCTGGGGTCCAGCTACTCTTCCTGGGGTCCAGCTACTCTTCATGAGGTCCAACTACTCTTATTGGGGTCCAGCTACTCTTCCTGGGGTCCAGCTACTCTTCCTGGGGTCCAGCTACTCTTCCTGGGGTCCAGCTACTCTTCCTGTGGTCCAGCTACTCTTCATGAGGTCCAGCTACTCTTATTGGGGTCCAGCTACTCTTCCTGGGGTCCAGCTACTCTTCCTGAGGTCCAGCTACTCTTATTGGTGTCCAGCTACTCTTATTGGGGTCCAGCTACTCTTCTTGGGGTCCAGCTACTCTTCCTGGGGTCCAGCTACTCTTATTGGGGTCCAGCTACTCTTCCTGGGGTCCAGCTACTCTTCCTGGGGTCCAGCTACTCTTCTTGGGTCCAGCTACTCTTCCTGGGGTCCAGCTACTCTTCCTGGGGTCCAGCTACTCTTCCTGGGGTCCAGCTACTACTCTTCCTGGGGTCCAGCTACTCTTCCTGGGGTCCAGCTACTCTTCCTGGGGTCCAGCTACTCTTCCTGGGGTCCAGCTACTCTTCCTGGGGTCCAGCTACTCTTCCTGGGGTCCAGCTACTCTTCCTGGGGTCCAGCTACTCTTCCTGGGGTCCAGCTACTCTTCCTGGGGTCCAGCTACTCTTCATGGGGTCCAGCTACTCTTCATGGGGTCCAGCTACTCTTATTGGGGTCCAGCTACTCTTCCTGGGGTCCAGCTACTCTTCCTGGGGTCCAGCTACTCTTCCTGGGGTCCAGCTACTCTTCATGAGGTCCAGCTACTCTTATTGGGGTCCAGCTACTCTTCCTGGGGTCCAGCTACTCTTCCTGGGGTCCAGCTACTCTTCTTGGGTCCAGCTACTCTTATTGGGGTCCAGCTACTCTTCCTGGGGTCCAGCTACTCTTCCTGGGGTCCAGCTACTCTTCCTGGTGTCCAGCTACTCTTCCTAGGGTCCAACTACTTTTTTCTTTGGATCCAGCTACTCTTTCTGGGGTACAGCTACACTTATTGGGGTCCAGCTACTCTTCATGGGGTCCAGCTACTCTTCCTGGGGTCCAGCTACTCTTCAAGAGGTCCAGCTACTCTTATTGGGGTCCAGCTACACTTCCTGGGGTCCAGCTACTCTTCAAGAGGTCCAGTTCCTCTTATTGGGGTCCAGCTCCTCTTCCTGGGTCCAGCAACCCTTCATTGGGTCCTGCTACTCTTCCTGTGGTCCAGCTACTCTTCATGAGGTCCAGCTACTCTTATTGGGGTCCAGCTACTCTTCCTGGGGTCCAGCTACTCTTCCTGGGGTCCAGCTACTCTTCCTGGTGTCCAGCTACTCTTCCTGGGGTCCAGCTACTCTTCCTGGGATCCAGCTACTCTTTCTGGGGTACAGCTACACTTATTGGGGTCCAGCTACTCTTCATGGGGTCCTGTTACTCTTCCTGGGGTCCAGCTACTCTTCATGAGGTCCAGCTACTCTTATTGGGGTCCAGCTACTCTTCCTGGGGTCCAGCTACTCTTCCTGGGGTCCAGCTACTCTTCTTGGGTCCAGCTACTCTTCTCCTGGGGTCCAGCTACTCTTCCTGGGGTCCAGCAACTCTTCATTGGGTCCTGCTACTCTTCCTGTGGTCCAGCTACTCTTCATGAGGTCCAGCTACTCTTATTGGGGTCCAGCTACTCTTCCTGGGGTCCAGCTACTCTTCATGAGGTCCAGCTACTCTTATTGGGGTCCAGCTACTCTTCCTGGGGTCCAGCTACTCTTCCTGGGGTCCAGCTACTCTTCCTGGGGTCCAGCTACTCTTCTTGGGATCCAGCTACTCTTCCTGGGGTCCAGCTACTCTTCCTGGGTCCAGCTACTCTTCATTGGGTCCTGCTACTCTTCCTGGGTCCAGCTACTCTTCCTGAGGTCCAGCTACTCTTATTGGGGTCCAGCTACTCTTCCTGGGGTCCAGCTACTCTTCATGAGGTCCAGCTACTCTTATTGGGGTCCAGCTACTCTTCCTGGGGTCCAGCTACTCTTCCTGGTGTCCAGCTACTCTTCCTAGGGTCCAGCTACTCTTCTGGGGTCCAGCTACTCTTTCTGGGGTTCAGCTACTCTTATTGGGGTCCAGCTACTCTTCATGGGGTCCTGTTACTCTTCCTGGGGTCCAGCTACTCTTCATGAGGTCCAGCTACTCTTATTGGGGTCCAGCTACTCTTCCTGGGGTCCAGCTACTCTTCATGAGGTCCAGCTACTCTTATTGGGGTCCAGCTACTCTTCCTGGGGTCCAGCTACTCTTCATGAGGTCCAGCTACTCTTATTGGGGTCCAGCTACTCTTCCTGGGGTCCAGCTACTCTTCCTGGGGTCCAGCTACTCTTCCTGGGGTCCAGCTACTCTTCCTGGTGTCCAGCTACTCTTCCTAGGGTCCAACTACTTTTTTCTTCGGATCCAGCTACTCTTTCTGGGGTACAGCTACACTTATTGGGGTCCAGCTACTCTTCATGGGGTCCAGCTACTCTTCCTGGGGTCCAGCTACTCTTCATGAGGTCCAGCTACTCTTATTGGGGTCCAGCTACTCTTCCTGGGGTCCAGCTACTCTTCCTGGGGTCCAGCTACTCTTCCTGGTGTCCAGCTACTCTTCCTGGGGTCCAGCTACTCTTCCTGGTGTCCAGCTACTCTTTCTGGGGTACAGCTACACTTATTGGGGTCCAGCTACTCTTCATGGGGTCCTGTTACTCTTCCTGGGGTCCAGCTACTCTTCATGAGGTCCAGCTACTCTTATTGGGGTCCAGCTACTCTTCCTGGGGTCCAGCTACTCTTCCTGGGGTCCAGCTACTCTTCCTGGGGTCCAGCTACTCTTCCTGGGGTCCAGCTACTCTTCCTGGGGTCCAGCTACTCTTCCTGGGGTCCAGCTACTCTTCATGAGGTCCAGCTACTCTTATTGGGGTCCAGCTACTCTTCCTGGGGTCCAGC
The DNA here is from genome assembly GCA_030435695.1 of Brachymystax lenok tsinlingensis. Classification (NCBI taxonomy): domain Eukaryota; kingdom Metazoa; phylum Chordata; class Actinopteri; order Salmoniformes; family Salmonidae; genus Brachymystax; species Brachymystax lenok. The sequence goes on from CM059806.1 coordinate 41,163,939, forward strand.
TACTCTTCCTGGGTCCAGCAACTCTTCATTGGGTCCTGCTACTCTTCCTGTGGTCCAGCTACTCTTCATGAGGTCCAGCTACTCTTATTGGGGTCCAGCTACTCTTCCTGGGGTCCAGCTACTCTTCATGAGGTCCAGTTACTCTTATTGGTGTCCAGCTACTCTTATTGGGGTCCAGCTACTCTTCCTGGGGTCCAGCTACTCTTCATGAGGTCCAGCTACTCTTCCTGGTGTCCAGCTACTCTTATTGGGGTCCAGCTACTCTTATTGGGGTCCAGCTACTCTTCCTGGGGTCCAGCTACTCTTCCTGGGGTCCAGCTACTCTTCATGAGGTCCAGCTACTCTTCCTGGGGTCCAGCTACTCTTCCTGGGGTCCAGCTACTCTTCCTGAGGTCCAGCTACTCTTCCTGGGTCCAGCTACTCTTCATTGGGGTCCTGCTACTCTTCCTGGGGTCCAGCTACTCTTCATGAGGTCCAGCTACTCTTATTGGGGTCCAGCTACTCTTCCTGGGGTCCAGCTACTCTATTGGGGTCCAGCTACTCTTATTGGGGTCCAGCTACTCTTCCTGGGGTCCAGCTACTCTTCCTGGTGTCCAGCTACTCTTCCTAGGGTCCAGCTACTCTTTCTTCGGATCCAGCTACTCTTTCTGGGGTACAGCTACACTTATTGGGGTCCAGCTACTCTTCATGGGGTCCTGTTACTCTTCCTGGGGTCCAGCTACTCTTCATGAGGTCCAGCTACTCTTATTGGGGTCCAGCTACTCTTCCTGGGGTCCAGCTACTCTTCCTGGGGTCCAGCTACTCTTCCTGGTGTCCAGCTGCTCTTCCTGGGGTCCAGCTACTCTTCCTGGTGTCCAGCTACTCTTATTGGGGTCCAGCTACTCTTCCTGGGGTCCAGCTACTCTTCCTGGGGTCCAGCTACTCTTCCTGGTGTCCAGCTACTCTTCCTAGGGTCCAAGTACTTTTTTCTTCGGATCAAGCTACTCTTTCTGGGGTACAGCTACACTTATTGGGGTCCAGCTACTCTTCATGGGGTCCTGTTACTCTTCCTGGGGTCCAGCTACTCTTCATGAGGTCCAGCTACTCTTATTGGGGTCCAGCTACTCTTCCTGGTGTCCAGCTACTCTTCCTAGGGTCCAACTACTTTTTTCTTCGGATCCAGCTACTCTTTCTGGGGTACAGCTACACTTATTGGGGTCCAGCTACTCTTCATGGGGTCCTGTTACTCTTCCTGGGGTCCAGCTACTCTTCATGAGGTCCAGCTACTCTTATTGGGGTCCAGCTACTCTTCCTGGGGTCCAGCTACTCTTCATGAGGTCCAGTTACTCTTATTGGAGTCCAGCTACTCTTCCTGGGGTCCAGCTACTCTTCCTGGTGTCCAGCTACTCTTCCTAGGGTCCAACTAATTTTTTCTTCGGATCCAGCTACTCTTTCTGGGGTACAGCTACACTTATTGGGGTCCAGCTACTCTTCATGGGGTCCTGTTACTCTTCCTGGGGTCCAGCTACTCTTCATGAGGTCCAGCTACTCTTATTGGGGTCCAGCTACTCTTCCTGGGGTCCAGCTACTCCTCCTGGGTCCAGCAACTCTTCATTGGGTCCTGCTACTCTTCCTGTGGTCCAGCTACTCTTCATTGGGTCCAGCTACTCTTATTGGTGTCCAGCTACTCTTATTGGGGTCCAGCTACTCTTCCTGGGGTCCAGCTACTCTTCATGAGGTCCAGTTACTCTTATTGGTGTCCAGCTACTCTTATTGGGGTCCTGTTACTCTTCCTGGGGTCCAGCTACTCTTCATGAGGTCCAGCTACTCTTCCTGGGGTCCAGCTACTCTTCATGAGGTCCAGTTACTCTTATTGGTGTCCAGCTACTCTTATTGGGGTCCAGCTACTCTTTTTGGGGTCCAGCTACTCTTCCTGGGGTCCAGCTACTCTTCCTGGGGTCCAGCTACTCTTCAAGAGGTCCAGCTACTCTTATTGGGGTCCAGCTACTCTTCCTGGTGTCCAGCTACTCTTCCTGGGGTCCAGCAACTCTTCTTGGGATCCAGATACTCTTCTCCGGGTCCAGCTACTCTTCCTGGGTCCAGCTACCCTTCATTGGGTCCTGCTACTCTTCCTGTGGTCCAGCTACTCTTCATGAGGTCCAGCTACTCTTATTGGGGTCCAGCTGCTCTTCCTGGGGTCCAGCTACTCTTCATGGGGTCCTGTTACTCTTCCTGGGGTCCAGCTACTCTTCATGAGGTCCAGCTACTCTTATTGGGGTCCAGCTACTCTTCCTGGGGTCCAGCTACTCTTCATGAGGTCCAGTTACTCTTATTGGTGTCCAGCTACTCTTATTGGGGTCCAGCTACTCTTTTTGGGGTCCAGCTACTCTTCCTGGGGTCCAGCTACTCTTCCTGGGGTCCAGCTACTCTTCAAGAGGTCCAGCTACTCTTATTGGGGTCCAGCTACTCTTCCTGGTGTCCAGCTACTCTTCCTGGGGTCCAGCAACTCTTCTTGGGATCCAGATACTCTTCTCCGGGTCCAGCTACTCTTCCTGGGTCCAGCTACCCTTCATTGGGTCCTGCTACTCTTCCTGTGGTCCAGCTACTCTTCATGAGGTCCAGCTACTCTTATTGGGGTCCAGCTGCTCTTCCTGGGGTCCAGCTACTCTTCATGGGGTCCTGTTACTCTTCCTGGGGTCCAGCTACTCTTCATGAGGTCCAGCTACTCTTATTGGGGTCCAGCTACTCTTCCTGGGGTCCAGCTACTCCTCCTGGGTCCAGCAACTCTTCATTGGGTCCTGCTACTCTTCCTGTGGTCCAGCTACTCTTCATTGGGTCCAGCTACTCTTATTGGTGTCCAGCTACTCTTATTGGGGTCCAGCTACTCTTCCTGGGGTCCAGCTACTCTTCATGAGGTCCAGTTACTCTTATTGGTGTCCAGCTACTCTTATTGGGGTCCAGCTACTCTTTTTGGGGTCCAGCTACTCTTCCTGGGGTCCAGCTACTCTTCCTGGGGTCCAGCTACTCTTCAAAGAGGTCCAGCTACTCTTCCTGGGGTCCAGCTACTCTTCCTGGGGTCCAGCTACTCTTCAAAGAGGTCCAGCTACTCTTATTGGGGTCCAGCAACTCTTCTTGGGATCCAGATACTCTTCTCCGGGTCCAGCTACTCTTCCTGGGTCCAGCTACCCTTCATTGGGTCCTGCTACTCTTCCTGTGGTCCAGCTACTCTTCATGAGGTCCAGCTACTCTTATTGGGGTCCAGCTGCTCTTCCTGGGGTCCAGCTACTCTTCATGGGGTCCTGTTACTCTTCCTGGGGTCCAGCTACTCTTCATGAGGTCCAGCTACTCTTATTGGGGTCCAGCTACTCTTCCTGGGGTCCAGCTACTCCTCCTGGGTCCAGCAACTCTTCATTGGGTCCTGCTACTCTTCCTGTGGTCCAGCTACTCTTCATTGGGTCCAGCTACTCTTATTGGTGTCCAGCTACTCTTATTGGGGTCCAGCTACTCTTCCTGGGGTCCAGCTACTCTTCATGAGGTCCAGTTACTCTTATCGGTGTCCAGCTACTCTTATTGGGGTCCAGCTACTCTTTTTGGGGTCCAGCTACTCTTCCTGGGGTCCAGCTACTCTTCCTGGGGTCCAGCTACTCTTCAAGAGGTCCAGCTACTCTTATTGGGGTCCAGCTACTCTTCCTGGTGTCCAGCTACTCTTCCTGGGGTCCAGAAACTCTTCTTGGGATCCAGATACTCTTCTCCGGGTCCAGCTACTCTTCCTGGGTCCAGCTACCCTTCATTGGGTCCTGCTACTATTCCTGTGGTCCAGCTACTCTTCATGAGGTCCAGCTACTCTTATTGGGGTCCAGCTGCTCTTCCTGGGGTCCAGCTACTCTTCATGAGGTCCAGTTACTCTTATTGGTGTCCAGCTACTCTTATTGGGGTCCAGCTACTCTTCCTGGGGTCCAGCTTTTCTTCCTGGGGTCCAGCTACTCTTCCTGGTGTCCAGCTACTCTTCCTAGGGTCCAACTACTTTTTTCTTCGGATCCAGCTACTCTTTCTGGGGTACAGCTACACTTATTGGGGTCCAGCTACTCTTCATGGGGTCCTGTTACTCTTCCTGGGGTCCAGCTACTCTTCATGAGGTCCAGCTACTCTTATTGGGGTCCAGCTACTCTTCCTGGGGTCCAGCTACTCTTCCTAGGGTCCAGCTCCTCTTCATGAGGTCCAACTACTCTTATTGGGGTCAAGCTACTCCTCCTGGGGTCCAGCTACTCCTCCTGGGTCCAGCAACCCTTCATTGGGTCCTGCTACTCTTCCTGTGGTCCAACTACTCTTCATGAGGTCCAGCTACTCTTATTGGGGTCCAGCTACTCTTCCTGGGGTCCAGCTACTCTTCCTGGGGTCCAGCTACTCTTCCTGGTGTCCAGCTACTCTTCCTAGGGTCCAACTAATTTTTTCTTCGGATCCAGCTACTCTTTCTGGGGTACAGCTACACTTATTGGGGTCCAGCTACTCTTCATGGGGTCCTGTTACTCTTCCTGGGGTCCAGCTACTCTTCATGAGGTCCAGCTACTCTTATTGGGGTCCAGCTACTCTTCCTGGGGTCCAGCTACTCTTCATGAGGTCCAGTTACTCTTATTGGAGTCCAGCTACTCTTCCTGGGGTCCAGCTACTCTTCCTGGTGTCCAGCTACTCTTCCTAGGGTCCAACTAATTTTTTCTTCGGATCCAGCTACTCTTTCTGGGGTACAGCTACACTTATTGGGGTCCAGCTACTCTTCATGGGGTCCTGTTACTCTTCCTGGGGTCCAGCTACTCTTCATGAGGTCCAGCTACTGTTATTGGGGTCCAGCTACTCTTCCTGGGGTCCAGCTACTCTTCCTAGGGTCCAGCTCCTCTTCATGATGTCCAACTACTCTTATTGGGGTCAAGCTACTCCTCCTGGGGTCCAGCTACTCCTCCTGGGTCCAGCAACCCTTCATTGGGTCCTGCTACTCTTCCTGTGGTCCAACTACTCTTCATGAGGTCCAGCTACTCTTATTGGGGTCCAGCTACTCTTCCTGGGGTCCAGCTACTCTTCCTGGGGTCCAGCTACTCTTCCTGGTGTCCAGCTACTCTTCCTAGGGTCCAACTAATTTTTTCTTCGGATCCAGCTACTCTTTCTGGGGTACAGCTACACTTATTGGGGTCCAGCTACTCTTCATGGGGTCCTGTTACTCTTCCTGGGGTCCAGCTACTCTTCATGAGGTCCAGCTACTCTTCCTGGGGTCCAGCTACTCTTCCTGGGGTCCAGCTACTCTTCCTGGTGTCCAGCTACTCTTCCTGGGGTCCAGCTACTCTTCCTAGGGTCCAGCTACTCTTCCTAGGGTCCAACTACTTTTTTCTTCGGATCCAGCTACTCTTTCTGGGGTACAGCTACACTTATTGGGGTCCAGCTACTCTTCATGGGGTCCTGTTACTCTTCCTGGGGTCCAGCTACTCTTCATGAGGTCCAGCTACTCTTATTGGGGTCCAGCTACTCTTCCTGGGGTCCAGCTACTCTTCATGAGGTCCAGTTACTCTTATTGGAGTCCAGCTACTCTTCCTGGGGTCCAGCTACTCTTCCTGGTGTCCAGCTACTCTTCCTAGGGTCCAACTAATTTTTTCTTCGGATCCAGCTACTCTTTCTGGGGTACAGCTACACTTATTGGGGTCCAGCTACTCTTCATGAGGTCCAGTTACTCTTATTGGTGTCCAGCTACTCTTATTGGGGTCCAGCTACTCTTCCTGGGGTCCAGCTACTCTTCCTGGGGTCCAGCTACTCTTCCTGGGGTCCAGCTACTCTTCAAGAGGTCCAGCTACTCTTATTGGGGTCCAGCTACTCTTCCTGGTGTCCAGCTACTCTTCCTGGGGTCCAGCAACTCTTCTTGGGATCCAGATACTCTTCTCCGGGTCCAGCTACTCTTCCTGGGTCCAGCTACCATTCATGGGGTCCTGCTACTCTTCCTGGGGTCAAGCTACTCTTCATGAGGTCCAGTTACTCTTATTGGGGTCCAGCTACTCTTCCTGGGGTCCAGCTACTCTTCCTGGTGTCCAGCTACTCTTCCTATGGTCCAACTAATTTTTCTTCGGATCCAGCTTCTCTTCCTGGGGTCCAGCTACTCTTCCTGGGGTCCAGCAACTCTTCTTGGGATCCAGATACTCTTCTCCGGGTCCAGCTACTCTTCCTGGGTCCAGCTACCCTTCATGGGGTCCTGCTACTCTTCCTGGGGTCAAGCTACTCTTCATGAGGTCCAGTTCCTCTTATTGAGGTCCAGCTCATCTTCCTGGGTCCAGCAACCCTTCATTGGGTCCTGCTACTCTTCCTGTGGTCCAGCTACTCTTCATGAGGTCCAGCTACTCTTATTTGGGTCCAGCTACTCTTCCTGGGGTCCAGCTACTCTTCATGAGGTCAAGTTACTCTTATTGGGGTCCAGCTACTCTTATTGGGGTCCAGCTACTCTTCCTGTGGTCCAGCTACTCTTCCTGGGGTCCAGCTACTCTTCCTGGTGTCCAGCTACTCTTCCTAGGGTCCAACTACTTTTTTCTTCGGATACAGCTACTCTTTCTGGGGTCCAGCTACTCTTCATGGGGTCCTGTTACTCTTCCTGGGATTCAGCTACTCTTCAAGAGGTCCAGCTACTCTTATTGTGGTCCAGCTACACTTCCTGGGGTCCAGCTACTCTTCCTGGGGTCCAGCTACTCTTCCTGGTGTCCAGCTACTCTTATTGGGGTCCAGCTGCTCTTCCTGGGGTCCAGCTACTCTTCCTGGGTCCAGCTACCCTTCATGGGGTCCTGCTACTCTTCCTGGGGTCAAGCTACTCTTCATGAGGTCCAGTTCGTCTTATTGAGATCCAGCTCCTCTTCCTGGGTCCAGCAACCCTTCATTGGGTCCTGCTACTCTTCCTGTGGTCCAGCTACTCTTCATGAGGTCCAGCTACTCTTATTTGGGTCCAGCTACTCTTCCTGGGGTCCAGCTACTCTTTTGGGGTCCAGATACTCTTTTTGGGGTCCAGCTACTCTTATTGGGGTCCAGCTACTCTTCCTGGGGTCCAGCTACTCTTCCTGGGGTCCAGCTACTCTTCCTGGTGTCCAGCTACTCTTCATAGGGTCCAACTACTTTTTTCTTTGGATCCAGCTACTCTTTCTGGGGTACAGCTACACTTATTGGGGTCCAGCTTCTCTTCATGGGGTCCTGTTACTCTTCCTGGGATTCAGCTACTCTTCAAGAGGTCCAGCTACTCTTATTGGGGTCCAGCTACACTTCCTGGGGTCCAGCTACTCTTCCTGGGGTCCATCAACTCTTCTTGGGATCCAGATACTCTTCTCCGGGTCCAGCTACTCTTCCTGGGTCCAGCTACCCTTCATGGGGTCCTGGTACTCTTCCTGGGGTCAAGCTACTCTTCATGAGGTCCAGTTCCTCTTATTGGGGTCCAGCTCCTCTTCCTGGGTCCAGCAACCCTTCATTGGGTCCTGCTACTCTTCCTGTGGTCCAGCTACTCTTCATGAGGTCCAGCTACTCTTATTGGGGTCCAGCTACTCTTCCTGGGGTCCAGCTACTCTTCATGAGGTCCAGTTACTCTTATTGGGGTCCAGCTACTCTTCCTGGGGTCCAGCTACTCTTCCTGGTGTCCAGCTACTCTTCCTATGGTCCAACTAATTTTTCTTCGGATCCAGCTTCTCTTCCTGGGGTCCAGCTACTCTTCCTGGGGTCCAGCAACTCTTCTTGGGATCCAGATACTCTTCTCCGGGTCCAGCTACTCTTCCTGGGTCCAGCTACCCTTCATGGGGTCCTGCTACTCTTCCTGGGGTCAAGCTACTCTTCATGAGGTCCAGTTCCTCTTATTGAGGTCCAGCTCATCTTCCTGGGTCCAGCAACCCTTCATTGGGTCCTGCTACTCTTCCTGTGGTCCAGCTACTCTTCATGAGGTCCAGCTACTCTTATTTGGGTCCAGCTACTCTTCCTGGGGTCCAGCTACTCTTCATGAGGTCAAGTTACTCTTATTGGGGTCCAGCTACTCTTATTGGGGTCCAGCTACTCTTCCTGTGGTCCAGCTACTCTTCCTGGGGTCCAGCTACTCTTCCTGGTGTCCAGCTACTCTTCCTAGGGTCCAACTACTTTTTTCTTCGGATCCAGCTACTCTTTCTGGGGTACAGCTACACTTATTGGGGTCCAGCTACTCTTCATGGGGTCCTGTTACTCTTCCTGGGATTCAGCTACTCTTCAAGAGGTCCAGCTACTCTTATTGTGGTCCAGCTACACTTCCTGGGGTCCAGCTACTCTTCCTGGGGTCCAGCTACTCTTCCTGGTGTCCAGCTACTCTTCCTAGGGTCCAACTACTTTTTTCTTTGGATCCAGCTACTCTTTCTGGGGTACAGCTACACTTATTGGGGTCCAGCTACTCTTCATGGGGTCCTGTTACTCTTCCTGGGGTCCAGCTACTCTTCATGAGGTCCAGCTACTCTTATTGGGGTCCAGCTACTCTTCCTGGGGTCCAGCTACTCTTCCTAGGGTCCAGCTCCTCTTCATGAGGTCCAACTACTCTTATTGGGGTCAAGCTACTCCTCCTGGGGTCCAGCTACTCCTCCTGGGTCCAGCAACCCTTCATTGGGTCCTGCTACTCTTCCTGTGGTCCAACTACTCTTCATGAGGTCCAGCTACTCTTATTGGGGTCCAGCTACTCTTCATGGGGTCCAGCTACTCTTCATGAGGTCCAGTTACTCTTATTGGAGTCCAGCTACTCTTCCTGGGGTCCAGCTACTCTTCCTGGTGTCCAGCTACTCTTCCTAGGGTCCAACTAATTTTTTCTTCGGATCCAGCTACTCTTTCTGGGGTACAGCTACACTTATTGGGGTCCAGCTACTCTTCCTGGGTCCAGCAACCCTTCATTGGGTCCTGCTACTCTTCCTGTGGTCCAGCTACTCTTCATGAGGTCCAGCTACTCTTATTTGGGTCCAGCTACTCTTCCTGGGGTCCAGCTACTCTTTTTGGGGTCCAGATACTCTTTTTGGGGTCCAGCTACTCTTATTGGGGTCCAGCTACTCTTCCTGGGGTCCAGCTACTCTTCCTGGGGTCCAGCTACTCTTCCTGGTGTCCAGCTACTCTTCATAGGGTCCAACTACTTTTTTCTTTGGATCCAGCTACTCTTTCTGGGGTACAGCTACACTTATTGGGGTCCAGCTTCTCTTCATGGGGTCCTGTTACTCTTCCTGGGATTCAGCTACTCTTCAAGAGGTCCAGCTACTCTTATTGGGGTCCAGCTACACTTCCTGGGGTCCAGCTACTCTTCCTGGGGTCCATCAACTCTTCTTGGGATCCAGATACTCTTCTCCGGGTCCAGCTACTCTTCCTGGGTCCAGCTACCCTTCATGGGGTCCTGGTACTCTTCCTGGGGTCAAGCTACTCTTCATGAGGTCCAGTTCCTCTTATTGGGGTCCAGCTCCTCTTCCTGGGTCCAGCAACCCTTCATTGGGTCCTGCTACTCTTCCTGTGGTCCAGCTACTCTTCATGAGGTCCAGCTACTCTTATTGGGGTCCAGCTACTCTTCCTGGGGTCCAGCTACTCTTCATGAGGTCCAGTTACTCTTATTGGGGTCCAGCTACTCTTCCTGGGGTCCAGCTACTCTTCCTGGTGTCCAGCTACTCTTCCTATGGTCCAACTAATTTTTTCTTCGGATCCAGCTTCTCTTCCTGGGGTCCAGCTACTCTTCCTGGGGTCCAGCAACTCTTCTTGGGATCCAGATACTCTTCTCCGGGTCCAGCTACTCTTCCTGGGTCCAGCTACCCTTCATGGGGTCCTGCTACTCTTCCTGGGGTCAAGCTACTCTTCATGAGGTCCAGTTCCTCTTATTGAGGTCCAGCTCATCTTCCTGGGTCCAGCAACCCTTCATTGGGTCCTGCTACTCTTCCTGTGGTCCAGCTACTCTTCATGAGGTCCAGCTACTCTTATTTGGGTCCAGCTACTCTTCCTGGGGTCCAGCTACTCTTCATGAGGTCAAGTTACTCTTATTGGGGTCCAGCTACTCTTATTGGGGTCCAGCTACTCTTCCTGTGGTCCAGCTACTCTTCCTGGGGTCCAGCTACTCTTCCTGGTGTCCAGCTACTCTTCCTAGGGTCCAACTACTTTTTTCTTCGGATCCAGCTACTCTTTCTGGGGTACAGCTACACTTATTGGGGTCCAGCTACTCTTCATGGGGTCCTGTTACTCTTCCTGGGATTCAGCTACTCTTCAAGAGGTCCAGCTACTCTTATTGTGGTCCAGCTACACTTCCTGGGGTCCAGCTACTCTTCCTGGGGTCCAGCTACTCTTCCTGGTGTCCAGCTACTCTTCACTAGGGTCCAACTACTTTTTTCTTTGGATCCAGCTACTCTTTCTGGGGTACAGCTACACTTATTGGGGTCCAGCTACTCTTCATGGGGTCCTGTTACTCTTCCTGGGGTCCAGCTACTCTTCATGAGGTCCAGCTACTCTTATTGGGGTCCAGCTACTCTTCCTGGGGTCCAGCTACTCTTCCTAGGGTCCAGCTCCTCTTCATGAGGTCCAACTACTCTTATTGGGGTCAAGCTACTCCTCCTGGGGTCCAGCTACTCCTCCTGGGTCCAGCAACCCTTCATTGGGTCCTGCTACTCTTCCTGTGGTCCAACTACACTTCATGAGGTCCAGCTACTCTTATTGGGGTCCAGCTACTCTTCATGGGGTCCAGCTACTATTCATGAGGTCCAGTTACTCTTATTGGAGTCCAGCTACTCTTCCTGGGGTCCAGCTACTCTTCCTGGTGTCCAGCTACTCTTCCTAGGGTCCAACTAATTTTTTCTTCGGATCCAGCTACTCTTTCTGGGGTACAGCTACACTTATTGGGGTCCAGCTACTCTTCCTGGGGTCCTGTTACTCTTCCTGGGGTCCGCGTACTCTTCATGAGGTCCAGCTACTCTTATTGGGGTCCAGCTACTCTTCCTGGGGTCCAGCTACTCTTCCTGGGGTCCAGCTCCTCTTCATGAGGTCCAGCTACTCTTATTGGGGTCCAGCTACTCTTCCTGGGGTCCAGCTACTCCTCCTGGGTCCAGCAACTCTTCATTGGGTCCTGCTACTCTTCCTGTGGTCCAGCTACTCTTCATGGGGTCCAGCTACTCTTATTGGTGTCCAGCTACTCTTATTGGGGTCCAGCTACTCTTCCTGGGGTCCAGCTACTCTTCATGAGGTCCAGTTACTCTTATTGGTGTCCAGCTACTCTTATTGGGGTCCAGCTACTCTTTTTGGGGTCCAGCTACTCTTCCTGGGGTCCAGCTACTCTTCCTGGGGTCCAGCTACTCTTCCTGGGGTCCAGTTACTCTTCCGGGGGTCCAGCTATTATTTCTGGGGTCCAGTTACTCTTCCTGGGTTCCAGCTACAATTCTTGGGATCCAGCTACTCTTCTCGGTGTCCAGCTACTCTTCCTGGGGTCCATCTACTCTTCCTGGGGTCCAGCTACTCTTCCTGGGGTCCAGCAACTCTTCTTGGGATCCAGATACTCTTCTCCGGGTCCAGCTACTCTTTCTGGGGTTCAGCTACCCTTCATGGGGTCCTGCTACTCTTCCTGAGGTCCAGCTACTCTTCATGAGGTCCAGTTCTTCTTATTGGGGTCCAGCTCCTCTTCCTGGGGTCACGCTTTTCTTTCCAGGGTCCAGCTACTCTTCCTGGGGTCCAGCTTCTCTTCCTGGGGTCCAGCTATTCTTTCTGGGGTCCAGCTACTCTTCCTGGGGTCCTGCAACTCTTCTTGGGATCCAGATACTCTTCTCCGGGTCCAGCTACCCTTAATGGGGTCCTGCTACTCTTCCTGGGGTCCAGCTACTCTTCATGAGGTCCAGTTCCTCTTATTGTGTTCCAGCTCCACTTCCTGGGGTCCAGCTACTCTTCCGGGGGTCCAGCTATTCTTTCTAGGGTCCAGCTACTCTTCCTGGGGCCCAGCTACTCTTCCTGGGGTCCATCTACTCTTCTTGTTGTCCAGCTACTCTTCCTGGGGTCCAGCTTCTCTTCCGGAGGTCCAGCTATTCTTTCTAGGGTCAAGTCGCTCTTCCTGTGGTCCAGCTACTCTTCTTGGGGTCCAGCTACTCTTCCTGGGGTCCAGCTACTCTTCCTGGGCTCCAGCTGCTCTTCCCGGGGTCCAGCTACTCTTATTGGGGTCCAGCTACTCTTCCTGGGGTCCAGCAACTCTTCTTTGAATCCAGATACTCTTCTCCGGGTCAAGTCGCTCTTCCTGGGGTCCAGTTACTCTTCCTGTGGTCCAGTTACCCTTTTTGGGGTCCAGCTCCTCTTCCTGAGGTCCAGCTACTCTTCCTGAGTTCCAACTACTCTTCCTGGGGTCCAGCTACTCTTCCTGGGGTTCAAGTACTCTTCCTGGGGTCCTTCTACTCTTCTTGGGGTCCAGCTACTCTTCTTGGGGTCCAGCTATTCTTCCTGGGTTCCAGCTACTCTTCCTGGGTTCCAGCTACTCTTCCTGGGTTCCAGCTACTCTTCTTGGGGTCCAGCTACTCTTCTTGGGGTCCAGCTATTCTTCCTGGGGTCCAGCTACTCTTCCTGGGGTCCAACAAAATTAAGGCAGTTAATGCAATTTCAAAAGAATTGCAATACATTCACAGATTTCACAACACACTGTGTGCCCTCAGTTCCTTTCTTCACCACTACCACATCTCTACAGTACAAAATCCATATGTGCATGTGTGTATAGTTCGTATATTATCGTGAGTGTGCATGCATGTGTCTGTGCCTATATTTGTGTTAATTCACAGTCCCCGCTGTTCCATAAGGTGTATTTTTATCAGTTGTTTTAATCTAATTATTCTGCTTGCATCAGTTACTTGATGTGGAATAGAGGTGCATGTAGTCATGGCTCTGTTGTACTGTGCACCTCCCATAGTCTGTTCTGGACTTGGGGACTGTGAAGAGACCTCTGGTGGCATGTCTTGTGGGGTACGCATGGGTGTCCGAGCCAGTGGTTATTAAAACAGACAGCTCGGTACATTCAACATGTCAATACCTCTCACAAATACAAGTAGTCACTTTGAGCGAGGAGAGATTGACATGCATATTATTAATATTAGCTCTCTGTGTACATCCAAGGGCCAGCCGTGCTGCCCTGTTCTGAGCCAATTGCAATTTTCCTAAGTCCCTCTTTCTGGCACCTGACCACATGACTGAACAGTAGTCCAGGTGTGACAAAACTATGGCCTGTAGGACCTGCCTTGTTGATAGTGTTGTTAAGAAGGCAGAGCAGTGCTTTATTATGGACAGACTTCTCCCCATCTTAGCCACTGTTGTATCAATATGTTTTGACCATGACAGTTTACGATCCAGGGTTACTCCAAGCAGTTTAGTCACCTCAACTTGCTCAATTTCCACATTATTTATTACAAGATTTAGTTGAGGTTTAGGGTTTAGTGAATGACTTGTCCCAAATACAATACAATTTAGTGTTAGAAATATTTAGGACTAACTTATTTCTTGCCACCCACTCTGAAACTAACTGCAGCTCTTTGTTAAGAATGTGAAATGTCAGAATAATAGTAAAGAGAATGATTTATTTCAGCTTTTATTTCTTTCATCACATTCCCAGTGGGTCAGAAGTTTACATACACTAAATTAGTATTTGGTATCATTGCCTTGAAATGTTTTAACTTGGGTCAAACGTTTGGGTATCCTTCCACAAGCTTCCCACAATAAATTGGGTGAATTTTGTCCCATTCATCCTGACAAAGCTGGTGTAACTGAATCAGGTTTGTTGGCCTTCTTGCTCGCACACGCTATTTCAGTTCTGCCCACATATTTTCTATGGGATTGTGGTAAGGGCTTTGTGATGGCCACTCCAATACCTTGACTTTGTGGGTCCTTAAACCATTTTGCCACAACTTTGGAAGTATGCTTGGGGTCATTGTCCATTTGTAGGACCCATTTGCGACTGATGTCTTGAGATGTTGCTTCAATATATCCACATCATTTCCCTTTCTCATGATGCCATCTATTTTGTGAAGTGCACCAGTCCCTCCTGCTGCAAAGCACACCCACATGTAAACTTCTGACCTACTGTAATTTAGATACAGTGAATTTGTCATTAAGCTCGAGACCCTGTGTCTCGACCCCGCCCTGTGCAACTGGGTCCTGGGTCCTGGACTTTTTTCTGACGCTGATCCTCAACACTGGGGCCCCAAAAGGGTGCATACTCAGCCACCTCCTGTACTCCCTGTTCACCCATGACTGCGTGGCCACACACGCCTCCAACTCAATCATCAAGTTTGCAGACGACACACCGGTAGTGGGCTTGATTACCAACAATGACGAGACAGGGAGGAGGTGATCATGGACTTCAGGAAACAGCAGAGGGAGCACCCCCTTATCCACATCAACGGGACAGCAGTGGAGAAGGTGGAAAGTTTTAAGTTCCACTGCTTACACATCACGGACAAACTGAAATTGTCCAACCACACAGACAGCGTGGTGAAGAAGGCGCAACAGTGCCTCTTTAACCTCAGAAGGCTGAAGAAATTTGGCTTGTCACCTAAAACCCTCACAAACCTTTACAGATGCACAATTGAGAGCATCCTGTCGGGCTGTATCACCTCCTGGTATGGCAACTGCACCACCCTCAACCACAAGGCTCTCCAGAGGGTGGTGCGGTTTGCCCAACGCATCACCGGGGCTTTACTGCCTTCCCTCCAGGACACATAGAGCACCAGATGATACAGGAAGGCCAAAAAGATCATCAAAGACATCAACCGCCCAATGCCCGTTCACCCTGCAATCATCCTGAAGGCGAGGTTAGTGCAAGTGCATCAGAGCTGGGACCGAGAGACTGAAAAATAGATTCTATCTGTTAAATTCTGTTAAATAGCCATCACTTGCACATTAGAGGCTGCTGCCCTATATAGACTTGGAATCACTGGCCACTTTAATAACGGAACACTAGTCACTTTAATAATGTTTACATATTTTGCATTACTCATCTCATATGTATATACTATATTCTATCCTATTCTACTGTATCTTAGTCTATGCCGCTCTGACACTGCTCGCCCATTATTTATATATTCCTAATTCCATTCCTTTACTTAAAATGTGTGTATTGCTGTGAAATTGTTAGATATTACTGTTAGATATTACTGCACTGTTAGAGCTGCGCTACACTACACCCCCAATAACATCTGCTCAACACGTGTATGTGACAAATACAATTTGATTTGATTTGGTCCCACAATTGACAGTGCATGTCAAAGCGAAAACCAAGCCATGAGGTTGAAGGAATTGTCTGTAGAAAGCCGAGACAGGATTGTGTCGAGACACAGATCTGGGGAAGGGGACCAAAACATTTCTGCAGCATCCATGAACACAATGGCCTCCATCCATCTTAAATTGAACAAGTTTGGAACAACCAAGACTCTTCCTAGAGCTTGCCGCCCAGCCAAACTGAGCAATCGGGCGAGAAGGGCCTTGGTCAGGGAGGTGACCAACAACCCAATGGTCACTCTGACAGAGATCCGGAGGTCCTCTGTAGAGATGGGATAACCTTCCAGAAGGACAACCATGTCTGCAAATCAAATCAAAGTTTATTTGTCACGTGCACCGAATACAACAGGTGTAGACCTTACAGTGAAATGCTTACTTACAGGCTCTAATCAATAATGCAAAAAAAATTAGGTGAACAATAGGTAAGTAAAGAAATAAAAACAATAGTAAAAAAAGACAGGCTATATACAGTAGCGAGGCTAGAAAAGTAGCGAGGCTACATACAGACACCGGTTAGTCAGGCTGATTGAGGTAGTATATGCACATGTAGTTATTATTAAAGTGACTATGCATATATGATAAACAGAAAGTAGCAGCGGCCGGGGCGAGGGGGCACAATTCAAATAGTCCGGGTAGCCATTTGATTACCTGTTCAGGAGTCTTATGGCTTGGGGGTAAAAACTGTTGAGGAGCCTTTTTGTCCTAGACTTGGCACTCCGGTATCGCTTGCCATGCGGTAGTAGAGAGAACAGTCTATGACTGGGGTGGCTGGGGTCTTTGACAATTTTTAGGGCCTTCCTCTGACACCGCCTGGTGTAGAGGTCCTGGATGGCAGGCAGCTTAGCCCCAGTGATGTACTGGGCCGTACGCACTACCCTCTGTAGTGCCTTGCGGTCAGAGGCGGAGCAATTTCCGTACCAGGCAGTAATGCAACCAGTCAGGATGCTCTCGATGTTGCAGCTGTAGAACCTTTTGAGGATCTCAGGACCCATGCCAAATCTTTTTAGTTTCCTGAGGTGGAATAGGCTTTGTTGTGCCCTCTTCACGACTGTCTTGGTGTGTTTGGACCATTCTAGCTTGTTGTTGATGTAGACACCAAGGAGCTTGAAGCTCTCAACCTGCTCCACTACAGCCCTGTCGATGAGAATGGGGGCATGCTCGGTCCTCCTTTTCCTGTAGTCCACAATCATCTCCTTAGTCTTGGTTACAGTCTTGGACCGAGAGACTGAAAAACAGCTTCTACCTCAAGGCCATCAGACTGTTAAACAGCCATCACTAACATTGAGTGGCTGCTGCCAACATACTGACTTAAATCTCTTGCCACTTTAAACATAAGAATTGGATGTAACAAATGTATCACTAGCCACTTTAAACAATTTTGTATATAATGTTTACGTATCCGACATACTCATATCAAATGTATACACTGTACTCTAAACCATCTACTGTATCTTGCCTATGCCGTTCGGCCATCGACCCAAATCTCTAGCCACTTTAATAATTATAACTGGATGAAATAATGTATCACTAGTCACTTTAAACAATGCCATTTATATAATGTTTACATATCCTACATTACTCATCTCATATATATATGTGTATATACTGTACTCCATACCATCTACTGCATCTTGCCTATGCCGGTCAGCCATCGCTCATCCATATATTTATATGTACATACTCGTATTCATTCCTTTACTCTTGTGTGTATAAGGTAGTTGTTGTGAATTTGTTAGATTACTTGTTAGATACTACTGCATGGTCGGAACTAGAAGCACAAGCATTTCGCTACACTCGCATTAACATCTGCTAACCATGTGTATGTGACAAATAAAATTTGATTTGATTTGATTTTTACATTGAGGGAGAGGTTGTTGTCCTTGCACCACATGGTCAGGTCTCTGACCTCCTCCCTATAGGCTGTCTCGTCATTGTCGGTGATCAGGCCTACCACTGTTGTGTCGTCTGCAAACTTAATGATGGTGTTGGAGTCGTGCCTGGCCATGCAGTCGTGGGTGAACAGGGAGTACAGGAGGGGACTGAGTACGCACCCCTGGGGAGCTCCAGTGTTGAGGATCAGCATGGCAGATGTGTTGCTACCTACCCTCACCACCTGGGGGCGGCCCGTCAGGAAGTCCAGGATCCAGTTGCAGAGGGAGATGTTTAGTCCCAGGATCCTTAGCTTAGTGATGAGCTTTGAGGGTACTATGGTGTTGAACGCTGAGCTGTAGTCAATGAATAGCATTCTCACATATGTGTCCCTTTTGTCCAGGTGGGAAAGGGCAGCACTCCACCAATCAGGTCTTCATGGTAGATTGGCCAGACGGAAGCCACTCCTCAGTAAAAAGCACATGACAGCCCATTTGGAGTTTGGCAAAAGGCACCTAAAGACTCTCAGACCATGATAAATAAGATTGTCTGGTCTGATCAAACCAAGATTGAACTCTTTGGCCTGAATGCCAAGCGTTAAGTCTGGAGGAAACCTGGCACCATCCCTATGGTGAAGCATGGTGGTGGCAGCATCATGCTGTGGGGATGTCTTTCAGCAGCAGGGACTTGGAGACTAGTCAGGATTGAGGCAAAGATGAACGGAGAAAAGTACAGAGAAATCCTTGATGAAAACCTGCTCCAGAGCTCTCAGGACCTCAGACTGGGGGCGAAGGTTCACCTTCCAACAGGACAATGACCCTAAGCACACAGCCATAACAACGCAGGAGTGGCTTCAGGACAAGTCCCTGAATGTCCTTGAGGGGCCTAGCCAGTGCCCCGACTTAAACCTGATCGGACATCTCTGGAGAGACTGCAGCAACGCTAAATAGAGGTGTGCCAAGCTTGTAGCGTCATACCCAAGAAGACTTGAGGCTGTAATCGCTGCCAAAGGTGCTTCAACAAAGTACTGAGTAAAGGGTCTGAGTACTTATGTAAATAGATATTTCATTTTTTTTTAATGTATTTTTTTATAAATTATCAAAAATTCTAAAAACATATTTTTGCTTTGTCATTATGGGATGTTGTTTGTAGATTGATGAGGGAAAAAAACAATTCAATCAATTTTAGAATAAGGCTGTAACAAAATGTGGAAAAAGTCATGGGGTCTGAATACTTTCCGAAAGCACTGTATGGGGTGTGGCTAGGGTTTGTTTTGGGGGGTAGGTCTCAGCTGGTTGGGGTGTGGCTGGTGGTGCCGTGGTCTTCTTGGCCTGGGTTCTCTCTGTGTAGGTCCTTCGGGAGTGGGTCTCGCAGGTCAGGGAGGTTGTCTCTCTCTCTCACAGCTCCCACTGGCTAGGCCAGCCCCTCTCCCCCCTCTCCCTGTCATTGTCACCAGCAGCAGTCTCCCTCCTCCACCACCCCACTGCTCCGAGTCTAGCTCACCCCCCCCCATGTCTGGCAGCCTGTCTGGAACCGCTCCCCTTTTGTAAAGCGGAGATAGGAGGGGTGGGGTGTAAGCCTGCCCACACCAGGAGCACGGAACACAGCCATTCTTTTAAATGAATTAGAGAGGGACTCTGGAAAAATTGTCAAGATGCGGGGTGTCAATTCACCATAGGGTAACATCGCTACATCGTGACTAGGTTGGAATGACGTGAGACATGTGGAACCATAGAGGCCGACTCTGACAGCGGGAGCTGCTGTACAAGTTGTCTGCCGACAGGGCCACTGTCGGCGGCTCTTCCCCGGCGTCCCGCTACTCCCGAGCCCCATGCAAAACATAACGGTACCGGGCAGCTCCATCAACTCTAACTCCAATGTCATTTGCTCCTGCAACTGCACTGGATCCCAGTCACAGGGGATGGATATATGTAAGTAACTACGCATTTATGACAATACGTTGCTGTTTTAAAGTGAAACCGATTTGCGCATTTATTGTTACAACGCACGACCGAAAGAGCGACAGGACAATTGGTTTAACCTGTAACCGTTACTTTTTGACAGCAGTCTCTCGACCGACAGTAACCGCAATATAGGTTTTTGCTGAATTTCTTGTGTGTTTTAAATAAACGGTGTTGTATTTATTCACTGGATGGTTGGTGGCAGGCTATATTCGATCATTCTGTCCATCTGAGTTTTAGAAAACGCAGACGTGATGTGTGGTGCATTGCATTAGGATATTATTTAATTGAGGTCACAATGATTCTGGACTTCGATTGTATTATTTTGATATTAATTAAGTCAATAATGATATCGTCGTTGGTTATGTTGGGTGCACATTTCCACATTTATGCCTGTTTCTCAGTGAAACCTAACTCGAACCAATGCGTCCATGTCAAATTACGTCTGCAGCTCTAGAGGGGCTGCGCAGACATTCCCCAAAACTCCTGCAGTCTCGGCTAACTTGGCCTACTCCCACATTCAAAAATGTCTCATAGTTTGGTAGACGTGGGCCTACATACAGTAGACTACAGTAGGGGCTAGGCCGGCTACAGTAGGGGCTAGGAGGCTACAGCTAACGGCTCAGACTGGAAATAGCTATTTCTTTGTCATCTGTGGCCTAGCCTATATCCCGTTATAGGGGTGGAATATGTGATATTGTCAGACAGAGACAGTAATTCACAGCAGTCAGATAGGCAGACAGTCAGACCGGCAAGCAGACTGGCAGACAGACAGGCAGGTAGGCGGTGGGTTCACCCTACCCCCACCTTCCCCCGTGAGCAGACCATCTTGCCTAAACATCCAGACAGGGCTGTGGGTTAGGGCTGTCAAACACACAGTGGACAAAGGCCTAGCAATAATGAGCATGGGAACTAATGCTCTCACCGGGACTCTGCCTGGTGTGTGTTAGTGCAGCCCATGGTTGTAACAAATGGCCCAAATATATTCTAACATGTAAATTAGGTGTAGAAGAGACTTGTCCCAGCTGTCTAGTGGAGCTAGAGGAAGACTGTGAAATGTCCTTAGGTTGATTATAGATCAACCTCGTAAATTGGGGAAATGTTTACTCCAGTATGTCTAACAAATAACTAAAATGTTATTTGTCACATGCTTTGTAGTTGTGGACTAACAGTGCAATGCTTAATTATGAGGCCTTCCCAAAAAAGCAGAGAGAAAAATAGAAAAATAATAGAAAATAATAACACCAAGAATAAATACACAGATGAATGTTAACTAATATACAGTACATTCCCTTTTTTCCACATTTTGTTAGGTTACAGCCTCATTCTAAAATGGATTATATAATGTTTTTCCTCATCAACCTACACACAGTACCCCATAATGACAAACCAAAAACAGGATTTTAGAAATGTTGACAAATGTATTACAAATAAAAACAGAAATACCTTATTTACATAAGTATTCAGACCCTTTACTATGAAACTCGAAATTGTACTCAGGTGCATCCTGTTTCCATTGATCATCCTTGAGATGTTTCTGAAACTTGATTGGAGTCCACCGGTGGTAATTTCAATTGATTGGATTGATTTAGAAAGACACACCTGTCTATATAAGGTCCCACAGTTGACAGTCCATGTCAAAGCAAAAACCAAGCTATGAGGTCGAAGGAATTGTCCGTAGAGCTCCGAGACAGGATTGTGTTGAGGCACAGATCTGGGGAAGGGTACTAAAAAATGTCTGCAGCATTGAAGGTCCCCAAGAACACAGTCTCCTCCATCATTCTTAAATGGAAGAAGTTTGGAACCACCAAGACTCTTCCTAGAGCTGGCTGCCCGGCCAAACTGAGCAATTGGGGGAGAAGGGCCTTGGTCATGGAGGTGATCAAGGACCCAATGGTCACTTTAACAGAGCTCCAGAGTTCCTCTGTGGAGATAGGAGAACCTTCCAGATAGACAACCATCTCTGCAGCACTCCACCAATCAGGCCTTTATTGTAGTGGCCAGACGGAAGCCACTCCTCAGTAAAAGCCACATGACAGCCCCCTTGGAGTTTGCCAAAAGGCACCTAAAGGACTCTCAGACCATGAGAAACAAGATTCTCTGGTCTGATGAAACCATGATTGAACTTTTTGGCCTGAATGCCAAGCGTCACGTCTGGAGGAAACCTGGCACCATCCCTACGGTAAAGCATGGTGGTGGCAGCATCATGCTGTGGGGATGATTTTCAGCAGCAGGGACTGGGAAACTAGTCAGGATTGAGAGAAAGATGAACGGAGCAAAGTACAGAGATCCTAGATGACGCTCCAGAGTGCTCAGGACCTCAGACTGGGGCAAAGGTTCACCTTCTAACAGGACAATGACCCTAAACACATAGACAAGACGACGCAGGAGTGGCTTCGGGACAAGTCTTTGAATGTCCTTGAGTGGCCCATCCAGAGCCTTGATTTGAACCCGATCTAACATCTCTGGAGAGACCTGAAAATAGCTGTGCAGCGATGCTCCCCATTCAACCTGACAGAGCTTGAGAGGATCTGCAGAGAAGAATGGGAGAAACTTCCCAAATACAGGTGTGCCAAGCTTGTGGCGTCATACCCAAGAAGATTCGAGGCTTCAGTAAAGGGTCTGAATAAAAATACATTTACAAATTTGCACAAATAAAAAAATAATGTTTTTGCTTTGTTATTATAAGGGTATTGTGTGTAGATTTATGAAAAATATATATAATACATTTTAGAATTAGCCTGTAATGTATTTTTTGTTGTTGAAAAAGTCAGGGGTCTGAATACTTTCCGAATGCACTGTACACAGGGTACCAGTACTGAGTCGATGTGCAGGGGTACGATGTAATAACACGGCTATATACAGGAAGTACCAGTACTGAGTCAATGTGCAGTCGTATATATATATATATTTTTTTGTACCTTTATTTTACTAGACTAGTCAGTTAAGAACAAATTCTTATTTTCAATGACGGCCTAGGAACAGTGGGTTAACTGCCTGTTCAGGGGCAGAACGACAGATTTGTACCTTGTCAGCTCGTGGGATTTGAACTTGCAACCTTTCAGTTACTAGTCCAACGCTCTAACCACTAGACTACCCTGCCGCAGGGTACCAGTACTGAGTCAATGTGCAGAGGTACGAGGTAATAACTTGACTTTATACACGGGGTACCGGGTAATAACATGGTTATATACAGGGAGTACCAGGTAATAACATGGTTATATACAAGGGGTACCAGTACTGAATCGATGTGCAGGGGTACGAGGTAATTGACATGTAAATATAGGTAAGGGTAAAGTGACTAGGCAACTGGATAGATAATAAACAGTAGCAGCAGAGTATGTTATGAGTCAAAAGAGTTGATTCAAAAAGGGTCAATGCAGCTAGTCCGCTATTTGGTTTACTATTTAGTGGTCTTATGGCTTGGAGGTCAAATCTATTCAGGATCCTGTTGGTTCCAGACTTGGTACATCGATACATCGGTGTGTTGTAGCAGGGAGAGCAGTCTATGGCTGGAGTCTTTTACAATATTTAGGACCTTCCTCTGACACCACAAGGTATAGAGGTTCTGGATGGCAGGGAGCTCGGCCCCAGTGATGTACTGGGCCGTACGCACTACCATGTGTAGTGCCTTGCGGTCGGATGCCAAGCAGTTGCCATGCCAAGCGGTGATGCAGCGAGTCAAGATGCTCTCAATGGTGCAACTGTAGAAATCTTTGAGAATCTGAGGGCCCATTTTATACTTTCAGCCTCCTGAGGAGGAAAAGGTGCTGCCGTGCCCTTTTCACAACTGTGTTGGTTGTGTGGACCACGGTAAGTCCTTAGTGGTGTGGAAACTGAGGTGTGCGTGGACCATGTTAAGTTCTTACTGATGTATATACTGAGGTGTAAACTGACCATGTTAAGTCCTTAGTGATGTGGACACTGAGGTGTGGACCATGTTAAGTCCTTAGTGATGTGGATACTGAAGTGCGGACCATGTTAAGTCCTTAGTGATGTGGATACTGAGGTGTATGTGGACCATGTTAAGTTGTTAGGGATGTGGACACTGAGGTGAGGACGGACCATGTTAAGTCCTTAGTGATGTGGACACTGAGGTGTGGACCATGAGGTGTGGACCATGTTAAGTCCTTAGTGATATGGATACTGAGGTGTGGACTATGTTAAGTCCTTAGTGATGTGGATACTGAGGTGTGGACTATGTTAAGTCCTTAGTGATGTGGATACTGAGGTGTAGACCATGTTAAGTCCTTAGTGATGTGGATACTGAGGTGTGGACCATGTTTAGTCCTTAGTGATGTGGACACTGAGGTGAGGACGGACCATGTTAAGTCCTTAGTGATGTGGATACTGAAGTGCGGACCATGTTAAGTCCTTAGTGATGTGGATACTGAGGTGTATGTGGACCATGTTAAGTTGTTAGGGATGTGGACACTGAGGTGAGGACGGACCATGTTAAGTCCTTAGTGATGTGGACACTGAGGTGTGGACCATGAGGTGTGGACCATGTTAAGTCCTTAGTGATATGGATACTGAGGTGTGGACTATGTTAAGTCCTTAGTGATGTGGATACTGAGGTGTGGACTATGTTAAGTCCTTAGTGATGTGGATACTGAGGTGTAGACCATGTTAAGTCCTTAGTGATGTGGATACTGAGGTGTGGACCATGTTTAGTCCTTAGTGATGTGGACACTGAGGTGAGGACGGACCATGTTAAGTCCTTAGTGATTTGGACACTGAGGTGTGGACCATGTTAAGTCCTTACTGATGTGGATACTGAGGTATGTGGATCATGTTTAGTCCTTGGTGATGTGGACAATGAGGTGTGGACCATGTTAAGTCCTTAGTGATGTGGACAATGAGGTGTGGACCATGTTAAGTCCTTAGTGATGTGGATACTGACGTATATAAACCGTTTTAAGTCCTTAGTGATGTGGATACAGAGGTGTGTGGACCATGTTAAGTCCTTAGTTATGTGGATACTGAGGTGTGTACCATGTTAAGTCCTTAGTGATGTGGGTACTGAGGTTTGGACCATGTTAAGTCCTTAGTGATGTGGACACTGAGGTGTGGACCATGTTAAGTCCTTAGTGATGTGGATACTGAGGTGTGGACCATGTTAAGTCCTTATTGATTTGGATACTGAGGTGTGGATGGTCAATGTTAAGTCCTTAGTGATGTGGACATTGAGGTGTGGACCATGTTAAGTCCTTAGTGATGTTGACTATGAGGTGTGATTGGACCATGTTAAGTCCTTAGTGGTGTGGATACTGAGGTGTGGACCAAGTTAAGTCCTTATTGATTTGGATACTGAGGTGTGGTTGGACCATGTTAAGTCCTTAGTGATGTGGATACTGAGGTTTGGGCCATGTTAAGTCCTTAGTGATGTGGATACTGAGGTATATAAACCGTTTTAAGTCCTTAGTGATGTGGATACTGAAGTTTGTGGACCATGTTAAGTCCTTGGTGATGTGGATACTGAGGTGTTTACCATGTTAAGTCCTTAGTGATGTGGGTACTGAGGTGTGGACCATGTTAAGTCCTTAGTGATGTGGACACTGAGGTGTGGACGGACCATGTTAAGTCCCTAGTGATGTGGACACTGAGGTGTGGACCATGTGTAGTCCTTAGTGATGTGGACACTGAGGTGTGTGTGGACCATGTTGTCCTTAGTGATGTGGATACTGAGGTATATAAACCGTTTTAAGTCCTTAGTGATGTGAATACTGAGGTGTGTGGACCATGTTAAGTCATTAGTGATGTGGATACTGAGGTGTGTACCATGTTAAGTCTTTAGTGATGTGGGTACTGAGGTGTGGACCATGTTAAGTCCTTAGTGATGTGGACACTGAGGTGTGGACCATGTTAAGTCCTTAGTGATGTGGACATTGAGGTGTGGACCATGTTAAGTCCTTGATGATGTGGACATTGAGGTGTGGACCATGTTTAGTCCTTAGTGATGTGGACATTGAGGTGTGGACCATGTTAAGTCCTTAGTGATGTTGACACTGAGGTGTGGATGGACCATGTTAAGTCCTTAGTTATGTGGATTCTGAGGTGTGGACCATGTTAAATCCTTAGTGATGTTCACACTGAAGTTTGGGCTGAACATGTTAAGTCCTTAGTGATATGGATACTGAGGTGTGGACGGACCAGGTTAAGTACATAGTGATGTGGACACAGGTGTGTGTGGGCCATGTTAAGTCCTTGGTGATGTGGACACTGAGGTGTGGACCATGTGTAGTCCTTAGTGATGTGGACACTGAGGTGTGGACCATGTTAAATCCTTAGTGATGTGGACTTTGAGGTGTGGACCATGTTAAGTCCTTAGTGATTTTGACACTGAGGTGTGGATGGACCATGTTAAGTCCTTAGTGGTGTGGATACTGAGTTGTGGACCATGTTAAGTCCTTAGTGATGTGGACACTGAGGTGTGTGTGGACCATGTTAAGTCCTTAGTGATGTGGATACTGAGGTATATAAACCGTTTTAAGTCCTTAGTGATGTGGATACTGAAGTTTGTGGACCATGTTAAGTCCTTGGTGATGTGGATACTGAGGTGTGTACCATGTTAAGTCCTTAGTGATGTGGACACTGAGGTGTGGACCATGTTAAGTCCTTAGTGATGTGGATACTGAGGTGTGGACGGACCATGTTAAGTCCCTAGTGATGTGGACACTGAGGTGTGGACCATGTGTAGCCCTTAGTGATGT
Source organism: Brachymystax lenok tsinlingensis (assembly GCA_030435695.1). Taxonomy (NCBI): domain Eukaryota; kingdom Metazoa; phylum Chordata; class Actinopteri; order Salmoniformes; family Salmonidae; genus Brachymystax; species Brachymystax lenok. Next base: position 41,189,725 of record CM059806.1, read on the forward strand.
GGACACTGAGGTGTGTGTGGACCATGTTGTCCTTAGTGATGTGGATAAGGAGGTATATAAACCGTTTTAAGTCCTTATTGATTTGGATACTGAGGTGTGGATGGACCATGTTAAGTCCTTAGTGATGTGGATACTGAGGTTTGGGCCATGTTAAGTCCTTAGTGATGTGGATACTGAGGTGTGGACCATGTTAAGTCCTTATTGATTTGGATACTGAGGTGTGGATGGACCATGTTAAGTCCCTAGTGATGTGGACACTGAGGTGTGGACCATGTGTAGTCCTTAGTGATGTGGACACTGAGGTGTGTGTGGACCATGTTGTCCTTAGTGATGTGGATACTGACGTATATAAACCGTTTTAAGTCCTTAGTGATGTGGATACAGAGGTGTGTGGACCATGTTAAGTCCTTAGTGATGTGGATACTGAGGTGTGTACCATGTTAAGTCCTTAGTGATGTGGGTACTGAGGTTTGGACCATGTTAAGTCCTTATTGATGTGGACACTGAGGTGTGGACCATGTTAAGTCCTTAGTGATGTGGATACTGAGGTGTGGACCATGTTAAGTCCTTATTGATTTGGATACTGAGGTGTGGATGGACCATGTTAAGTCCTTAGTGATGTGGACATTGAGGTGTGGACCATGTTAAGTCCTTAGTGATGTTGACACTGAGGTGTGGATGGACCATGTTAAGTCCTTAGTGGTGTGGATACTGAGGTGTGGACCAAGTTAAGTCCTTATTGATTTGGATACTGAGGTGTGGATGGACCATGTTAAGTCCTTAGTGATGTGGATACTGAGGTTTGGGCCATGTTAAGTCCTTAGTGATGTGGATACTGAGGTGTGGACCATGTTAAGTCCTTATTGGTTTGGATACTGAGGTGTGGATGGACCATGTTAAGTCCCTAGTGATGTGGACACTGAGGTGTGGACCATGTGTAGTCCTTAGTGATGTGGACACTGAGGTGTGTGGACCATGGTGTCCTTAGTGATGTGGATACTGAGGTATATAAACCGTTTTAAGTCCTTAGTGATGTGGATACTGAGGTGTGTGGACCATGTTAAGTCCTTAGTGATGTGGATACTGAGGTGTGTACCATGTTAAGTCCTTAGTGATGTGGGTACTGAGGTGTGGACCATGTTAAGTCGTTAGCAATGTGGATACTGAGGTGTGGGCCATGTTAAGTCCTTAGTGATGTGGATACTGAGGTGTGGATGGACCATGTTAAGTCCTTAGTGGTGTGGATACTGAGTTGTGGACCATGTTAAGTCCTTAGTGATGTGGACACTGAGGTGTGTGTGGACCATGTTAAGTCCCTAGTGATGTGGACACTGAGGTGTGGACCATGTGTAGTCCTTAGTGATGTGGACACTGAGGTGTGTGTGGACCATGTTGTCCTTAGTGATGTGGATACTGACGTATATAAACCGTTTTAAGTCCTTAGTGATGTGGATACAGAGGTGTGTGGACCATGTTAAGTCCTTAGTGATGTGGATACTGAGGTGTGTACCATGTTAAGTCCTTAGTGATGTGGGTACTGAGGTGTGGACCATGTTAAGTCGTTAGCAATGTGGATACTGAGGTGTGGGCCATGTTAAGTCCTTAGTGATGTGGATACTGAGGTGTGGATGGACCATGTTAAGTCCTTAGTGGTGTGGATACTGAGTTGTGGACCATGTTAAGTCCTTAGTGATGTGGACACTGAGGTGTGTGTGGACCATGTTAAGTCCCTAGTGATGTGGACACTGAGGTGTGGACCATGTGTAGTCCTTAGTGATGTGGACACTGAGGTGTGTGTGGACCATGTTGTCCTTAGTGATGTGGATACTGACGATATAAACCGTTTTAAGTCCTTAGTGATGTGGATACAGAGGTGTGTGGACCATGTTAAGTCCTTAGTGATGTGGATACTGAGGTGTGTACCATGTTAAGTCCTTAGTGATGTGGGTACTGAGGTTTGGACCATGTTAAGTCCTTATTGATGTGGACACTGAGGTGTGGACCATGTTAAGTCCTTAGTGATGTGGATACTGAGGTGTGGACCATGTTAAGTCCTTATTGATTTGGATACTGAGGTGTGGATGGACCATGTTAAGTCCTTAGTGATGTGGACATTGAGGTGTGGACCATGTTAAGTCCTTAGTGATGTTGACACTGAGGTGTGGATGGACCATGTTAAGTCCTTAGTGGTGTGGATACTGAGGTGTGGACCAAGTTAAGTCCTTATTGATTTGGATACTGAGGTGTGGATGGACCATGTTAAGTCCTTAGTGATGTGGATACTGAGGTTTGGGCCATGTTAAGTCCTTAGTGATGTGGATACTGAGGTGTGGACCATGTTAAGTCCTTATTGGTTTGGATACTGAGGTGTGGATGGACCATGTTAAGTCCCTAGTGATGTGGACACTGAGGTGTGGACCATGTGTAGTCCTTAGTGATGTGGACACTGAGGTGTGTGGACCATGGTGTCCTTAGTGATGTGGATACTGAGGTATATAAACCGTTTTAAGTCCTTAGTGATGTGGATACTGAGGTGTGTGGACCATGTTAAGTCCTTAGTGATGTGGATACTGAGGTGTGTACCATGTTAAGTCCTTAGTGATGTGGGTACTGAGGTGTGGACCATGTTAAGTCGTTAGCAATGTGGATACTGAGGTGTGGGCCATGTTAAGTCCTTAGTGATGTGGATACTGAGGTGTGGATGGACCATGTTAAGTCCTTAGTGGTGTGGATACTGAGTTGTGGACCATGTTAAGTCCTTAGTGATGTGGACACTGAGGTGTGTGTGGACCATGTTAAGTCCCTAGTGATGTGGACACTGAGGTGTGGACCATGTGTAGTCCTTAGTGATGTGGACACTGAGGTGTGTGTGGACCATGTTGTCCTTAGTGATGTGGATACTGACGTATATAAACCGTTTTAAGTCCTTAGTGATGTGGATACAGAGGTGTGTGGACCATGTTAAGTCCTTAGTGATGTGGATACTGAGGTGTGTACCATGTTAAGTCCTTAGTGATGTGGGTACTGAGGTTTGGACCATGTTAAGTCCTTATTGATGTGGACACTGAGGTGTGGACCATGTTAAGTCCTTAGTGATGTGGATACTGAGGTGTGGACCATGTTAAGTCCTTATTGATTTGGATACTGAGGTGTGGATGGACCATGTTAAGTCCTTAGTGATGTGGACATTGAGGTGTGGACCATGTTAAGTCCTTAGTGATGTTGACACTGAGGTGTGGATGGACCATGTTAAGTCCTTAGTGGTGTGGATACTGAGGTGTGGACCAAGTTAAGTCCTTATTGATTTGGATACTGAGGTGTGGATGGACCATGTTAAGTCCTTAGTGATGTGGATACTGAGGTTTGGGCCATGTTAAGTCCTTAGTGATGTGGATACTGAGGTGTGGACCATGTTAAGTCCTTATTGGTTTGGATACTGAGGTGTGGATGGACCATGTTAAGTCCCTAGTGATGTGGACACTGAGGTGTGGACCATGTGTAGTCCTTAGTGATGTGGACACTGAGGTGTGTGGACCATGGTGTCCTTAGTGATGTGGATACTGAGGTATATAAACCGTTTTAAGTCCTTAGTGATGTGGATACTGAGGTGTGTGGACCATGTTAAGTCCTTAGTGATGTGGATACTGAGGTGTGTACCATGTTAAGTCCTTAGTGATGTGGGTACTGAGGTGTGGACCATGTTAAGTCGTTAGCAATGTGGATACTGAGGTGTGGGCCATGTTAAGTCCTTAGTGATGTGGATACTGAGGTGTGGATGGACCATGTTAAGTCCTTAGTGGTGTGGATACTGAGTTGTGGACCATGTTAAGTCCTTAGTGATGTGGACACTGAGGTGTGTGTGGACCATGTTAAGTCCTTAGTTATGTGGATTCTGAGGTGTGGACCATGTTAAATCCTTAGTGATGTTAACACTGAAGTTTGGGCTGAACATGTTAAGTCCTTAGTGATATGGATACTGAGGTGTGGACGGACCAGGTTAAGTACATAGTGATGTGGACACAGGTGTGTGTGGGCCATGTTAAGTCCTTGGTGATGTGGACACTGAGGTGTGGACCATGTGTAGTACTTAGTGATGTGGACACTGAGGTGTGGACCATGTTAAGTCCTTAGTGATGTGGACTTTGAGGTGTGGACCATGTGTAGTCCTTAGTGATGTTGACACTGAGGTGTGGATGGACCATGTTAAGTCCTTAGTGGTGTGGATACTGAGTTGTGGACCATGTTAAGTCCTTAGTGATGTGGACTTTGAGGTGTGGACCATGTTAAGTCCTTAGTAATGTGGACACTGAGGTGTGTGTGGACCATGTTAAGTCCTTAGTGATGTGGATACTGAGGTATATAAACCGTTTTAAGTCCTTAGTGATGTGGATACTGAAGTTTGTGGACCATGTTAAGTCCTTGGTGATGTGGATACTGAGGTGTGTACCATGTTAAGTCCTTAGTGATGTGGGTACTGAGGTGTGGACCATGTTAAGTCCTTAGAGATGTGGACACTGAGGTGTGGACCATGTTAAGTCCTTAGTGATGTGGATACTGAGGTGTGGACGGACCATGTTAAGTCCCTAGTGATGTGGACACTGAGGTGTGGACCATGTGTAGTCCTTAGTGATGTGGACACTGAGGTGTGTGTGGACCATGTTGTCCTTAGTGATGTGGATACTGAGGTATATAAACCGTTTTAAGTCCTTAGTGATGTGGATACTGAGGTGTGGATGGACCATGTTAAGTCCTTAGTGGTGTGGATACTGAGGTGTGGACCATGTTAAGTCCTTAGTGATGTGGGTACTGAGGTTTGGACCATGTTAAGTCCTTAGTGATGTGGACACTGAGGTGTGGACCATGTGTAGTCCTTAGTGATGTGGACACTGAGGTGTGTGTGGACCATGTTGTCCTTAGTGATGTGGATAATGAGGTATATAAACCGTTTTAAGTCCTTAGTGATGTGGATACTGAGGTGTGGACGGACCATGTTAAGTCCTTAGTGATGTGGATACTGAGGTGTGGACCATGTTAAGTCCTTAGTGATGTGGGTACTGAGGTTTGGACCATGTTAAGTCCTTAGTGATGTGGACACTGAGGTGTGGACCATGTTAAGTCCTTAGTGATGTGGATACTGAGGTGTGTGGACCATGTTAAGTCCTTAGTGATGTGGATACAGAGGTGTGTGGACCATGTTAAGTCCTTAGTGATGTGGATACTGAGGTGTGGACCATGTTAAGTCCTTAGTGATGTGGGTACTGAGGTTTGGACCATGTTAAGTCCTTAGTGATGTGGACACTGAGGTGTGGACCATGTTAAGTCCTTAGTGATGTGGATACTGAGGTGTGTACCATGTTAAGTCCTTATTGATTTGGATACTGAGGTGTGGATGGACCATGTTAAGTCCCTAGTGATGTGGACATTGAGGTGTGGACCATGTTAAGTCCTTAGTGATGTTGAGACTGAGGTGTGGATGGACCATGTTAAGTCCTTAGTGGTGTGGATACTGAGGTGTGGACCAAGTTATGTCCTTATTGATTTGGATACTGAGGTGTGGATGGACCATGTTAAGTCCTTAGTTATGTGGATACTGATGTTTGGGCCATGTTAAGTCCTTAGTGATGTCGATACTGAGGTGTGGACCATGTTAAGTCCTTATTGATTTGGATACTGAGGTGTGGATGGACCATGTTAAGTCCCTAGTGATGTGGACACTGAGGTGTGGACCATGTGTAGTCCTTAGTGATGTGGACACTGAGGTGTGTGTGGACCATGTTGTCCTTAGTGATGTGGATACTGAGGTATATAAACCGTTTTAAGTCCTTAGTGATGTGGATACTGAGGTGTAAGGAACATGTTAAGTCCTTAGTGATGTGGATACTGAGGTGTGTACCATGTTAAGTCCTTAGTGATGTGGGTACTGAGGTGTGGACCATGTTAAGTCCTTAGTGATGTGGACACTGAGGTGTGGACCATGTTAAGTCCTTAGTGATGTGGATACTGAGGTGTGGACCATGTTAAGTCCTTAGTGATGTGGGCACTGAGGTGTGGACCATGTGTAGTCCTTATTTATGTGTACGCTGAGGTGTGTGTTGACCATGTTGTCCTTAGTGATGTGGATACTGAGGTATATAGACCATGTTAAGTCCTTAGTGATGTGGATACTGAGGTCTGGACCATGTTAAGTCCTTAGTGATGTGGATTCTGAGGTGTGGACCAACTTAAGTCCTTATTGATTTGGATACTGAGGTGTGGATGAACCATGTTAAGTCCCTAGTGATGTGGACACTGAGGTGTGGACCATGTGTAGTCCTTAGTGATGTGGACACCGAGGTGTGTGTGGACCATGTTGTCCTTAGTGATGTGGATACTGAGGTATATAAACCGTTTTAAGTCCTTAGAGATGTGGATACTGAGGAATGTGGACCATGTTAAGTCCTTAGTGATGTGGATACAGAGGTGTATCATGTTAAGTCCTTAGTGATGTGGGTACTGAGGTGTGGACCATGTTAAGTCCTTAGTGATGTGGGTACTGAGGTGTGGACCATGTTAAGTCGTTAGTGATGTGGATACTGAGGTGTGGATGGACCATGTTAAGTCCTTAGTGATGTTTACACTGAAGTTTGGGCTGAACATGTTAAGTCCTTAGTGATGTGGATACTGAGGTGTGGACGGACCATGTTAAGTACATAGTGATGTGGACACAGGTGTGTGTGGACCATGTTAAGTCCTTGGTGATGTGGACACTGAGGTGTGGACCATGTGTAGTCCTTAGTGATGTGGACGCTGAGGTGTGTGTGGACCATGTTGTCCTTAGTGATGTGGATTTTGAGGTATATAGACCAATGTTTAGTCCTTAGTGATGTGGATACTGATGTTGTGGACCATGTTAAGTCCTTGATGATGTGGACACTGAGGTGTGGACCATGTTAAGTCCTTAGTGATGTGGACATTGAGGTGTGGACCATGTTAAGTCCTTAGTGATGTGGACACTGAGGTGTGGACCATGTAAAGTCAGTTATGTGGATACTGAGGTGTGGGCCATGTTAAGTCCTTAGTAATGTGGACACTGAGGTGTGGATGGACCATGTTAAGTCCTTAGTGATGTGGATACTGAGGTGTGGACCAAGTTAAGTCCTTCATGATGTGGACACTGAGATGTGGACCATGTTAAGTCCTTAGTGATGTGGATACTGAGGTGTGGACCAAGTTAAGTCCTTCATGATGTGGACACTGAGATGTGGACCATGTTAAGTCCTTAGTGATGTGGACACTGAGGTGTGGACCATGTTAAGTCCTTAGTGATGTGGATACTGAGATTTGGGCCATGTTAAGTCCTTAGTGATGTGGATACTGAGGTGTGTGGACCATGTTAAGTCCTTAATGATTTGGATACTGAGATGTGGATGGACCATGTTAAGTCCCTAGTGATACGGACACTGAAGTGTGGACCATGTGTAGTCCTTAGTGATGTGGACGCTGAGGTGTGTGTGGACCATGTTGTCCTTAGTGATGTGGATACTGAGGTATATAGACCATGTTAAGTTCTTAGTGATGTGGACACTGAGGTGTGGACCATGTGTAGTCCTTAGTGATGTGGACACTGAGGTGTGTGTGGACCATGTTGTCCTTAGTGATGTGGATACTGAGGTATATAAACCGTTTTAAGTCCTTAGAGATGTGGATACTGAGGAATGTATACCATGTTAAGTCCTTAGTTATGTGGATACAGAGGTGTATCATGTTAAGTCCTTAGTGATGTGGGTACTGAGGTGTGGACCATGTTAAGTCGTTAGTGATGTGGATACTGAGGTGTGGATGGACCATGTTAAGTCCTTAGTGATGTTTACACTGAAGTTTGGGCTGAACATGTTAAGTCCTTAGTGATATGGATACTGATGTGTGGACGGACCATGTTAAGTACATAGTGATGTGGACACAGGTGTGTGTGGACCATGTTAAGTCCTTGGTGATGTGGACACTGAGGTGTGGACAATGTGTAGTCCTTAGTGATGTGGACGCTGAGGTGTGTGTGGACCATGTTGTCCTTAGTGATGTGGATTTTGAGGTATATAGACCAATGTTTAGTCCTTAGTGATGTGGATACTGATGTTGTGGACCATGTTAAGTCCTTGATGATGTGGACACTGAGGTGTGGACCATGTTAAGTCCTTAGTGATGTGGACATTGAGGTGTGGACCATGTTAAGTCCTTAGTGATGTGGACACTGAGGTGTGGACCATGTAAAGTCAGTTATGTGGATACTGAGGTGTGGGCCATGTTAAGTCCTTAGTAATGTGGACACTGAGGTGTGGATGGACCATGTTAAGTCCTTAGTGATGTGGATACTGAGGTGTGGACCAAGTTAAGTCCTTCATGATGTGGACACTGAGATGTGGACCATGTTAAGTCCTTAGTGATGTGGATACTGAGGTGTGGACCAAGTTAAGTCCTTCATGATGTGGACACTGAGATGTGGACCATGTTAAGTCCTTAGTGATGTGGACACTGAGGTGTGGACCATGTTAAGTCCTTAGTGATGTGGATACTGAGATTTGGGCCATGTTAAGTCCTTAGTGATGTGGATACTGAGGTGTGTGGACCATGTTAAGTCCTTAATGATTTGGATACTGAGATGTGGATGGACCATGTTAAGTCCCTAGTGATACGGACACTGAAGTGTGGACCATGTGTAGTCCTTAGTGATGTGGACGCTGAGGTGTGTGTGGACCATGTTGTCCTTAGTGATGTGGATACTGAGGTATATAGACCATGTTAAGTTCTTAGTGATGTGGACACTGAGGTGTGGACCATGTGTAGTCCTTAGTGATGTGGACACTGAGGTGTGTGTGGACCATGTTGTCCTTAGTGATGTGGATACTGAGGTATATAAACCGTTTTAAGTCCTTAGAGATGTGGATACTGAGGAATGTATACCATGTTAAGTCCTTAGTTATGTGGATACAGAGGTGTATCATGTTAAGTCCTTAGTGATGTGGGTACTGAGGTGTGGACCATGTTAAGTCGTTAGTGATGTGGATACTGAGGTGTGGATGGACCATGTTAAGTCCTTAGTGATGTTTACACTGAAGTTTGGGCTGAACATGTTAAGTCCTTAGTGATATGGATACTGATGTGTGGACGGACCATGTTAAGTACATAGTGATGTGGACACAGGTGTGTGTGGACCATGTTAAGTCCTTGGTGATGTGGACACTGAGGTGTGGACCATGTGTAGTCCTTAGTGATGTGGACGCTGAGGTGTGTGTGGACCATGTTGTCCTTAGTGATGTGGATTTTGAGGTATATAGACCAATGTTTAGTCCTTAGTGATGTGGATACTGATGTTGTGGACCATGTTAAGTCCTTGATGATGTGGACACTGAGGTGTGGACCATGTTAAGTCCTTAGTGATGTGGACATTGAGGTGTGGACCATGTTAAGTCCTTAGTGATGTGGACACTGAGGTGTGGACCATGTAAAGTCAGTTATGTGGATACTGAGGTGTGGGCCATGTTAAGTCCTTAGTAATGTGGACACTGAGGTGTGGATGGACCATGTTAAGTCCTTAGTGATGTGGATACTGAGGTGTGGACCAAGTTAAGTCCTTCATGATGTGGACACTGAGATGTGGACCATGTTAAGTCCTTAGTGATGTGGACACTGAGGTGTGGACCATGTTAAGTCCTTAGTGATGTGGATACTGAGATTTGGGCCATGTTAAGTCCTTAGTGATGTGGATACTGAGGTGTGTGGACCATGTTAAGTCCTTAATGATTTGGATACTGAGATGTGGATGGACCATGTTAAGTCCCTAGTGATACGGACACTGAAGTGTGGACCATGTGTAGTCCTTAGTGATGTGGACGCTGAGGTGTGTGTGGACCATGTTGTCCTTAGTGATGTGGATACTGAGGTATATAGACCATGTTAAGTCCTTAGTGATGTGGACACCGAGGTGTGGACCATTTTATGTCCTTAGTTATGTGGATACTGAGGTTTGGGCCATGTTAAGTCCTTAGTGATGTGGATACTGAGGTGTGTGGACCATGTTAAGTCCTTATTGATTTGGATACTGAGGTGTTGATGGACCATGTTAAGTCCCTAGTGATGTGGACACTGAGGTGTGGACCATGTGTAGTCCTTAGTGATGTGGACACTGAGGTATATATACCATGTTAAGTCCTTAGTGATGTGGATACTGAGGTGTGTACCATGTTAAGTCCTTAGTGATGTGGGTACTGAGGTGTGGACCATGTTAAGTCCTTAGTGATGTGGACACTGAGGTGTGGCTATTTTTTAAATGACATCGCCGAAGTCAAGGATCGGTAGGATAGTCAGTTTTACGAGGATATGTTTGGCAGCATGAGTGAAGGATGCTTTGTTGCGAAATAGTAAGCCCATTCTAAGACTTTTCTCTCTGTCTGAGAATGTGGCAGGGCTTGCAAACTATTACAGACTACAAAGGGAAGCACAGCCGAGAGCTGCCCAGTGACACGAGCCTACCAGACGAGCTAAATAACTTCAATGCTCGCTTCGAGGCAAGTAACACTGAAACATGCATGAGAGCATCCTAACTGGTTGCATCACTGCCTGGTATGGCAACTGCTCGGCCTCCGACCGCAAGGCACTTCAAAGGGTAGTGCGAACAGCCCAGTACATGACTGGGGCCAAGCTTCCTGCCATCCAGGACCTCCATACCAGGCGGTGTCAGAGGAAGGCCATAAAATTGCCAAAGACTCCAGCCACCCTAGTCATAGACTGTTCTCTCTGCTACCACATGGCAAGCAGTACCGGAGCGCCAAGTCTAGGTCCAAGAGGCTTCTAAACAGCTTCTACCCTCAAGCCATAAGACTCCTGAACATCTAATCAAATGGCTACCCAGACTATTTGCTGCTGCTACTTTCTGTTGTTATTATCTATGCATAGTCACTTCAATAACTCTACCTTCATGTACATACTACCTCAACTAACCGGTGCCCCCACACATTGACTCTGTACCGGTACCCCCCCTGTATATAGTCTCGCTATTGTTGTTTTACTGCTGCTCTTTAATTGCTTGTTACTTTTATCTCTTATTCTTGTCCGTATGTTTTGAAACTGCATTGTTGGTTGGGGGCTCGTAAGTAAGCATTTCACTGTAAGGTCTACACCTGTTGTATTCGGCGCATGTGACTAATAACATTTGATTTGATCAGCTGTTCCGATGACTGTGTGATCCCGCTCTCCGCAGCCGATGTGAGTAAGACCTTTAAACAGGTCAACATTCACAAGGCCGCTGGGCCAGACGGATTACCAGGACGTGTACTCCGAGCATGCGCTGACCAACTGGCAAGTGTCTTCACTGACATTTTCAACCTCTACCTGTCTGAGTCTGTAATACCAACATGTTTCAAGCAGACCAACATAGACTCTGTGCCCAAGAACACTAAGGTAACCTGCCTAAATGACTACTGACCCTTAGCACTCACGTCTGTAGCCATGAAATGCTTTGAAAGGCTGGTCATGGCTCACAACACCATTCTCCCAGAAACCCTAGACCCACTCCAATTTGCATACCGCACCAACAGATCCACAGATGATGCAATCTCTATTGCACTCCACACTGCCCTTTCCCACCTGGACAAAAGGAACACCTATGTGAGAATGTTATTTATTGACTACAGCTCAGCGTTCAACACCATAGTTCCCACAAAGTTCATCACTAAGCTAAGGACCCTGGGACTAAACACCTCCCTCTGCAACTGGATCCTGGACTTCCTGACGGACCGCCCCCAGGTGGTGAGGGTAGGCAACAACACATCCACCACGCTGATCCTCAACACGGGGCCCCTCATGACTTCACGGCCAGGCATGACTCCAACACCATCATTTTTTTAGTTTTTATTTCCCCTTTATTTAACCAGGTAGGCCAGTTGAGAACAAGTTCTCATTTACAACTGCGACCTGGCCAAGATAAAGCAAAGCAGTGCAACGAAAAACAAGTTACACATGGGATAAACAAACGTACAGTCAATAACACAATAGATCTGCATACAGTGTGTGCAAATGAAGTAAGGAGGTAAGGCAATAAATAGGCCAATAGTGAAGTAATTACAATTTAGCAATTAACACTGGAGTGATATATGTGCAGATGAGGATGTGCAGGTAGATATACTGGTGTGCAAAAGAGCAGAAAAACACATATGGGGACGAGGTAGTTGGATGGGCTATTTACAGATGGGCTATGTACAGCTGCAGCGATCGGTAAGCTGCTCTGACAGCCGATGCTTGAAGCTAGTGAGGGAGATAAAAGACTCCAACTTCAGTGATTTTTGCAATTCGTTCCAGTCATTGGCAGCAGAGAACTGGAAGGAAAGGCGTCCAAAGGAGGTGTTTGCTTTGGGGATGACCAGTGAGATATACCTGTTGGAGCGCATGCTACGGGTGGGTATTGCTATGGTGACCAGTGAGAGATAAGGCGGAGCTTTACCTAGCAAAGACATAGATGACCTGGAGCCAGTGGGTTCGCCGACAAATATGAAGCGAGGGCCAGCCAACGAGAGCATACAGGTCACAGTGGTGGGTAGTATATGGGGCTTTGGTGACATTAAATTAGCCGATGACAACAGTGGTAGGCCTAATCACCGACAACAAGGAGACAGCCTATAGGGAGGAGGTCAGAGACCTGACCGTGTGGCGCAAGGTCAACAAACTCAGGCGGTGTCAGAGGAAGGCCCTAAAAATTGTCAAAGACTCCAGCCACCCCAGTCATAGACTGTACTCTCTACTACCGCACGGCAAGCGGTACCGGAGTGCCAAGTCTAGGTCCAAGAGGCTTTTAAACAGCTTCTACCCCCAAGCCCTAAGACTCCTGAAAAGCTAATCAAATGGCTACCCAGACTATTTGCATTGCCCCCATCCCTCCCATTGGGGAGGGATGGGAGGAGGGGGTAGAAAAAAGAATAGTCTAGTTTACTAAAGCATCACAGTCATGATGATACGATGACTATCTTTTCTGTCTGCTTGTCTTTCTGCTTGTCTGGCTGTCTGTCTGTCTGCCTATCTGCCTGGCCTCCTCCTTATAAGATGATCCCGTTATATGACAATGTGGGCTAAAGTTTGGCGTTTCCGTTTCACATAAAAAATGTGGTAGACAGTCGAGGTTTGGCAGGGATATTTTAGGTACAATTTTAGTGTCTGTGTGTGTAGTTCTGCATGGGGGACTTTTGGGACGTTTTAGTGTGTGTGACTGTGTGTGTGACTGTGTGTGTGACTGTGTGTCACAGGATGATATGTGGCCGTAGAGGGTTTGGAGGCTTACAGCTGGCTGTGTTTGGCTGTCTCAGTCTCCTCCTCTCCAGTCTCAGCCTCCAATCCTGGGCTTCCTCACTCTCCTCTCCCTCCTCCCCTCTCAGATCTCCCCTTCTCCTCTCCCTCCTCCCCTCTCAGATCTCCCCTTCTCCTCTCCCTCCTCCCCTCTCAGATCTCCCCTTCTCCTCTCCCTCCTCCCCCCTCAGATCTCCCCTTCTCCTCTCCCTCCTCCCCTCTCAGATCTCCCCTTCTCCTCTCCCTCCTCCCCCTCAGATCTCCCCTTCTCCTCTCCCTCCTCCCCCTCAGATCTCCCCTTCTCCTCTCCCTCCTCCCCTCTCAGATCTCCCCTTCTCCTCTCCCTCCTCCCCTCAGATCTCCCCTTCTCCTCTCCCTCCTCCCCCTCAGATCTCCCCTTCTCCTCTCCCTCCTCCCCCCTCAGATCTCGCCACTTCGAATGCCTTAGCCTGCAAGCTGGCAAAATCTGCTGTTCTACCCTTGAGCAAGGCATTTAACCCCCAAAATAAGGCAGTTAAACCTCCAAACAAGGCAGTTAAACCTCAAGACAAGGCAGTTAACCCCAACACAAGGCAGTTACCCCCAAAACAAAGCAGTTAAACCTCAAAACAGGCAGTTAACCCCCAAAACAAGGCAGTTAACCCTCAAAACAAGGCAGTTAACCCTCAAAACAATTGGGCGCCAATGACGTGCAGCCCACCCACACCTCTCTGATTCAGAGGGTTTGGGTTAAATGCGGTAGACACATTTCGGTTTAATACATTCAGTTATGCAACTGACTAGGATTCCCCTTTCCCCCTCTCCCTCCCTCCCTCCCCTCTCCCTCCTACCCCGTCAGATCGTGAGAGAACAGCTGTTTTCCTTCTGTTATGAAACGGCAGGCCAAAGAGAGGAAACAGAAAATGGTTTCATGAAATATAGATCTGATTCTGCAGCCTAAACAGAGCCTCAGCCAGGTTCATGCTGGCTGAGGTGTGTGTGTGTGTGTGTATGTGATGTGTGTGTGTGTGTGTGTGTGTATTTTTCTCAGTTTCTGAGCTCACATAAAGAAGTTAGAGAGACCCAAGGTCCTTAGCTTAGTGATGAGCTTGGAGGGCACTATGTTGTTGAAGGCTGAGCTGTAGTCAATGAACAGCATTCTTACATAGGTATTCCTCTTGTTCAAATGGAATAGGGCAGTTTGCAGTGTGATGGCGAATGCGTCGTCCGTGGATCTGTTGGGGTGGTATGCAAATACCACCCCAAGGTGGAGGTGATATGGGCCTTGACTAGCCTCTCAAAGCACTTCATGATGACAGAGGTGAGTGCTGTGGGGCGATAGTCATTTAGTTCAGTTACGTTGGTTTTCTTAGCTTGCTTGGGTAGAGAAACAATGGTGAACATCTTGAAGCAAGTTGAGGACAACAGACTGGGATAGAGAGAGATTGAATATGTCCGTAAACAATCCAGACAAGCTGGTCTGCGCATGCTCTGATGATGCGCCTAGGGCGGAGAGGGGGTTTCTCTACCACCTGAGTCACACAGGACCCCTAGCCCCAGTATACACCCAAACAGGATCCCTAGCCCCAGTATATACCCACACAGGACCCCCAACCCCAGTATATACCCACACAGGACCCCTAGCCCCAGTATATACCCAAACAGGACCCCTAGCCCCAGTATATACCCACACAGGGTCCCCAGCCCCAGTATAAACCCACACAGGATTCCCAGCCCAAGTAAACACCCAAACAGGATCCCTAGTCCCAGTATCGACCCACACAGGACCCCTAGCCCCAGTATAGACCCACACAGGACCCCTAGCCCCAGTATATACCCACACAGGATCCTAGCCCCAGTATATACCCACACAGGACCCCTAGCCCCAGTATACACCCAAACTGGACCCCTAGCCCCAGTATACACCCACACAGGATAACTAGCCCCAGTATATACCCACACAGGGTCCCCAGCCCCAGTATATACCCAAACAGGATTACTAGCCCCAGTATATACCCACACAGGGTCCCCAGCCCCAGTCTATACCCACACAGGGTCCCCAGCCTCAGTATACACCCAAACAGGATCCCCAACCCCAGTATATACCCACACAGGGTCCCCAGCCCCAGTATAAACCCACACAGGATTCCCAGCCCCAGTAAACACCCAAACAGGATCCCTAGCCCCAGTATCGACCCACACAGGACCCCTAGCCCCAGTATATACCCACACAGGATCCTAGCCCCAGTATATACCCACACAGGACCCCTAGCCCCAGTATATACCCACACAGGATCCCTAGCCCCAGTATAGACCCACACAGGATCCCTAGCCCCAGTATAGACCCACACAGGACCCCTAGCCCCAGTATATACCCACACAGGATCCTAGCCCCAGTATATACCCACACAGGACCCCTAGCCCCAGTATATACCCACACAGTATAGACCCACACAGGATCCCTAGCCTAAATATATTCCCACACAGGAACACCAGCCCCAGTATATACCCACACAGGATCCCCAGAATATACCCACACAGGATCTCCAGCCCCAGTATACACCCACACAGGATCCCCAACCCCAGTATATACCCACACCGGATCCCCAGAATATACCCAAACAGGGTCCCCAACCCCAGTATATACCCACACAGGATTCCCAGCCCAAATATATATTTTTTACCTTTATTTTACTAGGCAAGTCAGTTACGAACAAATTCTTTTTTTCAATGTCGGCCTAGGAACATTGGGTTAAATGCCTGTTCAGGGGCAGAACGACAGATTTGTTGCTTGTCAGCTCGGGGAATTGAAATGGGTAACTCGGTTACTAGTCCAACGCTCTAACCACTAGGCTACCCTTCCGCCCCAAATATATACCCACACAGGAACTTCAGCCCCAGTATATAACCACACAGGAACCCTAGCCCCAGTATATACCCACCAAGGATTCCCAACCCCAGTATATACCCAGTATATAACCACACAGGAACCCCAGCCCCAGTATATACCCACCAAGGATCCCCAGCCCCAGTATATACAAACACAGGATCCCTAGCCCTGTGTCCTCAGCCCCAGTATAGCCCCAGTATAGACCTCAGCCCCAGTATAGCCCCAGTATAGACCTCAGCCCCAGTATAGACCCAGTATAGACCTCAGCCCAGTATAGACCCAGTATAGCCCCAGTATATACCTCAGCCCCAGTATAGACCCAGTATATACCCAGTATATACCTCAGCCCCAGTATAGACCCAGTATATACCTCAGCCCCAGTATAGACCCAGTATATACCTCAGCCCCAGTATATACTCAGTATAGACCTCAGCCCCAGTATAGACCCAATATAGCCCCAGTATATACCTCAGCCCCAGTATAGACCCAGTTTATACCTCAGTCCCAGTATATACCCAGTATAGACCTCAGCCCCAGTATATACCCAGTATAGACCTCAGCCCCAGTATAGACCCAGTATAGACCTCAGCCCAGTATAGACCCAGTATATACCTCATACCCAGTATATACCCAGTATAGACCTCAGCCCCAGTATAGACCCCAGCCCAGTATAGACCCAGTATAGCCCCAGTATAGACCTCAGCCCCAGTATAGACCCAGTATATACCTCAGCCCCAGTATAGACCCAGTATATACCTCAGCCCCAGTATATACTCAGTATAGACCTCAGCCCCAGTATAGACCCAATATAGACCTCAGCCGTGGTATAGACCCAGTATAGACCCAGTATATTCCTCAGCCCCAGTATAGCCCCAGTATATACCTCAGCCCAAGTATAGACACAGTATATCCCTTAGCCCCAGTATAGCCCCAGTATATACCTCAGACCCAGTATAGACCTCAGCCCCAGTATAGCCCCAGTATATACCTCATACCCAGTATATACCTCAGCCCCAGTATAGACCCAGTATATACCTCAGCCCCAGTATAGACCCAGTATATACTTCAGCCGCAGTATAGCCCCAGTATAAACCTCAGCCCCAGTATAGCCCCAGTATATACCTCAGCCCCAGTATAGCCCCAGTATATTCCTCAGCCCCAGTATAGACCCAGTATAGACCTCAGCCCCATTATAGCCCCAGTATAGACCTCAGCCCCAGTATAAACCTCAGCCCCAGTATAGACCCAGTTTAGACCTCAGCCCCAGTATAGACCCAGTATAGACCTCAACCCAGTATAGACCCAGTATAGACCCAGTATATTCCTCAGCCCCAGTATACACCCAGTATAGACCTCAGCCCCAGTATAGACCCAGTATAGACCTCAGCCCCAGTATAGACCCAGTATAGACCTCAGCCCCAGTATATTCCCAGTATAGACCTCAGCCCCAGTATATACCTCAGCCCCAGTATAGACCCAGTATAGACCTCAGCCCCAGTATAGACCCAGTATAGACCTCAGCCCCAGTATAAACCTCAGCCCCAGTATAGCCCCAGTATATACCTCAGACCCAGTATAGACCTCAGCCCCAGTATAGACCCAGTATATACCTCAGACCCAGTATAAACCCAGTATATACCTCAGCCCAGTATAGACCCAGTATATACCTCAGACCCAGTATATACCTCAGACCCAGTATATACCTCAGCCCCAGTATAGACCCAGTATAGACCTCAGCCCCAGTATAGACCCAGTTTAGACCTCAGCCCCAGTATAGACCCAGTATAGACCTCAGCCCCAGTATAGACCCAGTATAGACCTCAGCCCCAGTATAGCCCCAGTATAGACCCAGTATAGACCAGTATATTCCTCAGCCCCAGTATAGACCCAGTATAGACCCAGTATAGACCTCAGCCCCAGTATAGACCCAGTATAGACCTCAGCCCCAGTATAGACCCAGTATAGACCTCAGCCCAGTATAGACCCAGTATAATCCTCAGCCCCAGTATATACCCAGTATAGACCTCAGCCCCAGTATATACCTCAGCCCCATTATAGACCCAGTATAGACCTCAGCCCCAGTATATACCTCAGCCCCATTATAGACCCAGTATAGACCTCAGCCCAGTATAGACCCAGTATAATCCTCAGCCCCAGTATATACCCAGTATAGACCTCAGCCCCAGTATATACCTCAGCCCCATTATAGACCCAGTATAGACCTCAGCCCCATTATAGACCCAGTATAGACCTCAGCCCCAGTATATACCCAGTATAGACCTCAGCCCCAGTATAGACCCAGTATAGACCTCAGCCCAGTATAGACCCAGTATATACCTCATACCCAGTATATACCCAGTATAGACCTCAGCCCCAGTATAGACCCCAGCCCAGTATAGACCCAGTATAGCCCCAGTATAGACCTCAGCCCCAGTATAGACCCAGTATATACCTCAGCCCCAGTATAGACCCAGTATATACCTCAGCCCCAGTATATACTCAGTATAGACCTCAGCCCCAGTATAGACCCAATATAGCCCCAGTATATACCTCAGCCCCAGTATAGACCCAGTTTATACCTCAGCCCCAGTATATACCCAGTATAGACCTCAGCCCCAGTATAGACCCAGTATAGACCTCAGCCGTGGTATAGACCCAGTATAGACCCAGTATATTCCTCAGCCCCAGTATAGCCCCAGTATATACCTCAGCCCAAGTATAGACACAGTATATCCCTTAGCCCCAGTATAGCCCCAGTATATACCTCAGACCCAGTATAGACCTCAGCCCCAGTATAGCCCCAGTATATACCTCATACCCAGTATATACCTCAGCCCCAGTATAGACCCAGTATATACTTCAGCCGCAGTATAGCCCCAGTATAAACCTCAGCCCCAGTATAGCCCCAGTATATACCTCAGCCCCAGTATAGCCCCAGTATATTCCTCAGCCCCAGTATAGACCCAGTATAGACCTCAGCCCCATTATAGCCCCAGTATAGACCTCAGCCCCAGTATAAACCTCAGCCCCAGTATAGACCCAGTTTAGACCTCAGCCCCAGTATAGACCCAGTATAGACCTCAACCCAGTATAGACCCAGTATAGACCCAGTATATTCCTCAGCCCCAGTATACACCCAGTATAGACCTCAGCCCCAGTATAGACCCAGTATAGACCTCAGCCCCAGTATAGACCCAGTATAGACCTCAGCCCCAGTATATTCCCAGTATAGACCTCAGCCCCAGTATATACCTCAGCCCCAGTATAGACCCAGTATAGACCTCAGCCCCAGTATAGACCCAGTATAGACCTCAGCCCCAGTATAAACCTCAGCCCCAGTATAGCCCCAGTATATACCTCAGACCCAGTATAGACCTCAGCCCCAGTATAGACCCAGTATATACCTCAGACCCAGTATAAACCCAGTATATACCTCAGCCCAGTATAGACCCAGTATATACCTCAGACCCAGTATATACCTCAGCCCCAGTATAGACCCAGTATAGACCTCAGCCCCAGTATAGACCCAGTTTAGACCTCAGCCCCAGTATAGACCCAGTATAGACCTCAGCCCCAGTATAGCCCCAGTATAGACCCAGTATAGACCAGTATATTCCTCAGCCCCAGTATAGCCCCAGTATAGACCCAGTATAGACCAGTATATTCCTCAGCCCCAGTATAGACCCAGTATAGACCCAGTATAGACCTCAGCCCCAGTATAGACCCAGTATAGACCTCAGCCCCAGTATAGACCCAGTATAGACCTCAGCCCCAGTATAGACCCAGTATAGACCTCAGCCCCAGTATAAACCCAGTATAGACCTCAGCCCCAGTATAGCCCCAGTATAGACCTCTCTGTCTCCGTCTCCGTCTCCGTCTCCGTCTCTCAGAATAACATGTCCACACACCCTTGTGGATCATCAGCCAATAACATTACTGAGTCTCGTGAACATGTCTGTTTGGTTGTGCTATCTCTGCTGCCCTCTGGATGGTCAGACGCATTACAACACCTACCTCTTCTATCTTCTACAGTCTTCACCATGCTCTATGTAGTGCACTGGAATATCACTTGATTTGACATGTATATTAAACCTCTCTCTTTCTCTCTCTGTTTCAGCTGAACTGGAGTTTGTTCAGATAGTAATCATAATGGTGGTGATGACAGTGATGGTGGTGGTGATTATCTGTCTGTTGAACCACAGGCTGTCTGCCTTGGCCTTCTTTAGCAGACAGACACACAGCCACGACCAGGACAGACAGCGGGATCAGGTCAACATGCAGCACGTCAGTACACACCTACCCACCTACCTACCTACCTACCCACCGACCCACCTACCTACCTACCGCCCCATACCGACCCACCGACCCACCTACCTACCTACCCACCTACCTACATACCTACCCACCCACCCACCTACCTACCTACCCACCTAGCTACCGACCCACCGACCTACCCACCTACCCACCTACCTACCCACCGACCCACCCACCCACCTACCCACCCACCTACCTACCTACCCACCGACCCACCCACCCACCTACCTACCTACCTACCTACCCACCTACCTACATACCTACCCACCCACCTACCTACCTACCTACCCCCCTACCTACCGACCCAGTATAGACCTCAGCCCCAGTATAAACCTCAGCCCCAGTATAGCCCCAGTATATACCTCAGACCCAGTATAGACCTCAGCCCCAGTATAGACCCAGTATATACCTCAGACCCAGTATAAACCCAGTATATACCTCAGCCCAGTATAGACCCAGTATATACCTCAGACCCAGTATATACCTCAGCCCCAGTATAGACCCAGTATAGACCTCAGCCCCAGTATAGACCCAGTTTAGACCTCAGCCCCAGTATAGACCCAGTATAGACCTCAGCCCCAGTATAGACCCAGTATAGACCTCAGCCCCAGTATAGCCCCAGTATAGACCCAGTATAGACCAGTATATTCCTCAGCCCCAGTATAGACCCAGTATAGACCTCAGCCCCAGTATAGACCCAGTATAGACCTCAGCCCAGTATAGACCCAGCATAATCCTCAGCCCCAGTATATACCCAGTATAGACCTCAGCCCCAGTATAGACCCAGTATAGACCTCAGCCCCAGTATAGACCCAGTATAGACCTCAGCCTCAGTATATACCCAGTATAGACCTCAGCCCCAGTATATACCCAGTATAGACCTCAGCCCCAGTATAGACCTCAGCCCCATTATAGACCCAGTATAGACCTCAGCCCCAGTATAGACCCAGTATAGACCTCAGCCCCAGTATAGACCCACACCTACCAACCTACCCACCTACCACCCACCCACCCACCCACCGACCCACCCTACCCACCCACCCACTCCACTCCACCCACCCACCCACCTACCTACCCCACCCACTCTACCTACCCACCCACCTACCTACCCATTTACCTACCCACCTACCCACCCACTCCACCCATTTACCCACCTGACCCACCGACCCACCCACCCACCCACCTACCTACCCACCCACCTATTTACTACCTACCTCTACTTACTGACTCCACTGACCCACCTACTCCACCTACTTATTTATTTACCCACCGACCACCCACCCACACCTATTTACCTACCCATTTACTACTACCCACCCACCCACTCATTTACCCACCCACCCACCCACCTACCCATTTATTTACACTCCACCCACTCCACCCACCCACCCACCCACCTACCCACCCACTCATTTCACTACCCACTACTCCATTTACCCACCAACTCACCTACTCCACCTACCTACCTACCTACATACCCACACAGGATCCCCAGAATATACCCACACAGGATCCCCAACCCCAGTATATACCCACACAGGACCCCTAGCCCCAGTATATACCCACACCTACCCACCTACCCACCTACCCACCTACCCACCTTCCTACCTACCTACCCACCGACCCACCGACCCACCTACCCACCTTCCTACCCACCTACCCACCCACCCACCTACCTACCTACCCACCAACTCACCTACCCACCCACCTACCTACCTACCTACCTACGTACCTACCTACCTACCTACCTACCTACCTACCTACCTACCTACGTATCTATGTACCTACCTACATACCTACCTACCTACCAGTCTAACTAATAAATTATGAGTGTGTGTGCATACATGGACCTGTGTGTCAAGATTTTGATGAATGACTTAATTTGGCCTTAAAAAATATTTTGGCCCCATTGCAGAGAGCAGAGAGACAGAGAGACCGAGAGACAGAAAGAGCAGAGAGACGGAGAGAGCAGAGAGCTGGAGGAGCTGGAGGAGCTAAGAGGAGCTGGAGGAGCTGGAGGAGCTAGGAGGAGCTGGAGGAGCTAGGTGGAGCTAGGGGGAGCTAAGAGGAGCTGGAATAGCTAGGAGGAGCTGGAGGAGCTAGGAGGAGCTAGGAGGAGCTAGGAGGAGCTGGAGGAGCTAAGAGGAGCTAGGAGGAGCTAGGAGGAGCTGGAGGAGCTGGAGGAGCTGGAGGCGCTAGGAGAAGCTGTAGGAGCTGGAGGAGCTAGGAGGAGCTGGAGGAGCTGGAGGAGCTAGAGGAGCTATGAGGAGCTAGGAGGAGCTGGTGGAGCTAGGAGGAGCTAGGAGGAGCTAGGAGAAGCTAGGAGGAGCTGGTGGAGCTAGGAGGAGCTGGTGGAGCTAGGAGGAGCTGGAGGAGCTGGAGGCGCTAGGAGAAGCTGGAGGAGCTAGGAGGAGCTGGAGGCGCTAGGAGAAGCTGGAGGAGCTGGATAAGCTAGGAGGAGCTGGAGGAGCTGGAGGAGCTAGGAGGAGCTGGAGGAGCTAGGAGGAGCTGGTGGAGCAAGGAGGAGCTGGAGGAGCTAGGAGGAGCTAGGAGAGGCTAGGAGGAGCTGGAGGAGCTAGAAAGAGAGATAGATAGAGAGAGAGATAGAGCAAACTAGAATGCTGTTTGGCCCTAAACAGAGACTACACAGTGGCAGAATACCTGACCACTGTGACTGACCCAAAATTAAGGAAAGCTTTGACTATGTACAGACCCAGTGAGCATAGCCTTGCTATTGAGAAAGGCCGCCCTAAGCAGACCTGGCTCTCAAGAGAAGACAGGCTACACTGCCCACAGAATGATCTCTGGTTGTCTGGGTAATGTTTGACCTTCCTTCAGGGGCTAGCAGCATGCAGGAGGGAGGTGGCCTTTACGCTGTTGTAGCATATTCCGAAATTCAAGAAGCCTCTTATTCTGATTTTTTCCCTCTTTCCAAATACTACTCTTCTCCTGTGTCTCTCTCTCTTTGTTAGCTACCGTCGATTGTCATTATGTTAGTGTGAATCAAACTGCAGATAAACCCAGCTGGTCGTGTCTAGATTTAGACCGGAGTGGCTTCTAAACACGAAACGCAGAGGAGAGTGTCACAAATGGCATGACACCCCATTCCCTATGTAGTGCACTGCTTTTGACCAGGGACCATAAATAGGGAATAGGGTGCCTTTTGTGACACAGACAAGAACTGCAGACTGCAGTGAGAGGAGAGAGAGAGAGAGAGAGAGAGAGAGAGAGAGAGAGAGAGAGAGAGAGAGAGAGAGAGAGAGAGCTAGAAGGAGAGAGAGAGAGAGATAGCTAGGAGGTTAGAGAGAGAGAGCTAGGAGGAGAGAGGGGGAGAGAGAGAGATAGCTAGGAGGGGAGAGAGATAGCTAGGAGGATAGAGAGAGACAGTGAGTGAGAGTGTGAGAGATAGCTAGAAGGAGAGAGAGAGAGAGAGAGAGAGAGAGAGAGAGAGAGAGAGAGAGAGAGAGAGATAGCTAGAAGGAGAGAGAGAGAGAGATAGCTAGAAGGAGAGAGAGAGATAGCTAGGAGGTTAGAGAGATAGAGAGAGAGAGTGGTGTCAGGGTGGGTTAACCCAGCTGGGTTGTTTAGAAACACAGCTAGCTAACAGAACAGACACAGTGGGGTTCCCCAGCCCCTTCCAGCCACAGCACTGTTAATCAGTACTTTCTGCCAGACGGGGCTCAATTGATTTTTAACAATCTCTCTCTCAACTCAATTCATTTCATTGGCATGGGAAACATATGTTTACATTGCCAAAGCAAGTGAAATAAACAAAACATTTACAGTAAACATGACATTCACAAAATTTACAAAAGAGTAAAGACATTTCAAATGACATATTATATCTATATTCAGTGTTGTACATTGTGCAAATAAAGTACAAAAGGGAAAATAAATCAACATCTCCCTCCCTCCCTCCCTCCCTCCCTCTCTTTTCCCTCTCCCCTACCTCTCTTCCTCTCTTCCTACCCCCCTCTCCCCTACCTCTCTTCCTACCCCCCTCTCCCCTACCTCTGTTCCTCTCTTCCTACCCCCCTCTCCCCTACCTCTCTTCCTCTCTTCCTACCCCCCTCTCCCCTACCTCTGTTCCTCTCTTCCTACCCCCTCTCCCTACCTCTCTTCCTACCCCCTCTCCCTACCTCTCTTCCTCTCTTCCTACCCCCTCTCCCCTACCTCTGTTCCTCTCTTCCTACCCCCTCTCCCCTACCTCTGTTCCTCTCTTCCTACCCCCTCTCCCTACCTCTCTTCCTCTCTTCCTACCCCCTCTCCGGTACCTCTCTTCCTACCCCCTCTCCCTACCTCTCTTCCTACCCCCTCTCCCCTACCTCTCTTCCTACCCCCCTCTCCCTACCTCTCTTTCTCCCTTCCTCCCTCCCTCCCTCCTTCTCTTTTTCCCTCTCCCCTACCTCTCTTCCTACCCCCCTCTCCCCTGCTTTCTCCCACCTCTTCTTTTTCTCTCTCCTCTGCTTCTCTACATCCCCCACCCCCTGTCTCTCTCTCTCTCAGGATGGCTGTGTGTGGCCATCCAACCGTTTGGCGATGCAGCAGGGAACCACAGAGGTAAGTGGGGAAAATGTACATCATGGATCGTCTACCGTTGTTACTTCTACCTTGCATTGTCATTTGCACACAGTGCAAGCCCTTTTGTTGTCGACTGAGTTCCTGGACCCCTGATGTGTTCAGAGCAGCTTCTCTGTCTCACTTGAATCAGATAATATCCATTTAAAGTATAGTGTTAATATTTACTTAGCCTACTGATTTGATATGCTGCTACACAGTGCAGTGCAGTGCAGTCCATAGCTTTGGTTGGTTAAATCCCTGAGGTACTGACTGCATCTCCCCCCCTCCTATAGGGGATGTATGGGCCCAGGCCGACCCAGGAGAGGTTCAACCCTCCCTCCTTTATGCAACGGGAGCATTTCAGCTGCTTCCAGCCCACCTACCCCTACCTGCAGCAGGACATTGACCTGCCGCCCACAATCTGTCTTTCTGATGGGGAGGAGCTGCCGCCCTATAAAGGCCCATGTACCTTACAGCTGAGAGACCCAGAGCAGCAGCTGGAGCTGAGCAGAGCATCCATCAGGCCTCCCCCCAACAGGACCATCTTCCACAGCGACCTGATCCATGTTTACGTCCACAGCGGTGGCCCTCGGCCCCCCAGCAGTAACTCTGGTGTCAGTGCCGCCGAACGCATGGAGGGACTGCCTCCCACCTACAGCGAGGTCATGGGTCACTACCCAGGATCCTCTGTGTTTCACCACCAGAACCAGTACAGCAATAAAGAGCCGTTCGCCCAGGGGACAGGGAGCAAAGACAGGACACTGACAGACAGAGACAGGCAGATGAGCAACGAAAGCACAACCACCACAGGTTCCTCTGGCTCTGGCAAGGTCAAGGACAAAGAGAAGGATAGGGACAGACGACGGGACAAACCAGTGTGAGGGTAGGGGGGGGGTTGTACCTGGTCTGTACCAAACAGGACCCACCCCTCTCACCTGAAGGGGAGTGGCCTCCTCTCAGCATTCCCCATGCACAATATGAAGAAACCTGAGGAGCCAAGCTTACAAACAATCTTTTTGTATTCCTTCATTCGTCGTTCAAGAGCTGTGGGCTTCTGCTTGAACACTAAGGCTTCATAGCTCATTTCTTGTTTGTTTATTTTTGTATGCTTTCATTTATTTAAAATAAGATTGTTGACACTGATTTTGTTTGAAAGACTGTACCCAGTTATATGAGTTATGACTTTTATTGTCTTAAAATCTTTTATAAAAATCCCGGATCTGTGCACAAACCTTCAAACCAATCCATATCCAAATTAGAGTGCCAGGATTCCTAGCTGCTAAATCAACGGGATATATCATCAGAAATCTGAAGTTGACCTAACTTATTGTTTAAAAGCTGCTCCTAGTTTGATTGTTTGTGTGGGCTCCAACGTTTTGAATGACTGGTTATTTTTCTGTTATTATCCACAACTCTGATCCAGCCTAACGTGCCCTGAAACTAACTCCAACACGGCAGTTCAGTTTAAAGACATATATCAAACATTAGGAACAACTTCCTAATATTGAGTTGCATCCCCACCTTTTGCCCTCAGAACAGCCTCAATTAATCGGGGCATGGACTCTACAAGATGTCAAAAGCGTTCCACAGGGATGCTGACCCATGTTGACTCCAATGCTTCCCACAGTTGTGTCAAGTTGGCTGGATGTCCTTTGGGTGGCGGACCATTCTTAATCCACAGAGAAAACTGTTGAGTGTGAAAAACCCAGCAGAGTTGTAGTTGTTGACACAAACCCATGCGCCTGCAGACCCCGTTCAAAGGCCCTTCATTTGTTTGTCTTGCCCAGTCACCCTCTGATTGGCACACATACATAATCCATGTCTCAAATGTCTCAAGGCTTGAAATTCATTCTTTAACCTGTCTCCTCCTGTACATCTACACTGATTGTAGTAGATTTAACAAGTGACATCAATAAGGGATCAAAGCTTTCACCTGGATTCACCTGTCATTGAAAGAGCAGTGTCCTTAATGTTTCGTACACTCATTGTATACATCCAGTTATAGAGTTAAAGATGTGTCTTTATATGTCCATTTTCCAATTCCTTTTCTCTTCTGACAGACCGATCAAATAATGGTGGCATCTATCTATCTATCTATCTATCTATCTATCTATCTATCTATCTATCATTCTGACTGGTAGAGGACCTTTCGTTAACGTTGCTTTAATCCTGTCGACTAGCACTTTACACTTCCTGTCTGTTAGAGTTGTCATGGAGATCTGCACATCCACTAACTTGTCTAGTACATGTCCTGGAATATTGGGTTTTCCTTTGTCAAAAAGTGTTTCTATAGAAATACACGGATCAACACTAAGGCTGAATCTCAAACCCAACACTTTGACCATTCCCTAAAGGGCTTAGGAGCCAAGTGTTGGGTTTGAGATTCAGACGAAATATCCATGTTGTTCAACATGTTACTGCGGTCTTAGCTGTTCAACATGTTACTGCAGTCTTAGCTGTTCAACATGTTACTGCGGTCTTAGCTGTTCAACATGTTACTGCAGTCTTAGCTGTTGAACATGTTACTGCGGTCTTAGCTGTTGAACATGTTACTGCAGTCTTAGCTGTTGAACATGTTACTGCAGTCTTAGCTGTTGAACATGTTACTGCAGTCTTAGCTGTTCAACATGTTACTGCGGTCTTAGCTGTTGAACATGTTACTGCAGTCTTAGCTGTTCAACATGTTGCCTCAGTCTTAGCTGTTGAACATGTTACTGCAGTCTTAGCTGTTCAACATGTTACTGCGGTCTTAGCTGTTCAACATGTTACTGCAGTCTTAGCTGTTCAACATGTTACTGCAGTCTTAGCTGTTGAACATGTTACTATGGTCTTAGCTGTTCAACATGTTGCCTCATCATTAGCTGTTCAACATGTTACTGCAGTCTTAGCTGTTCAACATGTTACTGCAGTCTTAGCTGTTGAACATGTTACTGCGGTCTTAGCTGTTCAACATGTTGCCTCAGTATTAGCTGTTCAACATGTTACTGCAGTCTTAGCTGTTCAACATGTTACTGCAGTCTTAGCTGTTGAACATGTTACTGCGGTCTTAGCTGTTGAACATGTTACTGCAGTCTTAGCTGTTCAACATGTTACTGCAGTCTTAGCTGTTCAACATGTTACTGCAGTCTTAGCTGTTAAACATGTTACTGCGGTCTTAGCTGTTCAACATGTTACTGCAGTCTTAGCTGTTCAACATGTTACTGCGGTCTTAGCTGTTCAACATGTTACTGCAGTCTTAGATGTTCTAAATATTACTGCAGTCTTAGCTGTTCAACATGTTACTGCAGTCTTAGCTGTTGAACATGTTACTGCGGTCTTAGCTGTTGAACATGTTACTGCAGTCTTAGCTGTTCAACATGTTGCCTCAGTCTTAGCTGTTCAACATGTTACTGCAGTCTTAGCTGTTCAACATGTTACTGCAGTCTTAGCTGTTCAACATGTTACTGCAGTCTTAGCTGTTCAACATGTTACTGCAGACTTAGCTGTTCTAAATGTTACTGCAGTCTTAGCTGTTGAACATGTTACTGCAGTCTTAGCTGTTCAACATGTTACTGCAGTCTTAGCTGTTCAACATGTTACTGCAGTCTTAGCTGTTGAACATGTTACTGCGGTCTTAGCTGTTCAACATGTTGCCTCATTATTAGCTGTTCAACATGTTACTGCAGTCTTAGCTGTTCAACATGTTACTGCAGTCTTAGCTGTTGAACATGTTACTGCGGTCTTAGCTGTTCAACATGTTGCCTCAGTATTAGCTGTTCAACATGTTACTGCAGTCTTAGCTGTTGAACATGTTACTGTGGTCTTAGCTGTTCAACATGTTACTGCAGTCTTAGCTGTTCAACATGTTACTGCAGTCTTAGCTGTTCAACATGTTACTGCAGTCTTAGCTGTTGAACATGTTACTGCGGTCTTAGCTGTTAAACATTTTACTGCAGTCTTAGCTGTTCAACATGTTACTGCAGTCTTAGCTGTTGAACATGTTACTGCGGTCTTAGCTGTTGAACATGTTACTGCAGTCTTAGCTGTTCAACATGTTGCCTCAGTCTTAGCTGTTCAACATGTTACTGCAGTCTTAGCTGTTCAACATGTTACTGCAGTCTTAGCTGTTAAACATGTTACTGCAGTCTTAGCTGTTCAACATGTTACTGCAGTCTTAGCTGTTCAACATGTTACTGCGGTCTTAGCTGTTCAACATGTTACTGCAGTCTTAGATGTTCTAAATATTACTGCAGTCTTAGCTGTTCAACATGTTACTGCAGTCTTAGCTGTTGAACATGTTACTGCGGTCTTAGCTGTTGAACATGTTACTGCAGTCTTAGCTGTTCAACATGTTGCCTCAGTCTTAGCTGTTCAACATGTTACTGCAGTCTTAGCTGTTCAACATGTTACTGCAGTCTTAGCTGTTCAACATGTTACTGCAGTCTTAGCTGTTCAACATGTTACTGCAGACTTAGCTGTTCTAAATGTTACTGCAGTCTTAGCTGTTGAACATGTTACTGCAGTCTTAGCTGTTCAACATGTTACTGCAGTCTTAGCTGTTCAACATGTTACTGCAGTCTTAGCTGTTGAACATGTTACTGCGGTCTTAGCTGTTCAACATGTTGCCTCATTATTAGCTGTTCAACATGTTACTGCAGTCTTAGCTGTTCAACATGTTACTGCAGTCTTAGCTGTTGAACATGTTACTGCGGTCTTAGCTGTTCAACATGTTGCCTCAGTATTAGCTGTTCAACATGTTACTGCAGTCTTAGCTGTTGAACATGTTACTGTGGTCTTAGCTGTTCAACATGTTACTGCAGTCTTAGCTGTTCAACATGTTACTGCAGTCTTAGCTGTTCAACATGTTACTGCAGTCTTAGCTGTTGAACATGTTACTGCGGTCTTAGCTGTTCAACATTTTACTGCAGTCTTAGCTGTTCAACATGTTACTGCAGTCTTAGCTGTTCAAAATGTTACTGCAGTCTTAGCTGTTCAACATGTTACTGCAGTCTTAGCTGTTCAACATGTTACTGCAGTCTTAGCTGTTGAACATGTTACTGCGGTCTTAGCTGTTGAACATGTTACTGCAGTCTTAGCTGTTCAACATGTTGCCTCAGTCTTAGCTGTTCAACATGTTACTGCAGTCTTAGCTGTTCAACATGTTACTGCAGTCTTAGCTGTTCAACATGTTACTGCAGACTTAGCTGTTCTAAATGTTACTGCAGTCTTAGCTGTTGAACGTGTTACTGCAGTCTTAGCTGTTCAACATGTTACTGCAGTCTTAGCTGTTCAACATGTTACTGCAGTCTTAGCTGTTGAACATGTTACTGCGGTCTTAGCTGTTCAACATGTTACTGCGGTCTTAGCTGTTCAACATGTTACTGCAGTCTTAGCTGTTCAACATGTTACTGCAGTCTTAGCTGTTGAACATGTTACTACGGTCTTAGCTGTTCAACATGTTGCCTCATTATAAGCTGTTCAACATGTTGCCTCAGTCTTAGCTGTTGAACATGTTACTGCAGTCTTAGCTGTTCAACATGTTACTGCGGTCTTAGCTGTTCAACATGTTGCCTCAGTCTTAGCTGTTCAACATGTTACTGCAGTCTTAGCTGTTCAACATGTTACTGCGGTCTTAGCTGTTCAACATGTTACTGCAGTCTTAGCTGTTCAACATGTTACTGCAGTCTTAGCTGTTGAACATGTTACTGCGGTCTTAGCTGTTCAACATGTTGCCTCAGTATTAGCTGTTCAACATGTTACTGCAGTCTTAGCTGTTCAACATGTTACTGCAGTCTTAGCTGTTTAACATGTAACTGCAGTCTTAGCTGTTTAACATGTAACTGCAGTCTTAGCTGTTCAACATGTTACTGCAGTCTTAGCTGTTGAACATGTTACTGTGGTCTTAGCTGTTCAACATGTTACTGCAGTCTTAGCTGTTCAACATGTTACTGCAGTCTTAGCTGTTCAACATGTTACTGCAGTCTTAGCTGTTGAACATGTTACTGCGGTCTTAGCTGTTCAACATTTTACTGCAGTCTTAGCTGTTCAACATGTTACTGCAGTCTTAGCTGTTCAAAATGTTACTGCAGTCTTAGCTGTTCAACATGTTACTGCAGTCTTAGCTGTTCAACATGTTACTGCAGTCTTAGCTGTTGAACATGTTACTGCGGTCTTAGCTGTTGAACATGTTACTGCAGTCTTAGCTGTTCAACATGTTGCCTCAGTCTTAGCTGTTCAACATGTTACTGCAGTCTTAGCTGTTCAACATGTTACTGCAGTCTTAGCTGTTCAACATGTTACTGCAGACTTAGCTGTTCTAAATGTTACTGCAGTCTTAGCTGTTGAACGTGTTACTGCAGTCTTAGCTGTTCAACATGTTACTGCAGTCTTAGCTGTTCAACATGTTACTGCAGTCTTAGCTGTTGAACATGTTACTGCGGTCTTAGCTGTTCAACATGTTACTGCGGTCTTAGCTGTTCAACATGTTACTGCAGTCTTAGCTGTTCAACATGTTACTGCAGTCTTAGCTGTTGAACATGTTACTACGGTCTTAGCTGTTCAACATGTTGCCTCATTATAAGCTGTTCAACATGTTGCCTCAGTCTTAGCTGTTGAACATGTTACTGCAGTCTTAGCTGTTCAACATGTTACTGCGGTCTTAGCTGTTCAACATGTTGCCTCAGTCTTAGCTGTTCAACATGTTACTGCAGTCTTAGCTGTTCAACATGTTACTGCGGTCTTAGCTGTTCAACATGTTACTGCAGTCTTAGCTGTTCAACATGTTACTGCAGTCTTAGCTGTTGAACATGTTACTGCGGTCTTAGCTGTTCAACATGTTGCCTCAGTATTAGCTGTTCAACATGTTACTGCAGTCTTAGCTGTTCAACATGTTACTGCAGTCTTAGCTGTTTAACATGTAACTGCAGTCTTAGCTGTTTAACATGTAACTGCAGTCTTAGCTGTTCAACATGTTACTGCAGCTGACCCTAGTTCATCCC